>LZPO01007969.1:237030-268189 GCA_001675575.1 Neotoma lepida
TAGCTTGTAGGGAGTCAAAAGCTAGCTTCACAGGTATCTATTAATGACACATGAAATAGTTTTCCACAGTGTTCTCCAAGTCATGGTGAATATATATCAAACTTTCTCCACCAACTCAATTGAATTCTGATACAGGTTTGATTTATATGGAGTGTTTTGCACATTAGTGGGTAGATGTTTTAGATGTTTTCAGGGAGGGGCTGGACAGCTATGAGGTTGAAAGGATTTTTATAAGGATAGCAGTGACAGCAGGGTCCAGAGATTAGCAAGGCCCCCACCCTTCCATCACCAGAAAGCTCCACCTCTTCTCTAAACATGATGAGGTCATCAGAAGCCCTCACATCCATACACCCTCTACCTCATTCCCACAAGTGGAAGAAGGAAGGAGGGGTAGAACCTGGCTTTGATGTCTTGAAGCTGATGGGCAAGAGCAGAAGGACATCCAGGATGGGTGGACAGGCAATTAGTCTCCCTGGGCTGTGCCCCTCTGGGGCCTCACCTCAAGAGCCAACATGGCCAGAACTTCCCAACAAGGTGCTGAGCCTGTCTACCTATTAGCAAGGCATGGTGTATATACTTCTCCTTTATTCTTAAACACACAGATGCTGGGCAGCCACTCTGCACCTTTTTACTCACTCAGAACACACATCAAGAGCCTCTTCTTACATGTTAGTTTCACGATGAGGTGATGTCTGCTTGCCTGGAGCTGCCAGTCTGATCTGACAGGCCTGGAAGCAGTCACCTTCTGGATACTCTGTTACCCACTAGCTGCAGCCTGAGGTTTAGAGGCCCAGGATGGAAAAGAACATGCCTGGGAGGACTGTCTCCAGCCCCGAGTTCAAGCTAATCTGAGATAGGAGGTGTAACTGGAGACCATGGGGAAGGTACTGAGCCAGAGAGACAGCATGAGCAAAGGCCTGCAGCTGCAAATACAAAGGGAGGCACATGTGGGAAGATGGGGCTTCAGGCCTGACCATCGCACAGGCCCTCATGAGCTACACTGAGGATCTCTACCTAGGTGTGATAAGGAGCCACTAAAGCCCCTCACCTGGGGAACACACTCAGAAGGCCACTTGGAATCCCCCACAGGATACACATTGGCAGTGGAGAAGCAGTGTGGGTTCTAGAAGAGATGAGAGATGCCAGGTTCTGTGCCATGCACAGAGTACTCATAAATAAGTAGAGCACAGCTGCTGCCCACTGCAACCCTGGTCCAGGCACAGAGAGTGGGCATCTGTGCCCCTCTATGGTGCCACCTCATGGAACAAATTGGCTTTGAACTTCTGATACAGTGGTTTCATGAATGATGCTCNGAGGCACTGGGCCTGGGCCATGGATTGTGGGTAGATCCCAGCAGAGCAGGAGGAGTGCAGGTATTGGAGTTCTAGACTGAGGCAGTATATGTACAAAGCTAAAAGTGTGGAAGCAACAAAGAACCCACTCAGGCTAGAAACTAGGGTCCCTCCACCGAAAAACAGGAGCAAACACAGAGAGTACCACATAAGGTGGCAAAGCTTTGGGCTTGCTTCCTTAGACAAGGGAATCACTGGAGTCTTCTGAGGAGAGACGTGACCCACAACTACATTTGCACTTGGATTGAGAGAGGCTGTTGGAAGGGCTACCAGGTCATCAGCCATTACCATGGCTCAGAGGAAGAGTGCTGAAGGTATGGACAGAGGTAGTGGCAGTGCAAAGGAGAGGAGACACAAAACTTCTTCAATGCACGCTGGAGAGGGACCCTGGCAGTGAGAGGAGGGGGTTCCAGGCAGAGGCTCAACTGTCATGGTCCTAGTATAACCTTACTTTGGAGAACTTGCCAGTTTATATGGTTAGGCTTAGCACATGTGGGCTCTTCATGAGCAATACAGAGGAACATTAGTTTGGTTGTCTAGTCGATGTATAGATGAATGAATAGATATGAGAGATAAGGAAATAGGCGTGTGGATGGCCACTTAATAGGTACAGGGCTAGAGGAGCACGTTAACAGATCGAGTGATGGATGGGAAGAAAGAAATGCCAGAAGGTGGAACTGAACAGCAGAGAGATGGAGACATGGAACATGCTGGGTTGTGTGGGAAGATGGGATGCATGGATACCTCAGCGAGAAGGTGGATGGGTGATGATGCTCAGAGACTGTGACTGGAGGATGCTGGAAGGCTCATCCTGAGTGACGTGTGCCTTCCTTCATCCCTTCCAGTTGAAACTTCTCTCCCAGCCCCACCATCAATGTCCAGAAAAACAGCACTCTTGATTCCAATCATCTTATTAGACTGACTCCTGATTCCAGTTCTGCTGTGACTTGCTATGTGAGCTTACTCAAGCTCCTGTCACCTATGGGCTTCTCCTTGTCATCTGGTACCTGCCTAGAAAGGCCTGCTGTGGCATTTGACAGTCCTCCCTACACCTTCCCCATATCTCACTATCTAGCCAGACTCTCCTTCAGGAAGCCCAGCAAGCTGAGCCCCACTCGTCAAGGGAACACTAAGGAATATTGTTATTGTACTGGAGTGCACAGCCGTCTTTGTGACCCCACTCGGCCTCTGATTCAGGAGGTCTGGGGGGGGGGGCTGAGGTTGGCCCCCACCTGGTAGGCTAGTGACTTTAGGGTCCCCATAGCTACCCCTCTGGAGTTTGTGTGGAAACCTAGAAACCCAGAGTGGGCAGTTCTCCTGTCCCTGACACTGTTCCTTGCAGTCACCCAAGGCAATGGAGGACCCAGTGAGAGGGATGGTCCCCTCCCTGCCCTTTCAAGGTCCTGCATCCACCCTCCCTCACCACACCCCCTGCCTGCTTTCCTTTACTCCTGGAGCCTGGGAGAGCATCGTGCCTTCTGCTGCTTGCACAATGCCTGCCCCTGCCGCCCTCAGAACAGCTGTGGGCTTAATTATCAAAATAACATTTTAATAGTTTCATAACCGAACTCCCTTCAATATAGAGGCGGGAAGGAGTCCTTTTAGCACCTCTTCCCACCCGACTTGCTAATCGGAGGCATTTAAGCTGCCATGAGGCCCAGATGCCCGGCTGGCCCACGGAGCCTGCTACACAGATGTGGCTTTCCCACTTGTAGTGAGGGCTTCAGCTCATGCCAGCCATAACTGGGAGCCATCACAGACTTCCTGCTCCAAAGCAGTGTGTTAAGAAAACCGAGGCTCCCCACTGGGATCACGGGGGAGGGGGAGGAGGAGCAACTGGCTTTTATCCCATTTTTTTATATTTTAAAAAGTTGCTATCCCAGCATTAACTTTGCTCCCCCCACCCCCATTCCTTTGCTACTTCGTGCAATAATTCTACAGGCGTCCATGCTGGTATTTAGCTCTCGAGTTAGTCCAGTGAAGACCTTGCTTCTCAGATCAGTCTTTCATTCCCCTGGTGGTTCCTTAGATCTCTGCCTTCCTAAAGTGAACCCTGCATTCACTCTACCCAGCCTTGGCTACATTCAGAGCCCAAGGTCACAGGCCCAGCCCAGCATCTTAGCCAGGAGGAAACTGAAGCTAGAATAAACTACACCCCGACAGTGGTGAGCTGGGATGGGCAGCATTATCCTGCCTTCAGAGGGCAAGGCCTGGGTAAAATAATTTCTTTCTAAGGGTCCTTCTCAAAGTTCAGAGTACTCAGTGGCCCCGGACAGTCAGGTTCTGGCTTAGAAGGGGAGGGCACAGCTGGGACCTGCGCTGTCTAGAGCATTCTTCTGCCACTGAGCCACATTTGGGAAGTGGGAGTTTAGGGGACAAGGCCCAGAGAAGGCTCAAGCCAGTCCCTAGTGAAATGAAAAGAGAGGATGTGGGGACTGGGAAAGGTGGCATGCAAGCTCAGCCTCCTCCAGCAGCCCTGGCTCTGCCCTCAGTGTGCCCAGACCCTGAGAAAGGAGAAGAGACATCTCAGAGGCCAGCTCTCTATCTTGCCCTGGTCACGTGTGCTTGCCATGGCAGCCACAGGGAAAGACGTAGCCTCTGCCCTCTGTAGGGACCTGCCCTCATCCTGATCCCTGCTGCTGCCATAGGGCACCTGCTAGGCATGGAGGCAGGGACCGTGGGAGGACAGGATGGCTACATGTGTGACTGTCCAGAAGACAGGGATGTGTGCTGCCTTCTGAGGTGGTTCATGGGTAGGAGTGCCAGCAAGAGCAGAGAGTGGACTAGCTGAGTGCTGCTGGTTAGCCTGAGCCTTGAGCAGCTTAATTTTAGCAAAATTGCAACTAACCTTACAACCAGCACAGCAGAAGGCTACCATGCCACCTGAACGCAAGCTCGGGACAGCTGCCTTTTAGACCTACAGACTCAGAGCCACCCAGTCTCCTGTTAATTCTTCACCAACTGGCTACCTGCCCTTCAGAAAAGTAGACTTGGAGAATCCCAAATATCATGTGCTTTGCTGGCCACAGACGGCTCACAAGTCTTGCTTCTGTCCTTCCAAGCTGTGTGACTCTTACCCAGCTAGCAAAGCTGTGACTTAGACAGTCAGCACCCTTCACTGAGGCCAATATTTTTCATTAGCAACCTGGGCCTGCTAGCACTTGATGGATTCACAAATCTGCCCAGAGCAGACATCACCTATGTGTGTCCACTCAAATATGTATGTATGCACATCTGGTTTGGTTTGGTTTTTAACAGTCGTCTTTTGGCATAAGCAGGGAATCCCAGAGACACCCAAGCCCAAGAACACTAAAGTCCGTCCCATAAGGAGGTGCAGTTTTGCACAGAACCCCCACATGTCTTCCAATGTAAATCACCACTAGATTATTATAACACCTAACACAGTGTAGATGCTGTGTAGATAGTTACACTGTTCAGGGACTAATGACAAGGGGAAGATTAAACATGTTCACTTACAGATGCATTCTTCCTGAATATTTTGCAGATACACGTGAACTCACAGATGTGGAAAGCTGGCTGTGTTTATTATACCCTTTATTAAGTAGAGAACTTAGAGTCAGTATCTCTCTGTCTCTCTGTCTCTGCCTCTGTGTTTCTCCCCTACCTAACTTTCTCTACAGTGTCACAATGTAGGCCTGGATGTCTAGGAACTCACTCAGTAAACTCAGGGATCCATCTGCCTTTGTGTATGGGTCCCCCCGACCCCTGTGCTGGGATTAAAACCATGCACTACTACACACTACCTGAATGTCTTTTAAATGTAGTCTAATTAATATTCAATTAGGTAATTGAATGTAGTCTAGTATTCAATTAGGTGAGTATTTACTAAGCATCTCTGTGTCAAGTCCAGAACGTGGACAGGAGCAGGGCACAGATCATAAGAACCATCATTGCTCTCAAGAACTCAGGATGCAGTTGAGGAGATAAGCCAATGTACTAGAAAAGAGAAGCAGCCAGGGCAGACCAGGCCAGACCAGCTCCAAAAGCCCCTCAGCAGGCATTGCAGCAGAGCCTTGGGAATGGACCAGACCTTTCCACACACTCCTCAGAGCATACTACTCCACTGAATACTCACAGGCTTTAAACACGAGGCCCCTCAAGGCCACCACTGCACTATGGAGGAGACAGACTCAGAAGTTACATGACCTCCCCACAACAAGGAGCATGCTCACACCAGGCAGAGAGATCAGGGCCTGGAGTTCACCTGCAGCCAGTATCCACTGAACATAACTCAGCAGTGGCCTGGGTAAGAGGGGGATAGGGAACAACGGGACAGGCAGGGCGGCCCCTTGGCACTGCTGAGACCGTAGTGGCAAGTACCCAGTCCAAGTCTTTTTCACAAGGGTAAGCCCTCTGCTGGACAGACAGCTCCCATTCTCATCCCCTGACAGACCAGAGGCCTCACTGAGGCACATCATCTTCAGTCCCTACCAATATAGGCAGCCTAGCACTCTTTCACAAAGCTTAGGATAGAAAGCTCTTTGGATTCAAATTCTGGAACTTTTACATACATGTCATGAGAGAACTCCGGGGTGGGTCTTAAGTCTAAGCATGACATTCTTCACACATTCTTTACACAGCCTGCAAAGCAGCTCAAACAGGATCTTTAGCACATCTGCTCTCTGACATCCCACAGGGTTAGGAGGGGTTGTTCCACTTGTAGAATCACGTCATTGTCCAAAAGCTTTTGGATTTAGAAGTGTTTTGAATTTGGGGTCTGGAGGATTTGGAATGTTCAACCTGTCCTAGAGACTTGGGTCCCAGACACCCTGGATCAGTGGTAGTTGGGACCTGCATGAGCTGAGCACATGACAGGTACATGCACCCTGGATGGGTAGAAGAAGGCTATGGGGACAGTGCCCAGTGCCTGCACTCACAGGAGAGCAGAAAGTAGAGTCACAGAATAAAGAACACCCTGGGCTTTCTGGCCAGGTCCTGGGAATGCCATCCTCACGGCCTTTGAAGCCACACAAGTAGCAACAGTACCAGCAAGCAACCTCATAGGCACAACAGAAACCTGAGCCTTTGTTTGCAGACAGCCACCCTCCTAGGGACCCCATCGGCAACATGCTCCCTCTCCCTACCTTGACCAGGCTGCTGGAATACAGCTCCCCAGTCCCCCTGGAGCAAGCAGGATAGGGCTTCTTCCGTTAGCCAAGGGCCTTCTTCATTTCCTTCACCTTCTCACACCGCACTTTCCAAAACAGGATATTAAGGGAAGAGAAAGCGAGGGCTTTCGGGGCTTTGCAGCCTCCGCTCCAGGGAAAACCAGACACTCATCCCTGTCTGAAATTGCTTCACTCTGTGAGCCTGTGGGCCACGGGAGCCCTCCCGCCACAGCCGAGCAGAAAATGGAGTTTGTTTCTCCATTTCCCAGACCCCCTCCCTGCCTCTTGCCCTCTCGGCGCCCCCCTCCCCCTATTTAAGGGCTCCTCTGCCTAGTCCACAGCTGGGGGCTGGGGCCTGGTGGCTTGCATGCTGCCTTGTACCAAGGCCTGGGCCCAGCTCCCTCAGCCTGCAGCCCTGGGCGGGAGGAAAGGAATTTAAAATTCTTCCTATCTCCTCTCCTGCCCCAAACCCATTCCATGAAGCCTTCGCATAACCTTTTGTTCCCTGCAATATTCAGGTTTCCAGGTCATTCTCTGGCTTTGCCAGGAATGCAGTGTGCTCCTGGCTTGAGCAAGATGTGCTGGTGTTAAAATATTCACCCAGCATGGGTCGGGATGTGTTTCAGAAAAACCAAGCCTTGCTTGCCCCTCTGCCTCTGCTCCTAGCCCACCTAAGAGGACTGCACTCCATCTTGATTTTGGCAACCTGTTTTTAGATTTTAGAGTCCTTGATGGTGCCCTACAATGCTGGGAGTGGTGGGAGAGACACAGATGGACTCAACCAGTTGTCACCTCTCCAAGGGACAGGAGAGGGATATTAGATATTTTCTTGGAAGTTAATTCACTCAAAACTGGGCACTGGGAATATTCTGTCAAAGCAATTAATCCCTCCCCCACCCTCTGCTGCCCACCCAGCATCAGCTGGAACCCTACCACCCTCTAGAGGAGCAGGGACACGTGGACCCCGGTGCAGGTGCCAGGGACAGGACCCCGCCTGGGCCCAATGGGTCGGGCCGGCCCCAAGGATGCTTTTGATTATCAGTCACCTAGTTCGTATTCCCTCCGCTCTCCATCCCCAGCACAAAACCTTCAGAGTGCCCACCCTGAGGAAAGGAAATCAGCTACCTCCTAGCCCTGGTCTGTAACTAAAGGCTCGAGCTAAATTATACTGCCAGCCTCAGGGAGCTAGGGAGTAGGGCTAGAGAAAGGGCTGGTAGTGGGTGTGTGGGGAAGGAGGTAGGTCCAGGCATGTTGAGTCTGTTTTTTATCCTGTGCCAAGAGTGAGGGGAGAAATTGAAGCTGGAGAATAAATACCATAATTCATGGAGCCCTTGCTCCATTCGTCCTGGAGACCACCATGGAAGTGTTATACAGGCTGCAGGGAAAGAAGACAGACACCCCAGTTGTCCAGTCCCTAGTGAGAGAAGACCTCTGATCATGAGCGGGAGGTGGGGGTAGGGCCAAGAAGAGCATGAGGGGGTATCCAGTGGCAAGGAGCCATTTAAGCCAACATTCTACCTGGTGCACTACTTCCCATGAGTCTGTCTGCCAACTTTGGAAGTGACCTTAAACAGCCTTTGCTGAAAGTTGACAGACGCATCCACACCAAGTCAATGCTACTACACTACCCCATCCCCTATTACTGTGCCCGCTCACCCTTGCTCCCTCATGACCCACTTCTACCCAGGGCCATAGCAGTCTGTATGACCTTAAATAGGAGTGTACCCTGATGGCTTAAAGACAGTGAAAACCCACAGAGCTCCTAACCACTGATGGACAATGTGGCTCGGTCTCTGACAACCTCTCTCACCATTGGAGCCTCTGTGGTCATGCCCCACACCCCAGCCTAGCATCCCAGGCCAATATTCCAGCTCTCCTCATGCTTGACCCGTGGGGATATACTACAGCCCCCAACTTTCTCCATCTCTGCACTAATCGTCCTTCTCTCCATCTTCAATTACACATTGGCTTGTTTGCCGTTCAGTCTCAGTGTTCCTGCCTACGTGGAAAGCTAGACAAAGCAGGGAGAAATGAACCTGTTCATTCTCTAGAGTCCAGAAAAGTGCCTAGAACAGATTTGTCTCAATAAGTGTTTGTTGAATGAATTAAAGAGCGACTGGCTGCCGGTTAGCTCAAAACAGAACCTCCCCGCGGCCACAGGGTAGAGAAAGCAGGGCTCCAGGCACTCAAGACCCACAGAAGCAAACACTTCTCCAACCTGTAATGAATATCAACCTTCCCAGATCTTTTTTAATTCTTAATCACAATTGGAGTCGGATATTCAAGAAACCAGAGAAGCAGTGTTATCCAATGCCCCAGAAAGCCTCTGAGACCAGCATCCAAGGGTAGAGTAGTTTCACTTTCATAAGGCCTAATAAAATCTTGCTTCTTTGAACAGTCAGCAGAGGACCCACTCAGAGAACAACAGGGCATTCTATGGAATGCTAGGAAACGTGGGCTGTGACCAAAATATGGAGTTCCCAAAACCCATCAAAGAAACAGGTGAGTCCTGGCCAAGCCCAACAAACGATGGAGAAGGACCCCAGGGTTCACAAGCTGAGCAAATTTACACCCAAGTGTGACATGCATAACAATAAATGTCTCAAGAGGTGGCCAAGGCCCCTGGCACCCAACATAGCACGGACAAAAAAGTCACCTAACAAAACAAGGGGGGAAGGTGGGCAGCCCCTAGCCCTCACTATGGGCTCCCCCATTTCTCCACTGTGATTGGAGGAACATTCAGCATGGCTTCAGTCTCCCTGTCTTCCATGGCTGATTAAGCAGTTGGGAACGGAGTTTACCGTGAAGAAAGCAAACAATTATGCGCTATCCGAGGTAAACATTACCTTGGCGTTGGAAGCTGAGAGGAGGCTCGTTGTCAGGAGGGATTATCATTATAATACTTAAAATAACATTTATAACACTTACTGAAATTACGCCAATGAAGTCTGCAGAGACACGGGAATGAAATCAGCTCGATGTGTTTTTATAAGAATACCAAAATCTCTGTCCCTGGGAGGAAAGTTAGAGGCATTAGCGCTATGGCGGGGCCTCCATTAGCTGGTAAAATTTGAATACTGTTTCTGAGGTGAGCACTAATCTTCTTTGAATCCTCCCAACACATTTTATCTGTAAAAAATTGTAGTTAAAAATTTAGTTTGATGGAATGATATTTAAGTGCTTTCTTCATCTTAGTCTCTGAAAGCGCCCCAGAGAGTCTCCCTGTAATTTGTTCAAACGAAATAATATTTTCGTTTCCCCGTTTCTCTTTGTTGTCTTGGGTGATGAAAAGTAACATTTCTTTTCTTTCAATCCTATTAAGCGAGGCTCTCAGAGTGCCAGCCACTCAATCCAAATGCGATCTGGCAGACAGGCCCTCGGCTTAGAAAACTGGGGCCTGCCAACCCTGCTTTCAGTCAGGAGCTGACATGTCACCAGGCAGCATTTCCTAAGCAATAACCGGGGTAGCCAGCCAGCTGCGTGGGCCTTCCCTTTGCTCCAGCACTTGCCCTCGCCTCTCCAGCAGCTGACATGCTGGAATCTGGGCCCCAGTATCCATGTCCCGTGTCCACCCAGTCTCCCACAATTGCTCCTGCTCACAGATTCCCAGAGCACTCTGAGCTGGAGCCACATCCCAACTGCAGCAGTGCTGTTCCCCGGGGCAGGAAGAGCATGGAGTGTCCACCCTGTCCCTTCCTTTGTGAATACAACCCCATCCTACACAGCCTCTTCCATACCCCAGTCATCACCAAAACAGTTTGAACTTCCAAACTCCTACTCACTCTTCAAAACCTCTGATCAAACGCTTCCTTTTCTCTGAGGCTCACCTTAGAAACTTTTGCCGCAGCCAGAGGGTGTGACTGAACCAGTCACAGTGCAGTCATTAAATATAACTCTACAAATGCTCTGTTGCTTTCAAACGGAGCAAAATCAAATGAGCCACTGGAGGAAGACATGTACTGTAGACATGAAGTGTGCAAGATACAAGAGAACAGATGCATCCCAGTCGGTCTATATAAACACGTGCACACCCAAACATCAGTAGGAGTGGCAAGCAGCTTCTGGGGAAGCGAATGTGGGAAGGCTTTGGAGGAGCTACACAACAGAGCATTTATGCCTTGCGTGTTTTTTTAATCTTTCCTCCCATGAACATGCATTACATTTTCAGTGAAAAAAAATAAATAAATCCATACCAGTGGGAAACTTCCAGGGGCCATTTCAAGTCTCCCTTCTTACCTCAGTAAAGCACTGTGGACAGAGAGGGGAATCTCCCCTTGGGCAGCCTCAGCGACCCTGCTCCCCATCCATATGTGACAGCTTTCCTACCACCCCACCACTGGCTTTTCATACACACCGAAAACCTCTAAAAATGAGATCCTTTCCTTGTCCTGCTCAGAACTGGGCTCTGTCATCTTCTTTCTCTCCCTGCCTGTGGCAAGCAGGGAAGAACCAGGTATGAGGAGATCTTGGGGCTAGCTCTGGGCAAAGGCTCTGATGATGGCAGAGCAACTGGACCCTCTAGGCCTTTCTGATGTGATGGCCACAAGTGGCCAACTAGGTATCTGACTGGAAACTCCTGCAGGACACTGGCCTTTGAGATCCCTAGATAAAGCTGCTATGGGACATGAGGAAATCATTTTGTAACCATGCTCACTGAACTCCAACAGGGGACCAAGGCGGAAGTGGTAGTTGCCTCACTTCCTCTCTATGTAAAATGTCAGTGGAGTGAAAGTGATCTGAAAGCAAACATTATATAGTCACAGAAACAGTAGTCCTGTTAATTTTATCCTAATGACGTAATTTCCTTTACAAGTACATGAACNACTTACAAAATTATTTGCATACCATGTACATACTTTATGCTACATAAACATGCACAAGCATGCATACACACAAACACACACACAGCATCCAGCTCAACTGACTGGGACTAAGAGAGCACATCTTGTGCTGAATATCCCATGGTAGCAAGACAACTAGTACAGTGTAAGAGCACCAGTGACACTCAGTGGCTCACTGATCACCTGAACAATACAANGATCCCATAACCAAGCACAGCTATTCTGGAAATATCAACAGTCTGTCAGGAAGTTGAGGATCAGAATGATCTCTGTGGCTTGGCGTTAGGAATTCAAGTGAATTCTTTACACTACAAACTGAAGTCATGGGCAGGGAATGTTAAAACCTGGGTGCTAAGGGATAGGCTGGCCACACACACAGTAGACATAAGCACGGGATGTGGCTAGGATGGCCTCTGATAACCACAGGTGTTGTCCCAAAGGCTTAAAGTGTCCCTCCCTTAGATGTGGGTTCAGAGGCACCAACACCTCCACGTTTAGTGAAGAAAAGACACAGGAGCACTGCCAGGTCTCAGGCCTTGGAAACAGGAACTGAAATGGTCAGTACATCAGAGTAGGAGGCCTCCATGAAAATCACTTCTAGTGACAAGGCAGATCCTTCCTCAGCATTCCTATGTCCCTTATGAGTGAATGTGGGTTTGTAGGACAGGGCCTGCACAGCTCTCATGGAATACTGCTCCCCCACTCTCTGCCACCTAAGCCTGCCTCAACACCATCTTTGTCAAGCTTTAAGGCGTTGCTGAACTTGGGCTTTGGGGGACTTTCCCAGCAGATCCAACAGCAGACCTCCCCAGCCACTGAGATGGAGCTGCAGGGATGGTCTGTGAGCTTCTACTAGCATGGCCCTAACGCAGTAGCACAGAACAGGGAGATGTCTGGACACAGTTCCGGAGGCAAATGGCCACAGTTGAGGTATCATCAGGCTTAAGTTTCTCCTGAACCTCTTCCTGGTTTGCAGGTGGCATTATGTCCTCCCCAGGATCTGTCCTCTGCTATGCTTACCCCTGTGACCTCTGTGTATCCAAGTCTCTGAGATTGGATTAGGGTGTCATCTACATCATCACCTCTGTAGAGACCCTTTCCAAGTGGTCACATCCTGTGGTACTAGTGGTTGGGGTTTCCACTAAGAACTCGAAGGAGATGTAGTTCAGCCCCAGCTAACAGCACACCCCGTGGATCTCTGCCAGTCTAGAAAGGTACTTCATTCATCTGCTGGCTGCTGGGCCACAGCCCCTCATTTCCTCTCGTGTCTGAGCACATCTTCCTCAGGCTTCTCTGAGCACCAGCCAAGGCTTTCCCAAGGCAAAGGAATAAGAAATACTCAAAGAACTCCAGAATCAATGACAGTGGCAACCCCACCATTATTCAAATGACCTTTGGCAAAAGGGACTTGGTAAGGTCCTAGAGGAAACTGAGCAACCAACTCTGTGATTACATGTCGATGGGCACCCAAAACGTGACGTAAGCAGGATGAGAGCATAGGGATGCACAGAAAGCCATCATCATTACCCCAACACTCATGTAGTCTCCCCGACTCCCTACGACTTCTACGTAACAGTCACTGTTGTAAGGCCTTGGTGGGTGCGGGAACAGGGTTCTCANTCACAGCCATTTCAAAGTCTGTCCGTGTGTGGGATGCAGCTCGCCTCTGCCAGAGAGGGCATGCTTTGCAATCTGAATGGGCAGGCTTGTTAACTGACTGTTGAGTCTAATGTTATACCACTATTCTGCCTCTCGTTAGCAACACAAATTACCAGCAATTAGCTGGCTGACTGTTCAAAGGCAGTTCAATTTCATGTATAAAGAGAACTATATAATGCTTAATGTATCTATCAAATGTAATAGCCCAAACAAAATTAATGATATGAACACAATGAGTGCTTATACGGGATAATTACAAGGTGTCGGTCATGAGAAGCGTGCCACAGCGTCAGACACACAATGCAGGCAAACAGTCACCAAAGTTGTCAAGGCTGGGCCAGCTCTTACAAGAGAGGGAAGTCACTGTGGGGCACAGTGGGGCTCAGCCCCATCTGGTGACAGGGTGGGAAAGGCAGGCCACTGTGGTGTCCAAAAAACACAAGACTCTAAGCGAGACTGGAGGATTGATTTTTCTCATCTGCAAAATGGGAAAATTTACAACTGCCTAGCAGAAGTCTAACCTGCACCACGTATTTGCATGATAAAGAAAAGGCTTTGCTAGCTGTCCACATCTCACCTGGAGGAAAGCAGCGATGCTGTTGATGTTATTATTATTACCTTAAAATTTCCAAGGTGAGGCCCAGCAGACCGCTTCCTCCCTAGTCACTAACAGTATGGTGGCATGATACAAACGACACTTCGATTTAATTACCATCCCTTTTCCCCCTCCGGTAACTAAACATTCTCCTCTGTTCAGTATCCCTGGAATGACAGGGCCATTCCCAGTGTATTACTTGCATATCTATAATTAAATAATTAAGAATTGTTCAAGCCCTTCCAAACACAACAAAAGGCGATGATTATTTCAAACCCACTTTAGGAGAAGTCAAGCCCCGATCAGTCCCATCTTTTGCTAATAGTTATGCAAGGCTGCGCCGGCAGCATTCCCTCTTGCATGCCAGCACACCAATAAATTAAGATATTCCTGGCCGCATCTGCACGAGGGAAATTAGAGCATTACCTGGTCCCCGCCAGTGTGCCAGCTCCGAGCGGCAGGCGCAGCCCACGCTGGGCGACCAGCTGTCTGTGAATGTGGCGTGTGGATCACAGCTCGGAGCCAGGGGATCTCTTAGGAGGTCTGCTCTAATATCAAAACTGCCGCGCCGCAGGACTGTTCCCTTCACGGCACAATATTCAAACACTTCTCCCGCCTCTCTTTCCAGATCTGAAACCACGCTGAACCTGGGCCTGGGACCATCCAACATCACAGTCCCAGCCCCAAGAGCCCCATGGATTTGGATTTTTCACGCTGCCTNGAGTCCTAGGTGGTTGAGGTCAGCGCCAAGACACTTTGTTTCCTGAGTCCCCAGCTCTAGCTTTAGAGATGGCATGACCTCATTCCTGGTGGGTGTAATGTCACCAGGAACAGTTTTGATGGGGGCACATTGGCCCTTGCAAAGGCTTCACATCCAAACAGATTCCAAAATGGTTCACATAAGCCTGAGCTTACACCTTGAAAAAGGGGAGAGAGCTNTTTTCCCAGAAATGATGGACTTCCCACCGTGTGCACACCACAAGGATCAATATTCAGCTTCTCAAATGTTCTTCAAGCCCCAGCCTTCCACATTCCTGGGGTTGGAGACCNTGCTCTGGAACCAGCCCCTGTGCTCTAGACAAATGAAAGCAGACACAAGAGCATATTGTCCTGACAGTTGGCAGGCATGNCAGGCATCTGGGACGCAGCAGAACGGGAGCACAGTGAAGTCCANCAATCATCAGGGATGGACCCACAGTGCTGAGGCAAGCACTGGAGTGTGGAAGANGGCAGAGGCGTTCTCAAGCACACTTAGTAGGACAGTCAGTAGACAGCAGGCCATGCAGTTGCAAAGGACAGAAAAGGCAGTCTGGACTGTAGGACACTGATCAGAAGGGAGTGGCCAGCAAGGCTCAATGTTTAGTAGCCTGGAAGACTCTAAATCCATCAGCTTCCAGTCGGGAATCCTCCAGCAAGAACTTGAAAGAACCTTTAATGTGTGCTAACTATCTCAAAATCTTCTGGTGAACTCCTTGTAGCCAGTCAGCTTGAATGTCCATCCTCCTTCAAACCTCCAAAGACTGTCTACTGCCTAACTTCATGTATCTATCTTTTCTTATGTGAGATGGGAACAGGTACCCCTTCCTAACCCACTCACAATGATCTGAACAGTTCTGTGCCTGCCCCCTCATCTGATTGAGTCCTTTAGGGTAGAGTCTGTGTTTGCCTTGGCCGAGGCTCCTCACTCAACATAATGCGGGCACAAAATAGGTTCCAAGCTCACAGGAGAGGGTCTGAGACCCAGCTGCCATAAAACATACAAACCAAAGGAAGGACCAGTTATCAGGAGCTTTCTGACCTGGGGTGAACTCTGTTCTCCTTCCACATAGCTGAGGCTGAGCACAGAACTCCCACTGGGCCCCATGATGGTGCAAACTTAGATCCTCTCCCTCTCTGCATGGGTGTGTGTACTGCATCAAATCATGCTGCATCTTTCTTGGCCTCACAATTAGCTTAAATGCCATCCAAGGTGGTCTTAATGGTGTACAAATGTGCCACAGCATTCTGGGGCCTTTCCTCAGTTCCCATCCCCTCCACACACCCTCTTCCGGGACAAAAACGTATGCTCTAGCACAAGTTCAGTTATGAACTGCTTATGAGCTGAGATGTTTTCTCGCCAGCCTCTCCAACAGACTGAAAGCTTCTAGAGGCAGAAACAAATCCTACACTTTGTCAATCTCTTCCTTGATCTAGAACGGAGAACTCGTATTTGGCAGACTAGTCTAGAGAAAGTGCCACCATGCTGCCACTATGCCACAGGTGGCAGAGAATGCCAAACAGTCACTCACCAGCTGTCTTGAGGTGAATGATCTACTCAGAGGACTTGACTTCCTGCCCATTCTCTCTGGTGGCTGCCCTCCCTCAGACATTAAGGCTCTAGGAAACATGGCTTGCAGGAAGTCCCAGAGGCTACTGCTGCCAGGGCCAATGACTTAGATCCTCTTTCTGAGATTCCCTAGCCCATCTCTGTTGAAAGCTAAAGGGGCCTCAGAGCATGAAGAGGAACAAACCCAAGACATGGAACCCCTCCTTCCCAATGCCCCATTCCAACAGCTCAGAGGCCACAGTCAAGGAGAATCCTGACCGCTGGCAACTCTACCGATCACCAACTACCCTTCCAGCCAAACACTCAAGACAAAAGGTGACTCATTCTCCAGCCATCCAGTCTCAGTTCTTCAAATTAGTTTATAAACGTTATTTCTTCTGCTTCTGCTGCTCACTCTACTCAGGGCTAAGAAACCCAGCTCAAGACCTGATGTGGGTATCACTTTTCAAATGCCCAAATCCCTGTAAAGGTTTAGTGTCTAGCTGTGTGCATTTTGCTCAGTATTAACATGTTCAATGGAGTACTTTGATTTTTTTTTTATCTAGACGCCAGAAGCTGGTGAATATATGCTTCATAGCTTCAGATAAACCTTTTGTTCTTCTGGGGCTGATCAGCTGGTGGAGCAGCGAGAGGGAGAAGGGAGGGGAATTCACAGGGGCTCAGCGGTTTCAAAAAGTCAAATTACCTCTGAGCCATAGCAAGGCTGATAATTTAAATGAAAAAATATATATACAGGCCGCAGCACACAACACCGTCTCTGTTAGGACTTTTAATGAAGCCCCAGTTGTGATGACACTGAAGCCGGGAACGCTACGGTGGGATAATTACTTGGCTCCCACACAGCTGAGTTCCATAGATGCATTATTAACGGCACATTCCTCGCCATAACGAGAGCTGAACAGAGGTAGGCTCACAGACCTTGGCGTCCGCCATTAGCGGCCTGGCACAAACACAAATGAGTGTTTTCACAAAAGCATGCAAAGGTTGTGAAATTCCAATGAATCTGTGCGAGGAGGCGGAGTCACGGGGGAAGGGGAAAAGATCTGTGGGGTGTGTATATACACATATATGTGTGCATGCACACACACACACACACACACACACACACACACACACACACACCCTGTGTGGGCAGATGTGACCGGAGATGTCATCTTTCCTGTACAAAGTACTTGGAGTAAGGCAACCTGGGAAATTATGGACTCAGAACACATTGATTTTTCTGCAGCAGATCCAAGCAGCAGCCTGGTGAAGAATTACCGAGGAAAGAAAATCATCCAATTCTCCTAGAACCTGGCTTTCCCATGCCAGCCATCCTGAGCTCACCTGGCTGGGGTACTGTGCTGCTGCCCAGCTGGACACCCNCGTGGCACCAGCAGGCAGTTCCCTGTCCACACCTAGGTTCTCTTCCTGAACTGGTACTCACACAGTCTATATTTTTAAGACATTCAGGCACTCCTCAGACTCTCAAGTTTTCAAGACATATAGGTTCTCCTTGGACTCCAAGGACTTCTGGAAAGGGGTTAAATGTCATTTGGGTATTCTTGCACTGAGCTAACCCCAGTTACAACCGAGAATGCAGGCACACATACATCCTCACAAGGGCCTTTTGGGACCCTATGAACATCCCAGACACAGGCTCCAGAGCACCAGTGACTTAAGGGAGGCTGGTGGGACAACAGTGCCCCAGTCCTATGCTTCTCCTTAGTCTCCTCCAATTTGCTTCCCCTGAAAGCGTCTGTTTCAAGGTGACCCTGTTTCACGAGTTAGCCCCAGCGTCCCCCGCCTGCTCACAGAACCAGGGGCCTCCCAGTAATTAACACCCGCACTTGATGAGGTCCAGCTGGCAGACTGAAGCCGTGCCAGCACCCTCCACTCCAGCCCAGGCGTCTCCAGCCAGCCCTGTGAGGCCCCCTCCCTCCCACACCGTTCTGGCTACTCTGTCCCCAGGGAAAAAGGCGGAAAGTCACCCATCACGGACACCTCACACAGAGCCCTTTGTCAGAGTAAATCACTAACTGCTCCAATTGGAAGTATAAAAGGTGGCAGTTCCTATAATGGAGTGCCAAGCAGCCAAAGATGACGGCAGGAGTGTGTGCTGGCCCAGAAAGCAGCCATCATCCNCTGTTTGAGGATACAGTACAAAACAGCACCAGCTCTGCTTAAACCACACTCGGTGTACACAGAGCTAGTTTGCAGGGATGCAAACCAGGCCTGGCCATGGCAGGATGGGGAGGGAGGTTTGCAAGGCCCCGTATCATGGTGGCANTTCCTGGTTTGGGTTGGGACTCCTGCAGGCCACATGCTTATAGCAATTGAGCTTTTCTGCACAGAGTGGCACATCAACAGTTATTACTCACTTATCCATACATGTGCTTTTCTGCATACATACCAAGCATCAATAAAAAGTTAGTTTCAAGTATGTTTGCACATGTACGGAGACACCAAGTCTGGAAAGACAAACACTAACTAGATTATTAGCAACAGCTTCCTGGGAGGTGAGAGCAAGATGATTTCTGTACCTTCTTTCTGTGCATCAGCATCTTCTCTCAGTGAGGAAAACATTACTTTAGTTTAAACAAACAAACAAAAAGCTTTCTTTAAAGAGTGATGGGTAATTTGCCTTTAGTTGTAAAGATCACAGCAATTAGCAAAGTTAATAATAATCATGCTNTCATCAGCCGCTCAGCAAATACAGTACTAAAATGTAGTTTGGATCTGTTCCCGCCCCCTAGAAAAGCGCAGACAGAATTGTCCACAGAAATCACTTGTGGGAGTGAATTGCATGAGCTGCATCTCCCAGTGTGACCCCTGAGCAGTGTGAATGCAAAGGATAAGCTCGTATGCCGGTAGCTGTAATGTGCATGTTGTCACGCACACAGGCTTAGGGCTGGAGCCACCAAAGCACAGATAGACAAAGGCAGAGCAGTAGGAAGTAGACCCAGTCAGCTCAGGTATGTGCAGCTGCCGCCTTGCCAGAGCCCAGCCTCCTGGGAAAGCCTAGCCCTAACCCTAACCTGACTCACTTTAGACAGCCTTCTAAGAGGTCCATTAGCTCCTGGCATGATGCTCCACCAATGTACAGAAAANTGGGGAAGAAGGAGGCAGTGAGCAAGGGACTGGAGTGACATCAAGTGTGGCTGGGGTGCCCCACACACCCTGACTCTTTCAGTACCTGGATAACATGGATTGCTAGGAGATTGTGTAGGAGAGTGAGGAGAGACCCCTGGTGGTGAATGCCACCCCCAACAATTTAGCTGTGACCCCCAATTCATTCTGGCCAGCAGAATAAGAGCTCTTGTTCTCAGAGGGCTGTCCAGGCAGCTTTCTCTGAAGGCCTCGCCCCTGCCCACTGGTATCCTTCCAGAAGTCTGGAAAACTGCAGAGATTTCTGCTGGACTTGCAGCGCCTCCCTCAGACTGCTCCCAAACTCGACCGATAAGCTCTGAAGCTTATCTGAAGCTCTGAGACCGGCTTTTCCAGATGTTGAATGGAAGGTGAGGGACCTGGCAGGGGCAAGGGAGGGAGGAATGGGCCTCAAAGTCCCAGAAACCAATGTTATNCCTGGGATGCCCAGTGAAGAAGACCACTTCCTTCAGAAATGGGTAGACACTACTTAGGCAAACACACAGGGCAAGTACCTCCACCAGAGAGGAAACTGAAGACTTGGTTAAGGCTCTGAGAACAAGGCTCCCTAGAGGCAACCCATCCCCTGCAAAAAGTAAGGAATGCTGTCTTCAGTTTCTCACACCAAAATGTGAGTTCTTGAGAGCCCCTTCTCGGTGTAGATGAGAATCCAGAGTAGCAAGTTTCACTCCTATAGGCTGTGCCGGTGGCTCTTAGACCCANGTCTAGTGTGCCCTTTCAATATTAAAATATTCTGCTTTACCCTTTGTTGCCCCAACCTCCCCCCTGCCCGTCCCTTCCTGCCTCTTCCTCTTTTTCCGTCAGAAAGGTTGGTGGAAAAGAGAACTACACCCTCAACCAGCAGCCTCCAGCCTGGGAAGTCCAGTCCTACACCAGTAAGGGGCTAGGCCTTCCTCTTCTCTCACCAACACACACACACACACACACACACACACACACACACACACACACGAGGGAGGAGTCACCAACATACAGTCACAGTCACACATAACACGTACAGAGAAACCAACGAACAGATCCAAACAGACAACAGAAACCCTCAAAGGCGAGCACAAAATGAAGAGCCAAAAGCAAACACATTGACCCCNTAATCACAAAGGCACCTGAACACATCTGCACACAGAAGTCACCCACAAACTTACNAACAAACAAATGTGGAGACGCAAATTTCATAGAAACTGTGCATACCCTCTCAACAGCAACAGCCTGTGGGAGCCAAAGAAGCCCGTTCCCAGAGCTCAAAGGCCAACTTGAGACTCCTTAGAAATAAACCCAGAGGGCCAGCAGTGCCGAAGCCTGGGAAGGGCAAGGAGGCAGAAAGGGGCGGGTCACTACAAAACAGGCCCTGGGTCAGCAGCTCTCTGAAGGCAGCAAGGCCCAATCCAACCCTTTTAGAACCTCCTTCTTGCTTTAGTCCATAAACTACCCCCTCAAAAAAAAAAAAAAAAAAAACCCAAAACTGTCTGGTGTCCTTCAGCCCTCTCCAGGTAATCCCGACTGGAAACAGCCAATAGCTGGAAGGCAGAACATGGATGGAGGTGAGAAATTGGTCTCTCCTGTGCCTACCAGGGCTGTTTTTCCTTCTGAATGACATCTGTCCAAAGGACAAACTCAAGAAGTTACTCAGCAGCTCCCTGCCAAATAAGGGATCCGCATGTGACAGACCCACACTTGGACATCGTCCAAGATGTGCTTCATTGGCAGTAGACAGGCTAGGAGCACTGAGGTCAGCTCTTTATAGATGCCCCAGGACTCAAGTGGCCTGCATTAGCCCCTGATGAAGCTTGAACCTAATTCTCAAACCTTTCTTCAGGTCACCGCTCAGATGACTGAGCCAGGCCTCATGCAGGTAGACGAACCTCTGGTGTGCAGCTCCCCACAGAAGGGCACCCAGGTAAAAATTTAGAAGATCAAGTCCCCAGCTACAGGCGTGCCATGTTCATCAGCAGCTAACAAAGACCTGTGTCCTCACTCCTCAGCCTGTAACCTAGGGAACGAACTCAAAACAAAACCGGAACGAAGTTCCTCAAACCTGAGTGACTCCCATGAAACAGCACCAAACTTTTAAACCACACTCACTTCCCGGAAGAAAAAAAATAATCAATTGTCTTTTTAAACCTCTATAGTATTTTGTCAATATTTTTTTATTACAGTGGAGAATGTATAAATATTTTATTATAAACCAAAGGCCTAAAATAAACAGNTTAGTAAATAGTTATTACATTACAAGGAAAAACATCTGTGGAAACGGCTTTCCATGTAATTATTCNTGCTATTTTACATTAGCACTCAACGTGAATTTCTTTGGCACTAATATCTCACTTGTTCTAAATCTTCATCCTTGTTGCTATTATTAAAATCTTAAAAAGGTGCCAAATCTTAAATGAAGAAAAAAAATGATTCGCTAGAAATTATTCATACCACAGTGAGCCGCTACTAAACCTGGCAGGGGTGCAGTATTTTCGGTGAAATTAACATAAAATATACAACTGCAAATTATCCAGGAAATAGCTATGTTCTTTACGGCATGCTTTTACATTCAGAAAAAAAAAAAGCGTTCTCTTTCTCCATCTCGCACAAAGCCACAAACAGCTCCATTCTGGCAAGTTTTAAAGGGAAAGTAATAGATCTCTCAGCAGAGCTCGGGCTCTGGAAAGAGGCTGACAAACACTCACGGGTGGGTCAGCAGTAGGTGAGCACCAGCCCATGTCAACCCCGGACAGCCAGGGCAGAAAAGGCGGAAAAATATAGCCTCCTTCTCTCTCCATAACACAGAATGGATCTCCTCTCCAAGGCCTCAGCCCTTCCTCCTAAACACAAGAAAAACTGTAACACCATGTAAAATGCAAATGTCCCTGTAAATATTTTATAAAATTGTTGCATACATCCCAAAAGCTATAGGTCTTAATTGAGAGCAGGCGATTTTTCTAGTCAATATATGGAAATGGAAAATGCTAATTTGTGTTTTTCTACTTATGAAAGACCCTGGAGAACAGCAAGGCACAAATGCACTCACTTTAATATTATAAATATAATTTGGCTCCCTCTTTACCATCCCCACAGCCGTGGCTTTTATCTCCCTGTGGCTGCAGGGGGAGAGGGAGAATCGTTTTCACAGCATACACCAGGGAAGACAGCCTTGGCTGATGGCAGGGGGCACATCAGGCACAAGGCCGCATGCTTCCCCACCTCCGCCCGGGGACTGGCAAACAGGGGTATATCATGATTGGGCCACACNCCAGAAAGCTCTGTCCCACATGATGTGTGGCCTGCCCACGAGACAGAAGCCAGAACAGTGGCCAGTCTGGGCCGTGTGCATCCCTTGCCCTGTGGAGCCTGCCTAGGCTTGGAGCTTCACCTGCCTGCCTAAGAGTCACTGGGCTGAAGGTCACTTGTTGAGCAACCATGGGAACATAAGCAAGTGGCCGGGGATGTCAAGACTGGAGTGTCCAAACTCCAGAGAGAAGAAGGCCACAATCCCCTCAGAAGTGCTACCNCCCTCTACCCCATCCTCCATCCCACTTGTCAGCCCAGCCTTCTACAGGCACCTCACCCTGTGACTTCTGCACAGTTGAGGCCACTTGAAACTGAGTTATTGGTCTGCACTGAGGTATGCAGGTGCACCAAACACATCTCCGCTTGAAAGTTTAATAGAAAAATATTTAAAATCTCATTAGGTTGATTTTCTGGAGCAACTATAGTATTTTTAGATGTGCTGAATTAAATAAAAATATATTCTTTTATTCTTCCCGTTTCCTCTTACTTTGCTCTTAATGTGAACAGAAAATTTCAAATTAAACACGTGGTTCCCATCCTGNATCTTTTTGGAAAGCCTGCTGGGTAGGACACACGGGTGAGCTGTGGAAGCANGTGCAAGCTGTGTGCTGTGACTCCGTTCTCGGTGTCTAGGGTTCTGGGAATTCCGAAACCCTCAATTCTAGGGTCGTAAGAAAGCACTACAAAGCAAAGGGGCCCATCACTAGCCTCTAATCCAAGGCTTAGCTCTTGCCCATTCCTCAACCAAAAGGCCCCAGACCCTTGGTGACTTCTTCAGAAAGATTTCTCCCATTCCAGCCCTTCATACAGTGTGGCCTCTCCTTCCCTATTCCATCACCACACAAGTTTGTGTTCAGGGGAGTCCAGAGCACCTTGGATTGCTAAGCATCCATACTTTAATTTTACAGCTTTATAAACAGAGGCTCAGACAATCTAATCAACCTGCATAAGGCCACTCAGCAAATGGGTGGCAGAACCCAGTGGGAGGGCTCTTCNCAGTACAGGGTGCCAACAACTGAACATGGAACCCAGGTGGCCTCTATAACAATTCACAACAGACCCAAACAGAAACAGCCTAAACCCAAATCAGTGAAATGCCACTTTGAACACACTGATATAGAACAACAAAATACACAACAATAAAGAGGAATAAAGCATCAACTTCATTGCAGCTCCCTGGATGGATGTCACGGAGGAATGCTGGCCTAAGGTCAGACCCAGAGTCAGTACATCGTGAGTTTGTGCAGATATCCTGAAACAGGCTAACAGCTATAGTGGAANACTCAGAATGGCAGCTGCCCTGGGGGGAGNGGGTGAAGGGAGAGGGAAGGTGAGGGAGAGACTAGCAGCAGGAGTGGTCTGATAGCAGGTATGTGAGCTGCTGATGTGGGTAAACCTGTGCACTCTTACTGCATTAGCCTCGGCCTCTGCTTCCCNAGTATGGAAGCAGCAATGACCCCAAGGTGGGGCAGAGACCTCACTAGCAAGAATAAGCCCACACAGCCATACAAGAAGATACCCCAAAAGCTAAGCCAGTGAAGCTAAGAGTCTAGGANCCTCTCTAAATCAGAAAGACAAAATTCCAAGTAACTTTTTGGTCTCTGTGTACCAATAAGTGCCAAGAGAGGCCCCCTAACTGTGGAGACTGGGCCCTGTGGGGTGCCGTGAGCTGGCCCCCCTCTCGTGGGGAGCAAGGAGGTAGTTGGTGACGTTTATTACCCGCCTGCAGCGAGACTGACCGCAGGCCTCCTCTGCCTACACTGAGCCATTAGCTGGTAATGGCCCCAGAGGCTCCCGGCCAGACCCGGGCTGTGCGCACTTGCAACACCAGTGACACTAATGACCGCCACATTGTGCAGATAAATCATCATTGCTCAGAAGGGGCCCCGGCTGGCTGGCGGTCTCCGAGCTTCATTTCACGAATTTTCCTAATACTCAGCTGCCTTGTGAGGGGTTCTTGGGCAGACACATCATCTGCAGATTTCTCTAATGCACTCTTGTAAAGAAGGGGCAAAAGGAAAAAAGGGGGGACANCAGCCCATGTTGTGCCACAGAGGTCCACGGTGGGAGACCCACGGCCTGGAGCAGAATCCTCCTCTGGGATTCCTCAGGCATCCATGCAACACACTAAAAATGGTGATCCAGGGACCACTGCCAGTTCAAATCACAATTCCACAGGCCAGGAGGTTTCANGATTCACAGAACAACACGGCATGGCAGTCAAGGCCATAGATGACCACAATACCTGGGCTCCAGCCCAGTACTGACACCTGCTGGTTGTATGGCCTCCAGCAGGTCCCTTTGCCTCCCATATTTCCTATGAACAAAATGGGGAGATGCAGATGAGAATCCAGTGCTCACTACCTGGTACATAGGTGCTATTTGTGGCTATATTACCATGGCCCTTGTCCTGCTAAAATTCAAAGGACAGACTACAGTGGCTACTGTAATAATACTTGCTCTCTGCAGGCTAGGACTTGGACTCTGGGTCCCAGGAGGGGGATGCTCACAGTCACAAAGTTCATGGGAATGAGGGGCATCCCACCATGGTCACAGGTCACATGCACTCTCTAGAAAGAGGCAGCATACATAGGCTTCATGAGTCCGGGCAGGACAGGTATGAGGGGGCTGGGAAAGCTCCAGGCTTACCCCTGAGACCTGCTGACAGAAGTCACNCTCAGCCTTAGGATCAGGAAGTCACACTAGTATCCCAGGGGCATCTGGAGAATAGCCTCAGCCCGNCCTCCTGGAGGAGGGAACAGAAAGGTGGCCTTGGACATGAACACAGACTCCTCAGGGCCCATAGGCGCTGGCCCTGCTCCCCTTCCNTGCCTGGCTGGCACTCAGCCCTCCTCTATGGGTGACCGGCCCTTGCTCTACACCTCAGCCTTGCTGTGGAGTCCTCTCCCAAGTTCAAATTAACTCAAATCTTACACACAGTTTTATTCAATTACTCTTTGATCAGAGCTGAATTTCTTTTCTTTCATTTTTTCTTCTGTTTTTTTAAGACAGAGTTTCTCTGTGTAACAGCTCTCTGAAACTCACTTTGTAGATCAGGCTGGCCTTGAACTCAGAACTACTTCTGCCTGTCTAGTGCTGGGATTAAAGGTGTGCACCACCACACTTAGCTTTAGATTGCATCTATCTATCTATCTATCTATCTATCTATCTATCTATCTATCTATCTAGTATGTATGAGTGTTTTGCCTGGATGTATATCTGTGCAGTATGTATATGTCTGGTGCCTGAGGAGGCCCTGGGACTGAAGTTATAGACAGTTGTGGGCCACCCTGATGGTTCTGGAAATTGAACCTGGGTCCTCTGGAAGAGCAGTCAGTGCTCTTAATTGTTGAGCCATCTCTCCAGCCCCAAGCAGGACTTACTTTCTAACCCATCATGTTATTCCACACTCAGCAGTNTCAGATTTCTGTCTTGGACCAAAGATACTCCATTGTCAGCCTTACCCTCTTTAGGCTTCAAAATGAGCAAAGAAGAGGCCAGAGNCCAGGTCACTGATGCCTCTGCCAGGTAGTTCTCCCTGACCACTCTAGGACTCCTCCTTCGGAACTGCCTGAGTGCTAGCCTTCCCGACAGCACATCTTTCCCAGTGCTCTCCAATCCCAGGAGCCAAGCAGATGTGGGCAGAGGTTATAGGGCTGTTCATTGTGCAGTGCTGCTGACGATCATGAGCCAGGCCTGCATAGGGAGGTTCAGGTGGATTCAGTGATCTCACAGGAGCAAGCGCGTACAACCGCTCCCAAAAGGGAATCTGCTTGATAGGAGCATGGCCCGGCCTGGAGACTGGAGCCNCAAGGAGTGTATGTAGCCTACAGGCCAGGTGTGGGCTGAATTCCTTCTCCTGGGCTGTGTATCTCCAGCATCCAGGAATCACACCTTGTTTGATTCAAAACCAGGTCAGAGAAAAGTGGCTCTCATTTCCGGAAGGGGTGAGTGGGGCCTCCCGGGGAAGGGTTCTGCAAAAGTCTCCAAACCGAACTTGAGAGACGAGTGGGAACCAAGCCTCATTCCCTTGGTGGCCCCACAGCTGCCAAAATTACTGACAAACTGACCTACAAAGAGTTTCTATTTTGTGAGCAAACCCCAAAGGTTAACAGTAGAGCCGCTGGCAGGCAAGCTGCACCACAGAGAGAAGCCTTTCCGGCAGCTCCGGCATGGTGCCTGCGCACTGAAGTACCAAAAGGAGGAAAAACTCCACAGCCATGAAAGGCAGGGTCCCAGTCCACAGCCAAGGGCACTCCTATCCCTAAGATCTAGACCACTGCTGCCATCAGGGACTGCCTAAAAGAACTCTAGACCACTGCTGCCATCAGGGACTGCCTAAAAGAACCANGATGGAAACAGGTCTCAGCCTGCACACGTGTCCTGTGGAGAGCTGCCATGCAAACAATTGCTCTTCAATTGAACGCCAACTTTGTGAACAGGCCACACAAGTGACGCATTTCTCCAGGAAGTTAGATACGAAGTCCAGAAGTCCTTGTACATGGTTTAAAACACCATCTTAAGCTATTCCAGGGCCCCAAGTCATCACACTCCCACCCCATGTTTGAGGATGCTCGGGCCATGCCAATTATGACACTAGAGAAGGAATTCATCCCTTAACTGTTTCTATGACAATGTCACAGGGTAGTCAGCCTTCCCCCATTATCATCCTACAAGCGGCCCTTTCTGGCTGGCAGGAGCAGAGACAGGGCTAGGGACAGACAAATGTGGAGTCACCCAACCCTCTCCAGCACAGTCATCAGTGCCAGAGAAAGCTTTAGACAGGAATGAGGCCAGCCGAGAGGAACGAAGGACCATGGATTTTCTCAGAAGTAGAGGAGCTGCACCCAGATTTTAGTGATGGGGAAATCAACCAAAAGTTGATAATACACACAGACAGTCAGGCAGGACCCTGCAGCCTGGGCTCCTGTGTGCCCCTCACTCATCTTCCACTTNGATCTTGAAGAGCACCAAAACCCACTGGCTCCCCGTCAATCTGCTGGGCCAGTTGGGAAAGTGTCCACCCCAGGCAAAGCATCCTGAAGTCTCAAGGGCTGAAGGCTTCTGCAGACCACCCACTAGGATAGATTGACACACGTATTCTAGGCCTCTTGAATGACAGGAGGGGTGGAGCAAGGGGTTCCAGGGCAGACTTTCCCGACCTTAACCACGGAAGCTACAGAACACTCATTGTAGAACAGAGCTCCCTAACCATACATCACTCTCCAGGGACATCTCTCTTCTGGTGGCCCAAGGGCACCTGCATGAAGTATGGCTGTGAGACTATGATTTGAGACATATCTGCTGGCCTCATTTCTGGAGTCTCTCAACAGCTCCAAGGTTCCCACCGAGCTCTCAGCCAGCAACAGCAGGCCCAGAATCCTCCAAAGCTCCCCATGATACAAATCCTGGAGGTAGGGCAGGGGTACTTGTTGACTGCATGGAATCCCAGGCTCTCCTCTGGAAACTGTCNCTCAAGAGGACAATTTCAGACCTTTGCTGAATGAAGGAGTGAGATCACATACGTGAAGTGACAGCTCAAGAAATAGTTTATGAAGAAGAGAGGAGACAGACATGGAGCTGTCAGGAGTGGTCTGTATTTAGCCACCTCTGGTCAGCTGTGTGACCTTGGGCAAGTGTTTTTCCTTATCTGGCTCTTACTTTCTTGGCTTTGGCAGAGTACAGAGACCATCCAAACACTGTTCCTAACACAGAGAATACTGAGCTCTCCCTCTAGAGACAGAGCCAAGTCTACCCTGCCTGGAGCCACCCTTAAATAGAGAGGGGACCCCCTCTACCATCCATCAGGAAAATGAAACGGCATTTTCCACTAACTGAGGCCTACCCTGGAAAGCTGTGAGCTGGGCAAGGAGCATTTCTGCATACCCCTCAGCGTCTAGTTAATTTCCATTTTAAATAAACACATTTTCAAGGCCAAGGTGATAGCTGCCGGGTGGTGGATACTCAACCTAGGGTTGACTGACAGCTGTCAGTTTTCAGTCACTGCTTCACAGTAGCCACCAGACTGTGAAAGGAGGGCAGGTGTTCTAATGACAAAACTTCCCAAACTGCCTGATACAGAGAGCAGGAGGAAATTCCTGCAAGAGGGACTTCAGCCTTCATGAGCTCACCACACCCAGTGCAGGGTCCCCAAGAAAATGGAGGGCAGTGACTGTAGTAGAAGGCCGTAGCATAGCCGTGTGTACAGCTCCCACTGCTGCCTTAATGGCTCTGAGAATTCAACAAAAGCAACCATGCTCCAGAAAAGCCCCGTCCTCTGGGGTTAGAAGCAGAGTGACATCAAGCTCCTTCCCATAGGGATTAACTCTTCAGCCACAAGGCCTGGGCTGAGGGCTCAAGGATCAAGGGAGGACCTGTGGGCTCGGGTTCAGCAGGGAACCCCAAGTCAGGGGAAGTACAACAGTGTTTTCACAACTATAACAGAAGTCCCGGATCAAATATTGGCCCTGGCACACATGACCACAGGGCCCTGGGATATAAGAAAACTAGCTACCTGTTTGCTTTGGTTGAGCAATATCTTGCTGTCCCAGAAACAGGTTTCCTAAGTCTCCAGGAAGAGATGGCACAAGGCACCCAAAGGCCATCTGACTGCCCTGAGCAGTGATCAGTCAGTGTGGTCCTGTGGGGAGGGAAGTTGCTGAGAGCCAAGAGGAGGGGTCTACTCCAGAAGGAGAGGCAAAGACATCGCCCCAAATGATCTGCACTACCACACTTAACCCTCTTTTTCTTGGTTAAACAGGTATTAAAGACTTATGCTAGGATGGACAAAGCCTTTCACATAGGCAACAGCTGAGGACGCTTGTCCTTCAAAGAAGTATTTCTTATTGGAAAGTCCTTGTGCAAACCTCACTCAAAGTGGTTTTAGTGGGTGCTGTACTGTAAAGGGACCCTCTCTGCTCACTTCAGCCATAATTTCAGACATGTAAGATGATAGATCAGGCTGAGTGGACAGAGAACCTCAACTTCTGTATCCTTTACTTACAGGTAAAAAAAAACTCTTCCATCTTGGTCCACTAAGGCTACGGACATGTTTTACTATGCATNNTAATTAACATATGGGGATCCAGTCTTCAACTAGATGCTGAGGGCAGAGTAGCCAACTGAAATGTCTTCTGGAAGCCAGTTTATGCCAGTCTCTTGCATTGCTATTAGTCCACCAAACGTCAAAAGAACAGCCAGGAAGAATCCTTTTCCGAGAAAAGATGGGCTGAGAACAGGGTTGTCACAGCCCAAGTGAAAGTACCAACAAGCCTGCTTCAGAACAGGTCTGTAATTAATTCACACATTCAACTGTTACGTCCAGAAATATGTTCATGTTGACAATTTGCATTTGATACTTTTCAAAAACAATCTGTCGAGTTTCATCTGCCTAGCAGTCTCAGAAGTGTCCTGACTCGGGTACCTACCCAAGTGCTGCCTGGAGCTACAGGGTCCTGAGAGGATACCCTGGGGATGAGAGAGGAGGCTGAAGATGCTCAGCTGGGTAAATAGTGTTCCTGCAAGAGCTGTCCCCCTGTGAAGGGACAAGACAACCAAGTAGCCCATGAAAGTCTAGTATTCCCCTTTCCAAGTCCCACAGCAGCTTGCAGCCCTCAACTACAGGGCCTACAGAGCTCTCTTCATCCTCTAGCTCCTACTTCGGTGATCTGATGCCCAGCCCCCAAACAGCTGGAATTTGCTCAGCATCCACCTGCTAAGTCAGGGAGCTCCCACCCCAGTTCCCAGGATGACATCAGTGTGAAGGACAGTTGGTGGGGAGAAAGAGGAAGACTACATGGGGAACACAGACAAGGTCTCCTTACCATCCACTTCACACTGGGTGCTGCTGAGCCTGATTTACAACAGCGATGACCAGAGGGCAGGGGCCTGCACAGCATAANTTTCTCTACCTCTGTGGAGGGGAAAGGAGAGGGAGGGACTGGAAGCCATTCTGCCTGGGTCTCTGTACCACTATTCTCCNTGAGTCCTTTGACTCAGGCTAGCTCAGGAGTAGCTGTGGACTCAGTGTTTCTGAGACATTGCTGACACTCCTGATAGCCTGCTTAGCTTCTGGATCCCCCCACGGATGGAACATCTTTAGGCTAAGTATTGGACACTGTATTAGGAAAGCAACGAGACCTTTCCAACAGGTGAAGAGAAGAGAGACTAGAGACATCAGGACTCGAATAAGGATACATGGCAAGGATTCTGAGCTTCCCTTTTGCCTTCTATACTTCAGACTTCGAGCTGGAGAGACTGGCAACTCAGAAACACCCACTAAGTTTTTAAAACATTTTTTTTTTGCAAAATATATATTTGGGCCCCTGTTGGCAATGTTTAATGAAGCACTAATATGCCCTATGTCCTGCTGTTACAGTGAGGTCAGGAGGAAGCCAAGATGCTCTTCCTACTGAAAGCAACCAACCATGGCAAAAGGACTGCCACCCACTCTCCNAGTGACAGTGGAAGCTCGGCTATGAAGATGGTACCAGAAGCTGGNTAGTGGTGTTTCACACCTTTNATCCTAGCACTTCAGAGTTCAAGGCCAGCCTGGTCTACAGAGCAAGTGCCAGGACAGTCAGGGCTACACAGAGAAACCCTGTCTCTAAAAATATCAAAAGCAAAACAAAAAAAGATGGTACCCATACCTCTCCTTCCCTACAGTGCAACAGAAAAACTCGGGTGAGATGTAAGGTCCAAATAAGAGTCAGTGTTTCACCAGATAATCCAAAACATAAAGGTTTCGATCAATACCCATCCACCCTCAGTGCTCAGAGATAGACCAATGTGTGCTTAGCATGTTCCAGGCCTTGTATTCAACACCCAGCATCATA
>LZPO01007969.1:270945-304650 GCA_001675575.1 Neotoma lepida
GCAAAGAGTGACAGCATAGGACACTTGACACCCACCTCTGGCCTCTGCATGCATACACATATGTGTGTAAATAAACCACAAACACATAACACACACACACACACACACACAATAAACTATATTGGATTGAATTAAAATAAAACTACAGTATGTTAAGAATCTGAGGAGCATGACAAAAATCAGTGCCAAGAGGGAAACTGATGATAGTAAGTGCTCAGAAAAGATTAAAAAAAAAAAAATCTCAAATCAACAAACTTCCATGGAAACCTAGAAAAATAGTAAAGTCTTTTAAGCAAGCAGAAGAGAGCAAATAACATGGATGAGATCAGAAATTAAGCACAAAATTGAAAATTAATTAACAAACAGTTGGTTCTTTGAAAAGATCAATAAAATTGACAAACCTCTAACAAGACTGAGAAATAAAGGGGGCGGGCTTACGAAAACCAGCATCCAGCATGAATGTAAGGCTATCATCACAAACTTCAGAAGGATAAGGGAACGATGCCAATACAGAAATTTTAAGAATTAGATGAAACGAGCTAACTTCTTGAAAAATAAACTACTAAAACTCACATAATGTAAACCTGATTTGAATAGTCCTATACTAGCAAGCAAGCTAAATTATTCATAATTTAAATCTTTCTAAAAGGAAGTCTTCAGACCTACTGGATAATTCTAAATGATGCTGGAAGAAGATGAACACCAATTCCATACAATTTCTTTTAGGAAATGAAAGAATGAGTAGCACTTCCCTGCCAATTCATCTCACAAAGCCTGCATCACAACACAACCACGTAAGCATAGTACAAGCATTAACGAAAGTTTCAGACTGGTATCCCTCACAAATACAGACATAAAAATCTTTCATGAAATATTGCCAAATGAAATTCAACAACATGTAAAAATTATTCACCATCACCAAGTAGAAGATATGCCAAGGAAGCAAAGCTGGTTCAATACTGGAAAAATCAATCATTACAAACATCATTAATAAAAGAAGAAGATCACAGGATCATAACAACGGATATCACTCTAAAAATGACTACATTCCACAGACATCCAAAACAAAACCTCCTAGAAAACTGGGAATACAGAAGGAGGGATGGTTCCTCGNCTTGCAAAAAATCTGCACATGTGAGGCAGGTATTTAACTTAATGGTGAATGAATTTAAGAAAGGAATGCACTCTCCCTTAAGACCAGAAATGAGGATATCTATTCTTACCACTCTTATTCAACATCATCTTGAAAGTGCAAGCCAAAGAAAAAATTCAAGAAAGGGAAGTAAAAAGCATATAGATAGGAATCTATCTATAAAACTCTCCAATAGATGACCTGATTGGCTTTGTCAAAAACTCCCTCAAGCTCTATAAAACAAAATAAAATAAAAATCAGACAGCTGTGTGAATTGAGCAAAGTCTAAGGATACAGAACCATGCATTCGAAGACTCATTGTTTCCATGTATGGCACCACATGCCTGTAATATTAGCACTGAGGCAGTGCAAGCAGAGGATCAAGAGTTCAAGACCAGCCTGGGCTATGCATCAAGACTCCGTCTCAAAAATGCAATGGACTACATTACAATATGCACAATACAATATATACAATACACAACAAAATAATTTTTTTAGGATTTATTTATTTATTTATTTATTATGTATACAGTGTTCTGTCTGCATGTATGCCTGTAGGCCAGAAGAGGGCAACAGATCTCATTACCATGTGATTGCTGGAAANTGAACTCAGGACCTCTGGATGAGCAAGCAGTGCTCTTAACCACTGAGCCATCTCTCCAGCCCACAACAAAATAATTTAAACCAATTAAATTTCTAAATATGAGTAACAAATATTAAACACCAAAATTAAAAATATAACATAATTTATAATTACTAAAAACAAAAATTAAATATTTAAACAAATCTATTTAAACCCATGCAGGTATAATACAATGAAAACTAAAAAATGTTTTAAAAAACAATTNAAGAAGATCTGAATAATGAAAGGACACTGTGTTAATGGGCCAGAATATGGAACGCAGGACAGATGACAGCCGTTCCCAAATCAACACACACATGTAACACGATTCTTATCAAAACTACAGAAAGAGGGGCTGGAGAGAGAATTCAACAGGTAAGACGCCTTACAGAGGCTTAAGTTATTCCGAGCACCCACATCAGGCCACTCATATNTATCTATAACTCCAGTCCAGGGGGTCCAATGCCCTCTTCTGACCTCCATGGCTTTCATTTACACACAAAAACACATAAATAATAAAGAATAAATATATTTTAAATTACAGTAAGAATGTCTTTGGGTATAGACAAGATTATTCCAAGATTTATCTGAAAAGCAAAGGACAATATAGAAAAAATAATTTTAAAGAGAAGGTCCATCTACTCAATTTTTTTTTTTTTAATTTTCGAGACAAGTTTTCTCTGTGTTACAGCTCTGGCTGTCCTGGAACTCACTTTGTAGACCAGGCTGGCATTGAACTCACCGAGACCCACCTGCCTCTGCCTATTCAATTTTAAGATATACTTTAAGCTAGGCATGGTGGCNCATGCCTTTAATCCTATAGGGAGGCAGAGACAGGTGGATCTCTGAGTTCAAGACCAGCCTGGTCTACAGAGTGAGTTCCAGGGCTACACAGACAAACCCTATCTCGAAAAACAAAAACAAGCAAAAAAGAGATTTACTCTATAGTGGCAGTAATCAAGAATGTCATTGACAAAGGAATAGACACATTGATCAATAAAACCCAGAAATATACTCACAAATTATGCTAAACTGGTATTNGACCAAAGTGTGAAAACAGCTCAATGCAAGAATGGTAGCTTTGTCAAACAAACGGTACCGGAGCATTTCATTAAAGTGAATTGAAAGGGATAGAGAAAGGGATACCACTCAGTGGTAGAGTGTTTGTTTAATCAATGATCACAAGGATCTGGTTCAATCTCCAACACTCATGCATAAAAATTCAGAGTGAATCATGGATGAAAATACAACACAAAACTACAAAACTTTAAAAAGATCTTAGATTTGGCTCCAAGGGNACAATCCTTAAAAGAAGAACTGATAAGCTAGGTTTCTAAAAATTAAAAGCTTTGACTCAATAAAAGATTCTGTTAAGATGAAATGATAAGCTACAGACTAAGAAAAACATTGGCAAAACCACNTATTGACAAAGGACTAGTACCTAGAATATATAAAGAATTCTTAAAACTCAATAATAAAAGAAAAAAAACTAACTATCCAATTAGAAAAAAAGAAGACAGCCAGGTGGTAGTGGTGTACTTNAATGCCAGCACTTGGGAGGCAGAGGCAGGCAGATCTCTGAGTTCAAGGCAAGCCTGGTCTACAGAGTTCCAGGACAGCCTGGGCTACACAAAGAGATCCTGTCTTGAAAAACCAAAAAGACAAAAGATATTAAGACAGATTCCAACAAAGAGGAAAACTTGTGGCAAAATAAGCTCATAAAGAAANATGTTTCAAACCATTAGTCATTAGGGAAATGCAAATTCAAACTACCTTAACTATTAGACTGGCCAAATCAAACAACAAAAGTAGCAAGCACAACAAATGCTGGCAAGGTTGCAGAAAAATCTTTCCTACACTGCTGGTGAAAACTGAACTCTGGAAAACAGTGTGTTGGTTTCCTAAAAAGTAATATGTACAAGCACTACAGACCCAACAGTCACACTCCTATGCTTTATCCCAAAGATAACTAAGACCCACATGCAACATCACTTCCTACACTCCATAAGTGACAAATGACATTGATGGAGAACAGATTAGCAGTTTCCAAGAAGCGATGGCCACAAGTGGAAGTGGCTAGGGCAACAAGTGATTCTTGTGGCCATGAAAATCCCAGAGTCCTCATGGATACCAAGACACACAGAAGCTCCAGGCCAATATCAAATAGTGCATTCTTTGCCTATAACCCACATGCATCACCCTATTGCATTAAAGCATCTCTATGTTACTTAAGATACCCAGCACAATGGAGACAGTTGTTATTGCCTTGGCCAGGACAAAACAAACTAACAGGGAACAGGTAAAAGAGAACCTGGAACTACTGAGGCTGAGCCACTGGCCTAGAGACTGCAGGCTGCTGGGTTCATGGATGGTGATCAGGCAGGCCTTATATGGAACAGACAGGTCAGCTTGTTTTCATGAGATAGGGGACTCTATCAGGATTGCCGTTGGGTATATTGGGATCTTTCATCAGCTGGCAATCCTTCTGCACTCCCAGTATCTTCTATGTGCCAGGCAGTGCCCCCTGTCTTTTACATCTCCTTTAACCAGCCTAATTCGCCAAACAGACCTCAACATGTGGGTGTGAGATCCACTGTATATTGGATATACTGTAGGCTCTCATAGAAAAGGATGTCCACCCTCCTTTCTAGAATGCTTGTCCCACTGTTGAAGTTGATGACGCCAGAAANGGAAGATTATGCCATCCACAACAGTCTGCCACGAGCACCTTCAGGTGCCAGAAGCTCTCCTTTGCTGCTAGGGCAGAAGCACATGCCCCCTCTGCTGAAGCAGTGAGCTGTCACCTGCACCACAGACTACCAGCGAAGCAGGGCAACAAAGGAAAGCAGAGCTGAGATCGCTGAGGTAGGGTTTNGGGCTTGTGTTGAGTTCAATGGAGTCCCTGGATTCAGCCACATCTGAAGCTTGTTACCCATGTATGCCCAGACTTTGTAGTGACATGAACCAATAGTAAATTCTCTGGACTTATTGCCTAGAGTTCTACCTGATGGCATCCTGAGGGAGCCCAAGCCTCTGCCTGCATAGACCTNGCTCTCACAACCATGGCCTTTACAGCACTCCATATCCAGAAAGACTCCATTTCTTTGGACTACTCACATCTTTGCACACTGAGAAAACTTTTGATACTGACATGTAAATTTAGTAAAAATCTACAGGGTAGACTCAAAGCGCTAACTTCCTAAAGGATCCTCCTTAGAAAAGCTTCCACAAGTGCCCTAGGTTCTCATTCTGCCCCAGGCTCACAAGGTCATGCTGTTCATCTTTAGGGATCTATTCCCCTTCTCCCCAGTTCTGCATCCAAAGGTGGACAGGCTGGGAAGACACCCCCACCCCATCCCCAGCACAACACCACAAGGCCAATCAGCTAGGGCAACCCCAACTGCTGCAGGGCCTTGCCATGTGCTCCCCACCAGGCCTCAGAGGCCCACGAGGAAGGGAGACACAGCTGGTATACAGAACTAGTATAAAGCTCTGATATCTACTGGGTGCTCAGGACACAGGAGACCACGCTCTGGAGCGACCACTAGCCACAGGATCCTTGATGTCTCTCTCTTATCATGCTGGGTAAGTATCAGCAGGAAGTAGATTCAANTGAAACTGCACCATGCAGTGTGATGGCCACAAAGGGCCTTCAATCAGTTCAATGTCATAGGCCACCAAGCCCATGGGGATGTGTGAGAGGGAAAAGATGGACATACTTAATGACCTTGTCCATGCAAGATGGTACCAGGCCTGTCCTCCAGGCCCATAACATACCCNCAACACAGTGACATTTGTTGCCAAGGTCAGGAGATCTCTGGGTGGTTTCCCATACTGAACCAACACTATTCTCAGGGACACCCTCCTGTCTGCCTAAATGGCATGTGTTCCTCACTCACTTCTTGAAGATGCCTCTGCTGTCTCAAATGATGTTCAGATCCACTTCTTGTACCCAGGTTTCCTGTTAAACTCCCTGCCCAGGGATCCATGGTCAACCGGATGCCAGCACTCGGACCCAACATCTCAGGCAAGCCAACTCACTCATACACTCAAGTACACCAAGTGTGAGGAGACTGTGAAGAGGTCTAGGGAGCAGGTTCTTAGTCCTTGGGCCTGAGTTCAGATCTCTACCTTGCAATTTCTCACACTCAATCTCCCTGTATGGAGGGGACAGTCACAGAACCTCTGAACGGGTGCCACAGGGCTTGGTGTGTCAGCACACACAGACAATGCCATTTGGTAAGCCTCACCGGACATAACTGGTCATTGCCAACTACTTTGCCAGCCCTAAAGCTCCTGTTCTAGAACCACATTCTCTTCTATCTTCTGTCATCCAGGAGGAGGTCACCCAAGATCTCTAAATCATTCCTAACTTCTTCCCTGTGCCCAGACTCAGCACCCTCGCCTTTTCCCACTCACCTTATTGTTCTCTGTTCAGCTGGGCTCAAGTGTCTGCTGTTGCCCTGGGCCAAAGTCAGCCTCTCATTCCTGTGACCTTTACTGTTTATTCAACCTGACACCCTCCCACATTTCTTCTTATCCTTGGGTACTGCCAACTCCAGGAAGCCTTCCTGGCACACTCACATCGACCTACACAGCTGAGCCCGTATCTGAGACTGGTGACATTATGTTGAACTTGAAGTCATCANGCGCCCAGCTGGACGAACAGCTCCTCNGAACACATCCAGAGGATTTTAACCNGGTTTGCTGAACGTTATGTTACCAGGTCACTAATAGGGGAAATCCCAACTATAGACCTCTTTCCTCCTCTTGAAAACAACACACACACCAGGAAAGTGCGAGTCTGAGAGTTGCACCATTGGAAAGAATCAGAGTGCTTGGCCAACAGCTTTCTGGAACACACCAACAGGGAAGCTGAGGAAAGTCAAGGAAACTGAGTCCTGCCTGCTCTCTCCCCTGCCCGAGTTGTGATGGCTTATTGGCTGTCTGTTCAGGCTTATTACTCTGACAGAACAATTCCAAAATCCAAAACACAGTCTCCAGGGAATGAGAAGTTAGATCACATATTGAGGTGAACAGAGGCTCGGGTCTGGCATTACCAGAATCAAAGGCACCATTACGGAGCCTGGCAGGGAGCCTTTGCTTTTCCTTTCCATGGTAACCTCTTCGGTCTGATTTGAGGGTTTTCTATCTCCCTGGTGAGAGGGAGATCTCACTGATTTCCACTCTAAACTATTCCCTGGGGACCAGCCAGGACTCTCCTCCAAACTGCTGTGAGCTGGGCCCACAGGGGGTCCCAGACTTCCAGAGGGCAGCAAGAAGGGTGGGCTGGGGCCTTCAGGCACTTAGATACACCACCAGAGATTCACTCTCTCTTTCTCTGCCCCTTCACACACCCACCTTCACATTCACATAGCACACAGAGCCCACCCTCCACCCCCACAGAAGAATTGTCTATTTTGTATAGCAAGGGAATAGCTGGAAGGCCAACACTAGGCTGTGCTTAAGTCCTGAGCAGGAGGTTCCATTTCCAGCCCAGCCCCTGACAGGCACCAGGGACAGGGACCAGCAGGACATGACTAATGTCCCATGGGAAAAGCCTGGCCCTGCCTGGCTGCCCTCCAGAGAGCCCATAATCATTGTCCAAGGACAATGAGGGCANACAATTCTGAGGAGACTCCTCAAGGACTGTCCCTCCCCAACCTGACTTCCTTGGGGCTCCCCTAGGGGTTCATGAGGCCCTGAGTAAGGATGTTCAGAGGCCCAAGGGCCTAGTTACCCCCTAAGGTCACAGCCAGTTTCTTATCTTGAGAGTAAGTTCTCAGAGCCTTCATCCAGACTTTATCAAGTGTCTCCATCCCAAAGAATCAAAGAACAGATGCCTACTAACAGTCAAGAAGCGGCCAGGCTGCCAGGNCGATTGGCTTCTCAAAGATTTTTACATGCCCATTGCAGGCACTCAAGCCTGTGATGACATGGGATTTCAAAGGTGANCCAATATCAAAAGGCTTCCAAAAACCCTTGCCTCCAGCAGATCCAAAGTCCCATTGCCACAGCATCACTGAGGGGAACTAGGAAAATGCCTCTAAGGAGCAATCCTGAGTGATCCCAGTGCCCAGCATATCCAGGCAGCAAAGCCACTCAGAGCGNCCACCCTTTTGCTACCAAAAGGCTAGTTTACCAGCCCCAGGGGAGTTCTCCAGCAGCCTGGGCTCCAGAGGAGAGCTGCCTCAGACCCCCGAGTGCCCCGACTTTACGAGAAGGCTGCCAAGCTGAACAGTGCCACTTCCTCTCCCACATCCTCTTGGTTCGGCTGAAGGCAACTGTTACTCAGGCCAGTTCCAAGGCAGTCACCCTGGACTCAGGCCACTTAGCAAGTGTCCCTAAGGACTCTGGGCCCAGCAGATTTACTAGGCCTGCAGAACCAATTCTACCTAATGCCTCCTATGCTCAGGGCTTCTATGCTCACAGCACCAGCCAAATGTCATTCTGTCCACTCGTGCTTGCCTCCACGCCCCCGGAAGACAGCAGGTAGGAGTCTGTACTCATCCCATCTTGTCCTCTACCTCCAAACACTGCACTCTGATAAATCCTCCTAAAATCCTCAGCTCAGTCCAAGCCACAGCCTACTCCACAACCTTCAATGGCTCCCTAGTGTTTTAGCTCAAGCCTATATACACAGACCGATGGGGACTAGGCTGGGGACATATGAGCCATACAGCCCTGTGTAGCATCCAGCCTATCCCCGTGAGTCTGCAGATCCTGGGAGGACCCTTGCCCACACGGCTTGCCCATGGGGAACAGCCACTGTTTGCTCCCACATGCTCTGCCTGTGCAGAAGGGGAATCCAGGTGCAGCCTCTTCTAAAATTTCAAGAAAATCCAAACAAAACATCAGGCAAGAAGACAGATCAGGTCCAGCGATGGGCCCAGCCTAGTATATAAGTCCATCTCTAAGCCCCTTCTTTTGGTATTTGAAGCCCCCTGTGACTGTGCCCACAAACTACCTCCCCATCTTCACTGCCATGNTACTATGGCCATGTGCTGACCCATCAGGTTGAGTCTCACAGCTCTTCCATGCTACTCATGTCCCCGAGCTCTGCTGCCACATAGTCTGTCTCTGAAGGGCTGATCCACACCTTCATGGCCAAACAACAACATAAAAAAACCCTCCTTTTCCTATGCTGAGCTCACCTCTGCGGACAGCACTACCATAGAGAAAATTCCTCTTCATCTTTCAGTATCCAGGCAGGCCCTTCTGATCTATCGGTCCCTGAACTGGGGCATCAGAATCACCCCAGCACTAATCTGGATGTCTGTCTGTTTCCTCTAGAGACAGGGACCCATGGTCTTTCCCACCACAGGCCAAGTTGGGGCTATAAACACAATGGAGAGAGCCTGGCTGTTGTTTGATCTGCCTCTGCTGTGCACCAGCTGTAAGATCTTGAATAAGTCATTTAAGTAAGTAAGTAAGGCCTCTGCAAGGTCAGACCCTTCTATTTATAAGATGGGGACAAGCACTGCATCCTTCTCAGAGTCCCTAACTGCACAGCTATGCCCTACAGTATCTTGAACAGGATGTTGTAAGCCTTGAGGGCAAGGCTGTAGCCATTTCACCCTCAATGGCCCCTAGAGGCCACATGGCTCTCATCGTCCTGCTCCACTGATGTTCTCTGATGGGGAAGGGTGATGAGGTAAGAAATGGGCAGCAGCTGGAAGAAGAGGTGAGGGTGACAGGCACTACCTGGGTCATCTGGCTCACAAGCATCAGTGTCATGTCCCCTGCTTAGAGGGCTAAAATCTCTGGTCCCAAGACCTTACACTTTGAGCTGCTGGAGATCAATAGCTCCCACATGTCCTGGCAGCAGACCAGGTCACAGTGACACAAGCAAGTGTAGGTGAGGGGCCCTGCCCCGCCACCAGATAGATGCTATCCACCGAAGTCCAGCTCTCAAGCAAAGCTAAAGGCCCATCACACCCTCCTTTTGAGGTNCTGTACTCTGGTGGTGAGCAGTCCTTTTGCCTTGCACCTGAGGACAAATGCTTTCCAGGCCTTGTACGAAGGAGATGTGGAAGGGAAAAGAGAGGGGGAACACCTCGGTCATCACCATGATCCAATTAGCCAGCTGTCACCCTCCACGCTTACAAACAGGAGCCATGTCGTCACCTGCTACAGAAGCAAACATTTTCAGATCTCTTCATCGGCACCTCCCTGGCTCTCCCAAGAAAGGGTCTCACAGCCTGCAAATGATGCAGTCCAGGGCAGCATCTCTTCCTGCACTTTGCAGGGGCTTTCAGGTAGAAGACATTAAAAAACCACCAATCTCTCTGTCAGGCTGAGCCCCCTGGCCCACCTGCCCTTCCTGGCTCTTCCTATCCATTCACTGCCAAAGAGCCCACCAAACACGTGGCCATGCCATGCTCTCTGCATTCAGAGGACAAACTCCACAGCACCAAAGGCAGAGACTGATCAGATGAGGGGTGAGCACAGACACTCAGCATCTGAACCCACTAAGCGGGGTGTACTACAGCTGAGTGGGGACCAAGGAACCTGTGCTCATTTTGTACCATCTCCATTGAAGGGGGCCTTTGCAGCAGCTCCCTTCATGTAGCATGTGGGTGACATGACAGATAACAGGAGCAGAAGGCCTCACACTGTTGGCTAGAGCAACATGCATCCATCGACTCTGAGAACTGATATGTCACTGTNTACTGAAGGTGAACATCACATAGCCTGTGACCCAGTAATTCCACGTCTGTTCCCATATTCCCCCTTATGTGTATATGACACATTATATTATCTACAGTATAGAGTACCTAACATTCCTACATCCCCATGAAGGTCACATGTATACATTCATTAACAGACATGTACAGCACCCTAGTCACAGCAGTGTACGCTGTGAAACAACCCCAGAAGGAGCCAGGAGTAATGACACAAAGGCATGTTCCCATGATGGAATAGTCCACCCTGAAGAGGAAGAATGAAGAGGACGAATGGGAAGAATGAGCCTCGGACAGAGGCGAGCATGGGAAGAGAGGAAGCTTCCAGACACCATGAGTGCAAATTGTGGGGCTCCATTCATAGAACACACAAAGCAGATACACCCAACTGTGCTTTGGGACAGCAGGATGGGGGCAGGCTTTTGCTGGTAGCAGGGGACCTATGGAGTCAAGAGAGTTAGTTGATTTGGGGTGCTGGGGACAGCTGGCTTTCTTGATCCAGGCACTGGCTGTAGAGGTGTGCTCAGATTCAAAGACAAAGATGTAAGGTTTCTGAAAGTGTGCAGTGAAGGATTTTGTTAAGACTCAAAGATAGCGGGAGAAGAAGAGTGGAGATGAGGCAGGGCAGGCTGCTCTGGTCGACAAGAATCTCTCTGCTCAGACCACAGGATTCAGGAGGTGATCAAAAGTCTAAGAAAAACCTGGGGTACTGATATTCCAGGACCCTTTTGAGGCTGGGACTGTCAAACACAGGCATCTCATGACACCACAAACTGGCCCCCACCATTCCAACCCCTGTATCCCCTTGCAGGGCAGCACCGCCACAGTACCTTCACTTCTGAGCCAGGCACCCCCAACTGCTCAAGGTCAGGAAGAAGCCACTGCATCCCCGGGAATGCTGGGCTGTGTGTGAGCTCCACGGAATTTTGAAAACTCCCCTTCTAAAAAGAGAATTTTCTGCCGGGCGGTGGTGACGCTTTTAATCCCAGCACTGGGGAAGCAGAGGCAGGCGGATCTCTGTGAGATTGAGGCCAGCCCGGGCTACAGAGTGAGTTCTAGACAGCCAGGACTACACAGAGAAACCCCATCTTCAAACAAAACAAAAGTTTTAAAAAAAGGAAAAGAACGTTTCAAAGTTCAAATCCACTTGAAGAGGAAGAGAACGGGCACAACTTGGTGAGCATTCTCTTTTGACAGTACGCCTGAGGAGCTCATCACATGGCGTGGGGAAACATGAGCAGTTAAATGTATTCAATGTCATGACACACAGAATTGAAGCCTAATTGCCCCTTGAGTGCTCGGCAACCGGAAAGCACTCGTCACAGAAATGGAGGGAGATGTATTCTGGGAAATGGAAGCAGCTGTCAAAAGTTTGATTGCAGTGTGAGTGGCGCCTTGACAAGAAGGCTTAGGCAGGGGAGGCACTCCTACCCTGCCATCTTGACTCCCACTGAAATGTCACAGAATCAAAGACCACCATTCCAGCAGTGAGGAATGGTGGGGAACCATCCAGTTTCCAGCCCTGGTGACCAGGCTGTGTGGGAGAACNCGCTCTTACCGATCATGTGGTTGGCAACGTGGATCTGGATCTCTCTCTCATTCTCGAAGGTCATCTGGCACTTGATACACTGGTACGTCTTTTTCTGTGGGAATGTGAGAAGAAGGAGTCAGGTAGGCAGAGAGCCAGGTCCCCAATAGCCTGGCTCAAGACGTCCCAGAGTGGTTTGGCCTCTCCCAGCCATCCCAGGCCACTCTCTCCCCACCTCCCTCCAACTCTAGCCTCATTAGGGCACAGGCCACCTTCCAAGGGGCTGCTCCTCTGCTGGAGCTGAGCTAACTCTGCTGTGTGACAAGGTCAGGAGCTGAGGGGGTTTGTCCTGCTTATAAAGGGAAATCCGTGTATCCACCCACCCATCTGCAAGTACCCCCCCCCATTCCAGCTTGGGTGTGGCACACCCCGTATAATCTCTTGCATGAGAGGTGTGGTTTGCCAACTGCTGAGATTTGGGAAAGTGCTTGGGTCCTGAGAGTCCTGGCCTGATTGATGAAGTAATTCCTTGACAGATTTCACAGATGATGGTGTTATGTAGGAAGAAGTGGGGTCTAGTGCGAGGAAGTAGGGGGCCAGCCCTGGAATAAAGTATCTTGTCCTCTGTCCCTTCTTCTGCTTCCTGTCTGCCACAAAGTCTCTGGCACATGCTCCTGCCATCATCATGTCCTAACTCACTACAGGAACTGGAAACACAGAGCTAAGAAACTTTGGAATGAAAGCTCTGAGATTGTGAGCTAAAATACGGCTTTTTTCTACTTAGATTGCTTTTCTCTGCTCTCTGCTCTCTCTGCTCGTTCTCTCTCTCTCTCTCTCTCTCTCTCTCTCTCTCTCTCTCTCTCTCTCTATCTCTCTCTCTCTCTCAGCAATGCACACCCGTGTTTATCCACCACTCTCCACACTCACCTTCCCATCCACATGTCTACTCATGCCGCAGCCTCCACACATCCACTCACACCATCTACTTTGCATTTGTCCATCTATCCACACACGTACCACCTATCCATCTGTCCACGTAGCATCCATCTATCCCATAACCTCTTCATCTGCTGGTCCATCCTAAGAACGTTGTGGCTGAGCAGGGGATGCTGCTCCCAACAGTTCCAGTGCTCAAGGATGGCTCAGGAACTTGTCATCTGTCCTGAGTATACATGGCCAAGTTCCTGCAACAGGTTCACAACACACACTGGCTACCACCAGCTGCCTCTGGAGGTAAGTGAAGGCAGAAAAATAGAAACTAGCAGGCTTCCATGCTCGCAGCTCAGCATGAGTAGCTGTGAAACCTGCCTCACAGGGACAGAAGTGGCATACCTGTCATGCATGGCTATGGGAAATTTTAAAAGGATATGGCAATAACAGGACTAAGTACAGCCAACATTTGTAAGAAATCACTATGGTTTCTGAGGTGTTAGTGCCTCACTGTTGCAAAAGGTGGCAGGACTTCTAACCTTGTGGCTAAAGACCCAGGAGCCACTCTGAGCTACAAAGCCAGGATGAGTCACCAGGGAGCTCAGTGCCCAGCTCCACCCAGGCTCCATCTGCAGGCTCTCTCATGGGGCAGCCTTTCCATCTTGAAGAACTCAGCTCAATGTCACAGCTTTGTGAGAAGCCTTCTGTTCCCACCCCTGGGTGAGTTCAGGGCCAGTCATGTCCCCCAGCTGATGCCCAAAACATACTGTTGGGTCCTGACTGAGTGATTCATCTGCTCCTCACCACTCCCTGAGCACCCAGAGGGCAGGAATGCGTGATGTCCACCCAGTGGGTCAGCAGAGACTCACAAGCAGGACCTGTTGAACACATGGGCAAAACCTCTGAGCAATATGCCAAGTGCTGTGTTCAGTCAGAAGGGACTAAAAGAACTAGAGATGGTTTGTGTATCCTNGGTTCCTACCGCCTAAAGCCTGGCCAGAGGAACACCTTACAATCACTTAACTTTTGTGTGGTTTTGTCTAACTGCCCCCTCCCATGTTTTAAGCCCCACACAGAGTCTCTCTACATAGCCTAGGCTGTCCTCAGACTCATCATTCTTCTGCCTCAGCTCCCGAGTATTGGGATCACAAACATACACCATCACACCTATCTTGTTTAGCTTGTGATTATTACAGAGACCAAGGAAATCTGAATGGAAGAACAGATGGAGAGATGGATGGAAGATGGGGTTGGAAGCTTCAGGCTCCAGCTTCAAGCCTCTGCTCAGACTCCAATATCCCTCTGACAGTTCCCAAGTGTTTCAGGGGAACACGGAGTTCAGTGTGTTCTTAGTGCAGTCCATGACGCTGGTCCCAGAAGCAGGTACTCAGCTTGGAAAGGTCCCAGGAAGAGCAGGGTAAGTGTCAGAGGGCAGATTAAGACAGGGCTGACCANTGTAAGACCACAGGGACGGAGGTCTTCTGAGGAAAACACAACTCCATAGGCTCTATCTCAGTTCAACTCCATGTTCGTGGAGAAGAGGTGCCGTGGCCTCTTGACTATCAGAATTGTTCACTCTGTCTCACACATTAAACTACCTGCTCATCCTGACAAAGGTAAGAATACATATGCCTTCAGCTCTCACTGGAACCCTGACGCCCACATCTCATATTCCTTACCAGAGGCCCAAGTAGTGGTGACAGAAACACAGGCACTGAATACCCAATATTCCTAGATTCATGTGTACACGCATGACTAGCGTGCAAGCAAATGTGCGTGCATGTGTGCACACACACACACACAGACTCACAATCACCAACACTTCCAAACTTGGCTCCAACATCTACTGGGTCTGCCTTTCTTTGATAGCATCCCAGAGAAACCACTGCCACCTTCTCCTCCTCTTGAGCCTAGACCACACTAGGAGACACAACACAAAGGCAGAACTTGACATTCACCTTCACTTGACAAGCACCTTCTGTCACAAGGCCCTTCTCTAGGGGCAGTCCAGAAACACCAGAGCTGAGGCCCAGGACCTGTGGCCAGGGGCTGCCTCCCCAGCACAGCCCTGAACAATCTTAGAACAGAAAGAATCTCACCCCAGAATAAGGAAGAAAATCGAGGGAGGCAGGGAGGGGCTGGCTGGGACCCTGGGAGGAAGAAGAGTCAGCTTCAGAGTGACCATCACTGTGCTTTGCACTCAACATGCACTGGGCAGCCACTGCATGCTGGCAGTTTAGACTGTGTCCTCACTGCCCCTTCATATTCCACACAGAGGAAAGAGACACTGCAGTTCCACAGGCCCTATCATCGGGTCTAAGCCCCATGCTGTAAGCAAGGGGCCTGGGACTCCCTGTCAGGCAGGCTCCCTCTGGAGTTACTTGTTGAGCCCTTCTTCTAGACTCCAGGGCCCAGATGTCTCCTACAGTCCTTGTCTATGTGAGAGAAAACTGATGTGACCTGGGCACATGCTTAACCCTCCCACTTGGAAACCCGCTAATCTGTAGAACAGGTAACGGCAGCACCCAGGTGCTCCACCTAGAATGGAGCCACCCCAGGACCTGCTGAGGTAGTGAGAGGCCAGAGGTCTGCCCACATTGGCTAGAGGTGAGTCAATGTTGTTATTACTTATGAACAGGGGGAGCTAGAAACCTCAATGCTTTACGAGCCAGCCGACAGCATCCTCAGCCCCACAGGAACCCAGTCCTCTGAGATCTGGTTGCCATGGATACACTCCCAAGGGTCCCAGCCTTCCAGCCCCCAAGCCCCTGCACAGCCCCCAGAGTCTGCTCTAACATGAGTGAGTCCTGGGGGAAGCGAGGGGTGGGTGAGCAGACAGCTGGGTCCCTGGCCCCAGGCGTGCCCAGACAGGGGGCGAGGTCCCAGGGGTAATGACTAGAACAAGGAGGTACCAGGCTTTGTCTAGATCCTTTCTGCAAAAGGTCTATGTGTTTGGGCCTCTGGGCTGGCAGGGGTGGGATTTTCAGCCTGATGTCTCTCACATGGACCTGAGGATAGGGAGGGAAAGGCCTGGGGAGGCATAGGAACAAGGCTTCAATCTTCCTCATATGTACAGCCATGCATTCTTGGTTACTGTTTCCCCTTTCGGTCTGGAGTCCTCCTAACAAAACAGAGCCTCACTCTAAGGCTCTTGCTTACTGTTGTGGAGACCAACCCTGTTGCTGGGGGCCAAGAGAGATCCCCTCATGTAACAGGGGTTTTCCAAGAGAGGTGCTCAATGCTGGGCAGACTGGGGAGGGGGAGTTCCAGGAGTTCAGGATTGGGAGTTACCCAGAGCAGCTTCCTGGCCATCAGGACCCTCAGCACAGTGGTGGGTGGGCTGAAACAGGTGGATAATCCAGGTGGGGGTGCATTCAGGAAGGGCAACAAGAGCCCAGCCACACTGCCTCCATATACGAACAGGACTGCCCTAGGTTCCATTCCTCCTAGCTGCAGCCCCATGCAGGCTGGATGGGCCGTAGAGTGGCAGGGGAGAGTGACGGTCAAGAGTATGAACTATGAAAATGGTAGGACTTCCAGTCCCACCTCTGCCTCTTGAGAGCTAAGGCCTGGGCAGGCAAACCCNCCACTCTGTACTCNCATCCTTTGTGAAAATGAGTGCTAGAAGAAGCACTTAGATGACAATGGATCATTATACCCTTACCTCAGTCAGAGTGTACCATAAGTGGGAGTGACAACCAGGACCCACCCTCCGTGCCCAACACTCTGTCACTCATTTCACCCTCTGAGCACAGTGCAGAGGTCAGCATAGGAAACGTTATACCACTTGGCACTGACCAGTCACGGCAGGGTGGGGTAGCTGCAGGGCTACCCAGGGCATCAGCTCTGCAGATACAAGGTATTACTATTTCCTTTGTCTGAATTACTACCCTAATGTTACCCACACTGCCACATTAAATGCTACTGCCGTGACCCTCTGGCTCTATAGGAGGACACTGGCCCAGAGCGGTCAAACCACAGGTGGTCCCGGGAGAGGGAGATTTGCAGCCTGGTCATCTAACTCCAGAGCCCTGCACTCCCCAGGACTAACCCGAGTATCCCTGGTCAGCCAAGGCTCAGGGGGACAGAGCGGGGCAGCAAGACCAGTGTCCACACTCTAGATCTCTGAGAGGTGTTCCACTGACCCCATTCAGAGGCTCAACTCAACTGACAGGTCATGAGATAAAGAGGTGCAACAGCCTCCAAAGAGAGGCCTCTAGTCCTCCAATATCCAATGAGCTTCACAGTTCTGTCTGTGTTTGGGCATGCTTCCCTTAGCCAGGTGTCTACAGGCAGGTCCCTTGGGCTCACTGGGCTTCATTAGGCCCACCTATAACATGAGGGCTGGGCAGGAGGCTGTCCTCTGGAACAACTTCACTCTCTCCAGCCCTCTCCCTCTCCTCTTCCTCCTCTCTCAACCTCAAAACTGCATTCCTATCCTGAGACAAAACACCTTCAGCAAACACCCCCCATGTTTCAGCAGGCCCCGCNGCAGGCCACTTCCCCATCCTGCCTCCCGATCAATGGTACCAGCATCAGCCCTTGAGGGAGAGACACCCTTGAGAGACCCACGTGATACCTCCTCCATCTGGAAACACAACATAAATATGGTGGGAATTTCTAGCCCAGGCTGTCTGACACCCAAAGGCCNAGCAAGCTGCAACCACCTCAGGTGTTCACCAACCTAAAGGCAAGGTCCTAGTGGACCCGCTGGCAGCCTAAACTTCCTCTGCCTCAATCAGAGTAACATGGATGAGCCTATGGCTCTCTTGGTTATATAAGTCTCAAAGGTGGGATCCACTCCTGGCTTGCAGGCACCTCTAAACATAAGGGCTGCCTAGACAAATTTGATGACCACATCAACAATTGCTAATGATGGAATCAGAGCCATACCATACCCAAGGGTCTTCCCCACACCATAACTGCACCAGCTACCAGGACTCTGATATGGTNTCAAATGATATGACATCCACAGAGGTTGTAGCAAGCACACACAATCCTAACCAATGCCTGGTTCTAAGGCCCAGGTATACCTGTTATCACTAGGATCTGTGTTACAGGAACCTAAGACTGAGAGCCCAGAGCTGTGAAGTGACTCACTCAAGAAGACACGGTGAGCCAGGTAGTCAGTTCACTCCAGATAAACAGCAAAGATGCCAGGCATCATAAAAGGAACATTTACTGCACATTAACCATTGTGCTGGGCACTTCTGCTGCATCTCACTGGCTCCTCACAACAGCTCTAGGGAATCAGGATAATAATTACTCCCATTGTACAGGTGAACTCTTGACAAACTAGACCCAGAGAGGCAAAAAAAACGTATACACGCCACGCAGCTGGACAGAAATGGTGACACAGGGAAGAGTAGATGTTCTTAACTCACATGGTCAGTGCTGCCTCCCTGGGTTGCTATAAGACATACCACCAGGAAGTACACACATAGGGCTCCATTGATCCCCAAGGAGGAGATGACAGGAATGATTGTCAGGCTGCACTTACCCGGGGCACTGGTGACGTCTGGGCACCTTTCCGGGGCCCACTGGTCTCTGGCGTAAGATCACGGTGGTCCACCTGCATGTGGCTCTCCAGGTCCTCAGCACTCTCGAACTTCACGTTGCACTCAGGGCATCGGAGGCCAGCACAGGGCCGGTCAGCAGGCTCGGGTGGGGCCAAGCCACCCACCTGTCCATTGGCACTACGGGCCATGCAACCGGCACATAGGCCATAGGGCAGCCCATTGACATCAAGCCTGACCAGGTCCTGCTTGCTACGGAACTCTTTGAGGCACAGGGCACACTTGTAGAGCTTCTGCAGCCCCTGGCCATTGGGGGACGATGCAGCCGAGCTGCCNGCCAGCTTCTGCATGTGGAAGGTGCCATGGATCTTGAGCTCCAGCGTGGAGGTGACAGTCTGCATACAGACCACACAGCGGAAGCCAGTGAGGGAGTTGCGCAAGTCGGGGTGCATCTGGCAGTGCTCAATGAACTCCTCCTCACTCTGCAGGGGCATTTTGCAGATGCGACAGGTGCCTGTGTCCAGGCTCTTGCTGTGGGTCACCTTGTGCTCAGTGAGCGTCAGCAGTGAGGGGAAGCGCTCGCCACAGATGGGGCACATGTAGTGCTTGGCAGGGCCCCGGTGCGTCTGCAGGTGTTCCCGGAGCCCGTTCTCTGAGAAGAAAGTCCGCGAGCACACATTGCATTTGTGGCTGCCCTTGATGAATTCTGCCTTCTTNCGAGAGCCGTCATCCTCGCCAGGCCGGATGTTGTGATCCCGAAGCCGGTGGTTCTGCAGCAGCACCTCCATGGTGTAGGCTGCACCACAGATGTCACAGCCATACATGGGCTCTGAGGCATCCACGTCATCCTCACTAGCCTCGTGGCTGTTGGGTGCCTCGGGGTTCTTGAGCAGCATGCCCTGCAGGTCAGCAGGCTCCGCCTTCTTGGTGGAAGTGGGGGGCACCCCATTGGTCGTGCCATTCTCCGCAGCTGCATCGAATACACAGTGCTTCTCCCGCAGGTGTTTCTCCAGCAGGATGACGGCGTGGAAGGCCTTGCTGCAGAACCTGCAGTTGTACTTCTTGCTGTGCGTGGTGATGTGGCACTGCAGCTCCACCTCGGTACTGAAGGTCTCCCCACAGAAGATGCACTTGTGGGCCTTGGCCGGGTTGCCGAGGTGACTGTGTTTCACGTGCACCTGCAGGTCAGCCTCCTTGCGGAAGTCCCAGTTGCAGGCCGTGCAGCGGTACATCTTCTTTTCATTGCTGTGTTTCACAGCCAGGTGCACCTGAATGGACACCTTGGAGTCGAAGACCTCCTGACACAGGGTGCAGTGGTAGAGCACGAAGGTGTGCATGTCCAGCAGGTGCTTCTGCAAGTCATCCACCGAGGAGAACTGCTTGTCACAGCTCTCGCAGACGTAGTGGGTGGACGTGGTCATGTAATGCACCGTCAGATGCTGCAGGAGGGACTCCTGAGAGTCAAAGTCTTCTTTGCACTGGGGGCAGGCCTGCTTCCGAAGCAGCAGCTCCAGGTGCAGCTTCAGGTGGGTCTGGAAGCTCTCAAAGTTGGAGAACTTGAGGTCGCACTGATTGCAGGGATACTCGCCGTTAGAGATGGAGTTGGCACTTCCTGAGAGACGCTGCCGTTTTGGGGAAGATACCTCGACGTCCGAGGAGACTGGGCTCTGCTCTGCCTTGGACTTCTTGCTGTGCGCCAGTGGGATGTTCTTGTGGTTCTCCTTGATGTGCTTAGTGAGCTTCAGGATGGAGCCAAAGATGGGAGAGTTGGTACAGTAAGGGCAGGAGTAGACCTCCATGAAGGACTGGGTGGGCTGCACAACAGGAGACTCCAGCTTGGTGCTGCCCACGCTGCAATGTGCCTGCTGGATGTGCTCAGTAAGTGAGGACTCAGTGAGGAAGCCCATGGAGCACTGGTTGCAGAAGAAAGCATTATTACCATCAGGAGGGTTGGCATTGGGGCCACAGTGCGAGACTCGGATGTGCTCCTGCAGGCTGTTGATGTCAGCGAACATCTCGGGGCAGTAGTTGCAGTGGAAGGCAGAAATGTTGCCAAACTGCATGACAGGGTAGGCGTGGCTCTTATGCAGCTTGCGCACATGCTCGTTGAGGTTGTAGAGTGTGGGCATGGAGTCTAGGCAGATCTGACACGTGTGGCTCTGCTGAGGTTTATCCGCATGGATGGTCTTCAGATGGATCTCCAGCACAGCCAGGCTGGTAAAGTCCCGCTTAGAACAATAGGGGCAGCTGTAGACCACCTTGGACCAGCTCTGCCCATCATCCCGCATCTTCTTCTGTCCCCTCAGTGGCTTCAAGGTGGAGTCAGGAGTGGATCCACGCTCCACAGAGGCGCTGGAGTCAGGGGTAGCGCTGCTCATGGAAGCCACACTGCCCAGCACAGGGTCAGGGCTGACACTGTGATTACTGGAGTCAGGCTGCCGGTGGCTGTCCAGGTGGCAGTACACGCCCTCCACAGAGGAGAACTGCTCGGGGCACATGGGGCACTTGTGTTTCTGGTTGGCGTGGGCTTGGTGGATGTGGGCAAGCAGCGTGCTCTCGTCAACAAAGACCTCGGGACAGTGGATACACTGCAGGTCCGCCTTCTCGGAGAGCTGTGGGTGGAGTGTAAGCACGTGCTTCTCCAGCTCCTCTGTCTGGCTAAAGGTGTCCTCACAGTAGTCACACATGAAGTCGTCCTTCTTGGCCTCCTTCTCCGACTTAGCCAGGTGTTCCTTGTTCTTCTTGTGGGCTTGCATGTGGCTCTGCAGAGAGCTGGTGGAGGAGAAGCCGCGCTTGCACACGCTGCACTTGAACGGCTTGCTAGAGCTGTGGGTCTTCAGGTGGATCTTGAGGTGGTCGCTGCGGGAGAAAGCCGCCTCGCACTCGTGACAGTGGTACTTCTTGTCGCCTGTGTGCAGCTTGATGTGCCGGTCCCGGCTCCTCTTGTGCTTGAAGAGGCGGCTGCAGTAGGTGCACTTGAACGGCAGCTTGTCGCTATGGATCTGCTCATGCCTCTTCAAGTAGCTCAGGCGGATGAAGGACTTGTCGCAGAACTGGCAAGGGTATGGCAGGCCGGTGCCTCCTTCCTCCTCACCGAGGCCGAGGTCACAACCATCTCCGATCATCTGCGTAGGTGACGCAACATCCTTGCTGGAGGGAGATGAAGCCACCCAGGAGAGCTGTGGGTCGTCATCACCATCTGCAGGGGAAGGCAGGAGAGATTAGAAGCAATTCCCAGGGCCACTGGGAAGCAAGGACAGAGCCAGCTTCTCGACAGCTCTCAGCAGAGGCTGTGCAGCTGGCCAGCTGCTGCAGGGGAGGGCTGATGATGGGGCCGGAAGTAAGTGGACATACAGGCCTTCCCATCCACAGAGGACACGGCAGAGGGGTGGCAGAGTACTGAAGGGAAATGTTTTTTTTTACAGTGACACCTGTCTGTAGTACACCCCCCTCAACAGTAGAACAGCTTTCAGCCACTTCCCTGATGGCGAGGAGGAGGGACAGCCTGGACAAAGTCACCGGAAATGACCTCACAGACCATCAGTCCCATAGGCCAAAAGGAATCCAAGTCCCCTCATTCCAGCCACATCTGGGAGTCAACTTCCATCAACCCTCAGGCCCTAGTCCCCAGGCCCCCAGTCTTAGGAGGAATCCTACTGATCCTTTGGGCACAGGCAAAATTTAGAAAGAACAGAAAATGCCCTTTATTTTAACAGCGCCGCCACATTCATGGATGGAGGAGTGATGATGAGGTTGGAAAATGCTGTTTCTGGTAAGAGACAAGACATGAGGGGTGTAAAACTGCAGGGCTCCCAACATCAACTCCAGTATGCAAATGAAGCAAGCTGAGGGCAGAAAGGAAGACCTGAGGTACCCAGTCAGCATCCCCAAGGAGCTTTTTTTTCTTTGTTTCCAACCCTACCTTTCTACTGCTCACCCAGGAGCCCAGGTGATAGCCATAAGGACAGACCAGGCCACCAAAGGCCAGAGCCCATGGCTAGCAGCCCTCACTCCATGTAAGGGACTCTCTGCTCTCCAGAGACAAGAGGGACTTCTCTGGCCCTTCCAACCTCTGAGGGAAACTAAACAAACCTCAGGGCTGGCCATTTCTGGGAAAACAAAGGCACACAGGACGCAGCAAATAAAGCCAGTGAAGTTCACAAAGCACAGCGGGGGTTGGACAGAGCCAGCACGAGCAGGCTCTGCGTTCGGAGGCTCAAGTTTCTCATCGAGTGGATTTAAAACTTAATAATGAATGAAACAGACCACAGGCTGCTGCGGGCAGGGGAGAGACAAACAAAAGCCCAGATTCGGCTGCGCTGACCTTGTCTTGTGACCCCGAGGAAAGAGACCAGGGCTCCTGGCCACAATGCCAACCTCCAGCCAGCCAGCTCAATCCTCAGAAAAACCTCACAGAAGTTGCCGCTGACCCACAGGACAAGAAGGGGATGGAGATCACACACTCAACTCGGGCAACCATATGTGTGCACACACACATTTTACACAGTGCCCCCAACCCCACTCACATATCTAAACACATGTGCTCACCACATCTTACACATAGCTCCCCAAACACACACCTATACGCTCGCGAGCGTGCGTGCGTGCACACACACGCACACTCCCACACTAATTCACAGGCACACTCACCCTTGCTTTAGTGTTGCGTGTGTGTATACAGCCTGGATACCAGAGTCACAACATTCACATTGTGGTTGCCATACACACTTATGATTAAACACATAACTTAGACACACAACTATATCATCACAGACCCAGGGCTCCTGTGCAAGGCTCTCTGTAGTCACACTGCTGTTTTGGCCCACCACAAGAGCTTATTCAAAGAATAACAAGATCTGGCTGGAGAGCCCCTCATAACTAGCACTGGGTAGGTCCCAGGCTCCTATCATAGCTCCAATGCCCACCCTACAACCCCAGCTTCCAAAGCATAAAGAGTTACCTCAGCTGGCACCACGGGTCCAGCTCCGCCTGATGGAGACTGCTTTCCAAAGCTTCCGTTCTGTGTCTCCCGGCAGCCTTCTCACCTCTAAAGCCCAGCACCCCTAGGAACGCCCTCCTGGAGTGAGGGCACCTTCTCTCCTGGGGGCCTCACATTACAGGCCCTTTGGCCGGGAAGGACGCAGCCGCTACCAGCTTCCTAGATTAGGCGCAGCGGGAGGCGCCTTATCCCTTGCCTATTAATTCCCAGCTTTTGCCACCTGGGCTCTGAGGGGCACAGACAAAGGGACCCAGGGGAAAAGATGGATGGAGCTGGGACTTGCTTGGCCTCTGCCCACTGGCCAAGCTCAACTAGCTTTGCGTTATTTTGATATCTTAGCTCAGAAATACTCAAACTACCACAGAACCTCTCCTATGTACCTGGCCTCTACCAGGTACTTTCTCACCATCACTGGGGAGGTGGGAGCCAGGGCACTTCCACTGTACAGATGGAGAAACTGAGGTGGATCCCAGAAACAGAATCCTGGCAAATAAAGAAATGACAGTGGCAGGGCTAACACCAAGTCCACTTGCTTTCCAGGCCGGCTTCCCTAATGGCAAACAACTGAGCTGACATGCAAAGCCCCCAGGGTGAGCAGGCCCAACCCTCCTTCTAGTCCTCCCTCAAGAGGTAGGCACCAATTGTTCAGGGTATACATTTCAGGGAGAGGCCACCAACGCCCAGAGAAGCCCCCTAGATGCCTGATGAGTGTGGAGAAAACCAACAAGCAGGAAGGTGAAACCAGGAAGACACTCTGCCCTTGGGACAAGACTGAACTAGCATGTCTACAACAGTCCTTGGTTCCTAAAACCTTCGCGCCAACTGATGACCAAAGGGCAGCTACATATGCCCCTGGGCTTCCAAGCTCCTCCAGCAGCTCACCCATACCATGGGTGATCCTCCCAACCTCTGAGACTCAGTAAACACATCTACAAAAGAAGCATCACTGTGAGAGGCAGATGAGGCTGAAAGTGGGTGCCGTGGTCAATGTTAAACTGGCAAGCAAAGTGTGTTGAGGAAAATGGAAATAGACTTAGCCATAACTGCAGAAGACCACACAGCCCTGCGGACGAGCTACAGAGATGCTGAACTGTATTCTAAAATAAGTGAATGTTACAACATGCAAATTATACTTCTATAAAGCTGGTAAACAAAAGCAGTATTTTGCCAATAATAGGAATTAATTCTAATTAGTACCACTAGTGCTATTTTTAGCAGCTACATTTATCATTCACGTCCCACATGCCAGGACTGAACATGTCTGTTACCTCAATGAGTCTTTCAGTCATGTCCCACATGCCAGGACTGAACATGTCTGTTATCTCACTGTTATCTCAATGAGTCTCCTGTCTCTTATACACATCTAGATGTGTATAAGAGACAGTGCCAGGACTGAACATGTCTGTTATCTCACTGTTATCTCAATGAGTCTCTCAGCCTTCACAACACCCATAGCTGGTGGTCTCCAGGAGCACCCCATGTTTGAGATGGAGATGCTGAGGCTGAGAGGGGTGCCCACCACACAAAGCTGGACGCTTCAGAGTTGATCCCTGCATCTCCCAATCAGGCAGTATCCAATCCTAGGCCAACATAAGCCACTCAGCTGCCACCACCATGAAGGGAATCATGACCTGCCTAGCTGTGCCAAGATACCCAAAGTTCACGGCAGGGCTGACTGCCTGGCTTTATTTTCCGCAAACAAGTTTTAAAGCTAAAGGGAAGTGTGCATTATTCTCCATCAACAAACCGAGCCACTGCTGAGAACATAATCATCCGAATTGAAATGAAAATAGGGCTCCTTAAAATGAAAGGGCCCAATCAGAGGAAAGGGGCACGTTGACATATGAAGTCCCAAACTGGCCACCCTGCTTAGAGCCAGCTATTCAAAAATCGCTCGGTCCCAGTGGTTCTCTACCTACCTGCTCCAAGTGCGTTTTGCACTGGGGGCATCTAGCCAATGGCACCAGGAGAAAACTAGAGAGATAAGCAGGGGCCAGGGCTCCACTGGACCTACAGGGGCATCAGCAGAGGAAGGGGAGACTCCTGTTCCTCATAGTAACAAACACCCCTCAAACACTGTTAGCACTTCCTGTGCATAAGTGTGACCACCCATGAGCAAGCATTACTATCCATAACTAGCATGACCACACACTCTCTGGCAAGAGTGCAGAGAGGAATGGGAGGAGTGTGAAAACGGGGTGAAGGGTATCTCAAGGTCCCTTTCCAGGGGAACATTCAGGGTTCAGCAACAAGCAAGTTCAAGGAAAGCCTTACTTGCCCGGCTATCTTTCGGTCTTCAAAGGAAGATTTTCTGTGAACCAGGCATTCTTCTATGACTTTCCATGCATTAATTCAGTCCTCAACAGGTCAATGAGCTAGGCGTATTATTACTTCACTTCCATTTACAGGCGAAAACAATGCACAGAGGCTGCCTTGCCCAGCGCCACCCAGCTGCCAGGCAGTAGAGCCAGGAAACAAACCTACTTAATCCTATTCAATTGGTAGCTTCATCCACAATGCTGAGATGGGGGATATAGTAACAAATGCCAGCCCCTTAGCTGCTCCCTCCTCTAGAATAAGCATGGTCAAAGAACCGAATGAGGAAAAAAATTACTTTCAAAATGGAGATTAAATTCATTTGAAAATGACTAATCCAGCAAAGAGGCCTGGAAGGAAATGGTTTCTAGAAGACTTCTGCTGTCTGCTGGAGGAAAACACACACACATGTGTACACAAACACACACACCAAACAAACATTAAAGAGGAGGACATTTTGATAACAATTCAGTTAAGTAGAAAGAAGATTAACTGGGCTTTGGAATACATCTGCAACATAAGCAAGCGGATCTCAGACTTGTGTGGTCATACTCAGAGACTGCCAGGAGGCTGGGAGCAAGATGTGATCACAGCAAGTGCAACAGGCTTAGGCTGCAATGGATGCACCTGAAACTGGCAGGCAACACGGAACAGCCACCCAGGAAGGCAGGGGGCACAGTTCATAGCTGCTCCCATCAGAGAATATCAGAGAGCTGCTACAGAGGAGGCTAGGACCCAGGAGGGAGGCTGGCCTAGCCCTCAAGACCCACAGGGGTGAACTCAAAGATGTGATCGTCCTGCCATAGGAGGCAGAGGCACAGGAGAAAGTGAAGAGACAGCCCTAAAAAGAACTTTCGCAGGGATCTCTGCTTCAGTATCAAGAGGAGTATAGCTGAAGCCCAGGAAGTTCTGGGTCTCCAGGATGTTGCCAGGCTGAGAAGAAGTTCCATCCATGTGAATAAAATAAAATCAACTGGTGATGTCTACCATGAGCAAAGGTGTATGGGACTGGAACGGCCTCAAGGCACCGAACAATTGGAAAAAGGGTCTCCCTGGGTTCCTCCTCTAAGAAAGGCTCTATCCATCCTCTGAGCAATAAGGCTTTGAGGCAGGGTCCCCCAAATCCCACTGTCAGTGCAAAGACAAAAGGACATGAAAACGCTGCGCTCAGATCTGAAGAGGGGTTGCTAGCCAGGTCAGCTCCAACCCCAGCTGATGTGAGTTCCGCCCTAGGTAGACACAAAACTGCCTGGGTGCTCAGGAGAGCCCAGCTGTCTGTGCTCCCCAGAGCATGCAAGACCTGCATGCTTGCGCTATAAGGCATACACAAACTGCTTCCCATGGAGTCAGTCGTAACTGAAATAGGTGGCTTTCCAGACACAAAAGGACACAGCGCAGTGTGGGGCATCTGGGCATGTCCCTGCCTTCCTTCCAGGAAGCTTGGAATCCTGAGTCCTGCTGCAGCAAGAGCACTTGAACCTGGGAGTCTATGGCCCTGGTCCTTAGAGGTGGGTGTAGCTGATGCTGGCTGGCCTTAGAGACTTCACCATGCCTTCCTGAGCCAACAAAACCCCTATACCATGGGTGGACTGGGCCACCTGTGGCCTTTTCCTGGAACTGCTTCCAGCAATCAGCAGTGCAATTTCCCCAAGAAGCCTGAAGCTCCCAGCACACAACCCTAGGTGTTTTGTGGCTTTCCTGGGTAAATTCAAAAGAAATGTCAAGACGGAAGGAAGATTCCATCCAGTCAGAGTTGGCATAAAGAAGGAGTGCATTGAGCCACTTTCAGGAATGTCACTTTCATTTGTGACTAATGGCAGCTGCTGACTGTTCACCTTCTATAACTTAACGTTTCTAAGATTATGTACAGTTAGGGCAGGAAGGAACAGAGATTGAAAGTTGAGTCTTGATACCTCACTCCAAGAAGGAGTGTCAACAGCTCATTCCCATGGAGCTAGTATCTTCTATCTAGTTCTATTTCTTCACCATGACTCAAGTCAAGGTCTCCTGTGTGTCATTACAGCCATTCTTGCTCTCCTTCATGATAGCAATGGTCAGGTTAAATATAAGGAAACAGCTACAATATCTCAGGCAGAGTGGAGCCNTCCAAGTGGAGCCAATGCCCAGCCATATCCTGGGCAAAGTTGTGGTGGGGGAGCAGCCTGGACTGGGTCTGCTGCCAAATACCTATAAAGAAGCAAAGGAAGCAGGCTGCCTACATACAGAACCTGCACAGAACCAAACTCAGAGGCAGTGCTAAGCAAAGGCAAATGCCTAAACATGTCAACCTCCTAACTGCTAGACTGTATGGATATGAGANTCCCATGTTAAATGGAACTCAGGGTACTGATTAGCGGACCTTACCATGCAGAGGTGATTCTGGACTATCTGGGAGAGGCCTCTGGAGTCACCCAGCCTTTAAAAGAGGAAAGAGGAAGCAGAAGTGGAACCAGAGTGGCACCGTCTGAGAACAAGCCAACCCATTGCTCCTGGGGTCGAAGACACGTGAGTGATGACTGCGGTGACTCTACAGGTGGCAAAAGTTCTCTGCCACCACCGTGACCTTTGCCCTACATGTCTATCAGACTTCTGACCACCAGAATCATACGGTCACTTTGTGTTGGATATATATATATAACATGAGTGTTTTACCTGCACATATGTAATTGCACCACTTGAAACGAGTTATAGAGAGTTATGAGCCACCATGTGGGTGCTGGGACTTGGACCTGGGTCCTCTGAGGAAGTTCTCTTAACTGCTGAGCTGTCTCTGCAGCCCAGACTTGGTGTTGTTTTAAGCTACAGTGTACAGGATTTGTCCCAGTGGCAGTAAGAAACAGTACAGCTCTGGGTGGCAGAAGTCGGGTGCCACCAGAACAAACACTTGGTGACAGGAAAGTGACTCAGGAGCTGGACAGTAGCCATGAGCTGAAAAACCTCAGAGGAATGATGTCTTTGTAAAGGGGTGGGCAGCCTTATGCAGGCTCACTGAAATACAGGGATAGATGGCTGTTGGCGCAGACTTGGAAGAGAGCAGCATTTTCCTTTCAGGAAACTAAAATCCTCTTAGACCAAAACCTAACCCACACATGAGCCAGAGGCTGGGATACTAGACTTGTACGGATAAGGCTTANCAGGAAGAACTATGCTCTCAGAAACTGAAGGAAAAGGATGCTAGCTACACAGAGGCAGGAGTGTCCCCCCCACTGCACGGGAGGAAGGGACGACAATGGGAAAACATAGGTATGTACTGGGTTTCCTTGTAGGACGTTGAAGATGTTTCCTGGTTTCTTCTTGCAGCTTATAATAGAAAGGGAGAAAAAGACTAAAGGCAAAAAGAACCAGGATGCATCACTGGGAAATTCTCGATTTGCAAAAAGACCATATGACCTTTACTTTTAGGAAAGCATGCTCCAGAGGGACAGCCGAGGGTGTGGCTGTGCATTCTGCCACCATCTCAGGAAAATCAAGAGGTCAGTGTTGAGTCACACAGAAGGCTTCTTTAAGAGATGAAGGGTGTGCCTCGCAGACCTTCCCCAAACAAAACAGAGTGTCTGGGAGATTTCGGAGCATTGTCCTCGAGCCATCTCAACAGAGCCCAAAGGTAGAGACAGAATTCTCTAGAAACTGCCTCTGAAGGAGCCGCTTATCTTAAAGGGCAATTCCCCATGAAATACACAGGAGAACCACAAGGGTCTTGAAATTTTTATGCCAGCAGAAACACTGCCAGGTTAGCCCAACAGGGAGAGAGAGAGCACAAGATGAAAGACGTCCATCACATGCCCCAAGTCCTACAAGCAGAAGCAGAGAGAATAGAACTGCTCAGCTGCAAACACGTGCTACCTTTTGTAGATGGACAGGATGACTTAGAGGGTGCAAGCTCAAATCCAGAAAGGGTGGAGTCATGAGCTATCAGGGATGAGGTCACTACTGGACCAGGCGCAGACCTGACACTCTATAACCATACACAAGGATTCCCTCTATATAACCATATACAAGGTTTCCCTCTCTGGCTGTTTTCCTAGCTCTCTTAAATGACAGACTCAGATAGACATGTCTGTAAAGGCCCCTGCAGCTCTAACAGCCCAACCAGTTGATGAAGTCTGCCCTGATTACAGGAGAGCCAGCAGTAGGTGTCTCAGCTCTGTGCTTCCTCCCAGTCTGGGTGTTTTTTCCATTCAGGACATTTTGTTGAACCTGCTCTATATTCTAAGTTTCTTAGGGTGCGGATCATACTTATACCCTTGGGTTCCTATGGTGGTATCTACCCAACCTCTAGCTATTCATTATTACCTGTTTACAGGTAATACAACTGAACAACTTTTGGCTGATTTTAAAAAATATTCTGAAGGGAAGAAAAAAGAAAAGAAAAGAAAGATCCCTTTCATGGCAGGGGCCATGATTACACTTTTCTAAATTGACAGATTGAGGTGTGTTGAAAGGACAAAGGTACTGCTCCCAGGAAGTCAAAAGGCCACACCAAGGAAAGGGATGGGAGTAGCTGGGGGGGTGGGGGAGTGTTATCTGAGCAACCCACAAAGCTACCATGGCCAACTTGGGTCCTCTTGAAGTCTTGAATAAGAATTATGTTTTTACCAAACATAGCTGCAGCTACAACTTGCCATCCTTTCCCCGAGGAGTCCAGAGTCTTTCTGGGTATGGTGTCATCATTGTCCCCACTGAGACTGCAGCAAGGAAAGAGGCAGGGACCATTCCCACCTCAGGGTGAGTCTGTTGGGACGGAGCTGGGCATGCAGAGGTCAGCAGTCTTTGGAAGCTGGGGAAGCACTCTGCTGTCAGAGGACCGGAACCCACCTCTGCCTCACCACACAGGTACACCTGGGCACAGAACTCTGGGATCCTTCAGTCCCCCAATAGAATGACGGCCACTGCCAGGCATTACCTTCTCCTGCTAGCTCTGGGGTTGCCAGAATGTCATAAAACAGCAAAAAGCTGCCATTAAGGGCCTTAATAAGCCTTCCAAAGAGCTAGGATTTTAAAGAAACAAAATGTGTTTAATCCCAGCACTCAGGAGCCAGAGGCAGGTGGATCTCTCTGAGTTCAAGGCCAGCCTGGTCTCCATTGGGAGTTCCAGGCTAGTCAGGTCTACACACTGAGACTTGTCTCAAAAGCATAAATAAATAAAATAAAATAATAAATAAATAAATAAAAAGAAATAAAGGAACTAAGACAACTGTAGGGAGACGACAGAGCCCAGAAGTAAATGTATACCCAGGCTTGCCCTGGACTCAGAAGGGCCACTGCTCTTCAGCTGTGTGACCCTGGGCAAGCTGCTGCACCTCTCTGAGACTCTGCAGGATGGGATAATGAAATGGCTACCTTACAGAGTAGCTCCTGCATTTGTGCTACAAAGGTTGGCAAAAGAAAATGAAGGAGGAGGGGGCCAGGGAGATGGCTCAGTGGTTAACAGCACTGGCTGCTCTTGCAGAGGACCTGGGTTTGGTTTCCAGCAACCACATGGTGGCTCACAACCATCTGAAACTCCACGTCCAGGGAACCTAACACCCTCTTCTGGCCTCCTTGGAGACACGTAGTGTACATACATACATATAGGCAAAACAATCATAGACATAAAACAAAAACAAGAAAGGGGGCCCTGAGTAGCTTAGGCAGCTACTGCCAGTCTGGAACCTGCCATTAGCGTAACAGCTCTTCACACCATCTAGGGCAACACCATCCGTTAATGGTGCATTTGCTTCTGCGGGCACCCTGTAATGAGCTCAATGGCTGCCAAACCTGTGGGCATCCCAGGAGAAAACCCAGATTCCCATCTAGCAACTGTCCTCCTTCATATACAAAGAATCAAGAGAGAGGTGCCACAAAGCCTACGGTATTTGCTTTTGACCAGCTGAAGCAGGAGAAATGACATCCTGAGCGGGGTGGCCTCAGGTCACCATAGCCCTCTCCACAATGGGCAGTCGGCAGACTGTATAGTTATCAGGCATTTTGGGAAGGCCAATGAATTTACAAATCACCTCTGAATGGTTTTCAAAGGTCCACCTTCACTCCTGGCCATCCCTAGAGGGGCTGGGAAAGCCCTAGAGACACAGGCCACATGCCCATGGTACAGCTGAGCCACGGTTCCCCTTCTGACCAAGGACACTTGCTTCCCTGCATACCCATATCCAGAAAGTTCCCCTCTTTGGTCCTTGTGGCCTAGACCTGGAAAGCATTTGCATTCCCAGCAGCTACCAGCTAGCAACTGGGCTTGCCCACTCCTGTCTCCATTACATCATGTGGCTTACGTACGCTTATTATCCTGCTTTAGTTTTACCGATAAAACTCAGTTTCCTCCTCTGTATGATGGGAGCATTGACAGTCTTGACAACAGTTATTCTACAGACGAAATGAAGTGAGTGTTCACGAAATGTTACCCATGGTCAGTGTTCTGTAAGGGGTGAAGAGCCATTGTTGCTGGCTCCTAGTCACCATAAGATGGTCACAGAGTAGAGAGACAGCTTTGTCAGTTTCAACGGCCAAGAGACAGTGAGGGATAGTATCTCCCTGAGCCCTAGTGGCTAACAAAGAGGAACTGAGCTGAGGACCACAAGTCACCCTGCAGATGCTGGTTTTCAAGGCAAAAGAAATGACCTGTATGGAGGCTAGATGTAGTCCTGACTTGCAATCCAAGGACACCATCTGAAAGACACCTTTGAGACCATCCAGCCCAACACACTCATGACAGACGGCAAAGTCTAGGTCCCAGCAGTCCTGGAATGGTTTGTACTCCATCCACAGTACCCTACATGGCACCACGGGGGCTGCCATTCCCAAGGCCTCCAGACTCACAGAGCAGGGCAGGAGGCAGTATCATCTTTCCCCTTGAAACCTCCGACCTGGCAGAACACACAGCCTGCTGGCTGCACCATTCCTTAGACAAATTTACTTAGCACTGATATTGTGAATGCAATCACATTCGAATTTTATCACAGAAATTAAACAGACTACGGAAAGGAAAAGAAAAAACAAACAGCACTCATCAGCTCACAGAGAGCTGGCTGTAATCAAGCTTGCTAAAGAGGAGTATCCGAGTCAATCCTGCCAGCAAGGGAGGTGCTCCCCAATCTGCCCCTGCCAGGATTCCCCAGAGACTGGGCGCTGGTGGTCCAGGGGGTCCCCGCAAACCCACACCACTTTGCTTGCTTTCACAAGGAGCCAGCTCCCTGTTAAGTCATCTCTGTGAGCTTTAAGAAGCAGCCGAAGGCCGGTGCACAGGGTGCCCTGCTGACTAGAGAAAAAACCAGCATGCTTTCCGGTTTGAATCACTGTTTTTCTTCACTCCCTTTGGAGATCGGCAGAGCCCACATTCGGCCACNTTCATGGACCTGGGACTGTAGACAGCTGCACTCTAATTACATGTAAAGTGTACCGAAACATCCCTTTTATCACAGACTGGAAATCTGTTAGCATCTGTCTCTCCTTTGTCTCTTCCACAAGATACAAGCTTGTTTCTACATTTTTCTCACCTGTAGCAGTGATTAAAATTCATTATAAATGAAAGGAGTGAACAGAGAAACAAGTTCCTCTGTGTACCGTTCTAAACTCAAATTAGAAACAGCTGTTTGCTAATTCATGCAGCGATGTTTTGTCGTGCTCTGTGAATCAATAATAACTCACCCTATTGCTGCAGAAATTTTTGGATAATCCATATATTTAACGCGGCATCGGGTTCTCCAGACAGAGAAGCTCTTAGCAAAGCAGGCAGGCAGGAGGGGACTTAGACTGACACTCTGGAGACAGCTCCCATAGCCCCACTCCAGATAACCTCAAATCCAGAGCCACCTGGCACTGCCCCCCCCACCAGAAGGAACCCTTGAAATGATCTTGTCCCCATCCCTTCTCTGGAATCACAACAGAGAAAGAAAAGAAAAGAAAAGAAAAGAAAGAAAAGAAAAGAAAAGAAAAGAAAAGAAAAGAAAAGAAAAGAAAAGAAAAGAAAAGAAAGAAAAGAAAAGAA
>LZPO01007969.1:304780-322704 GCA_001675575.1 Neotoma lepida
GGAAGGAAGGAAGGAAGGAAGGAAGGAAGGAAGGAAGGAAGGAAGGAAGGAAGGAAGGAAGGAAGGAAAATTGAACTCTGATTAAACATCAACCACATAGGTTCTCCAGCCGCTGGAGGGAACAGCAAAATTAAAAGTCTAATTGGTACCCGGAACAATTTAAAACGATTAAGTATAGGTGAAGCTTTCCACAGGAAAACAATCCTCCAGTTGAGATTAGGAGTGTTTGGATAGCATTTCTACCCTTGCACAAGTCTGAGCAACAGAAGTCAGAATGGCTCGCTGTCCGGAAGCCCACAGAAGCNGTGGGAAGCATGCGTGTATGCTCTGCACCAGCTCCTGGGACAAACATGCAGCAAGCAGAGCTGCGCCCCCTGAGGCGATGGAGGGAGCAGATGGTCTTTCTCCTCTGTAGGGAAGGAGGTGGCTAAACCTCTGGAGGCCTTTGCTGCTCCCTGGCACACTACCTTGCTCCACGTTGACTAACACAAGCTGTCCTTCGAGACACTGCCTCCAGGAAGCCCTCCCCAATGGCATTTGCCACCTATTGGTGTCCCTCCTTAGCCTCAATAAACTGCTTGTCTGTATATGAATGTTCCCCTGTGTCCCTTGCACTCTTTTGGGTTTGGGGCATGGTCACACTGATCCCTCTCCGTGGCCACCATAGTGCCACGCTCTTCATAAGCTTGACATATGTGACTCTTCACTGCCATCCTGGGCAATGACCACTTTCAGTATGGCCTTAGTTTACAGCTTAGAAATTTGGGATTCAGGGAGGCAGGGGCCTGAGTTCCATGGCACTTAACTCCAGTTTATGCAGAAAGCCTTCGCTGAGTCTGCTTCAATTGCACAGCTTCTGTGTCCAGGCCAGGGTGCCCACCAAGGGTGCCCTCTACTGGCCATGTAACCCACCCTGCTGCTCAGGGCCCAGCTTTGCCACACCCCAGCATCCTAAAGAGCCCCTGTGTGAAACTATCAGGTCAACAGTCCTTCACTTCCCGTTCGTTCACTTAAGTCTTCAGAGGACAGCAGTTCAATGCCCCTGGGCGCCATAGTGCCCAGACCCACATTTTCCCTAGAGAGGTCCATGTTACCAGACAGCACCAACCNTAGACAGGATCAGGCAAGCACAGAAAGGCATTTGGGGAGGAAGTTCTTGAATTGGGATCTGAAGACCAGGTAGGTTCGCCATACATTTTCTCCAAAACATGGGGTACCTGGTACATGGGCCTAGTAGAACTGTGATGATTGGAGGGGAGTATTAAGATGCTGTTAGTGACATGGATACTGAAATAGTGACTGCCTCTCAACCCCCTTTGCAATCTTAGGAAAGGGCCAAAGGCAATAATGCTCTATGTGCACTGTCTCTTCCCTCTCGTGGAAGAAGACCAGACCAGACTGGGAATTCTAGAAGGCTCCTGGCTGCTATGACAGGATCATGGGATCTCTTTGATTCTGTGTTTCATTTACTTTGTTTGTTTCAAAGAAGGGTCTCATTATGTAGCCCTGGCTGTCCTGGAACTCACTATGGAGACAGGCTAGCTTCAAACAGAGATCCACCTGCCTCTGCCTTCCAAGTGCTGGGATTAAAGGCAGGCGGGCGCCACTATGCCCAGATGTTTTTCATTTACTTTTAAGTTCCCCATCAATTTAGAGCAAATGGTGCTGGGTTCCGCTTATAGAATCAAGTGAATGAATATGTCTAAGTGCGAAAAGTGGGAGGCCCCAAGGGGAAGTGCCACCTGAGTCACAGCACCAATACCAGGATACAAAGGCTCAAAACTCCCAGAAGAGGTGAGTACTGGACCAGACAGTGAAGAAGGCCTCAGGAGAAAGTGAGAGCAAAGCTAGGTGAGCACACACTGCCCCACAAAAGCAAGCTATCAGGTGATCAGCCAGAGGAGGAAGTTCAGAGGATGCAAGGCCAAGGTCAACACCATGAATATTAATCACAGAAGCCCCCAAGTACAATCCACAACATCAGAACAACAAACTAGTCATGAATGGGCTCCAAACGACTCCAATTCAGACCAACAAATGCTGATAAAGAATTACTAGCCTGCGAGGAGAACCCACTTCCAAGAGATCTAACTAGAAGAGTCTGGTGTTAGCACAAGATCTTGTTGTCCAAGGGACCAAATGTGTAAATCACTGTGGACAGCAGAAGTACCACCACTGAGGACCTCTAGGACACCCAGGGAGAGGACACACAATCCTTCAGCTACTTGTCTCCCAGCAGCCAGCATTTCCCTCCAGTCTTAGAATGAATCACCATGTCCCCAGTCTGTATAGAGGAGACAGGGTGACCCAAAGACACACACTGGACCACAGAAAGATCTGCTCTCTCAGAAGGAACTGAGCAGCTGGACAGTTCCAGAACCAGCAAGCAGAAGTTCGTCTCAAGGGCACTCTAGGGCTGACGATGCTCTCTTCCGTTATCCCCCAAGTCCCCTCGCCTTTCCAGCACAGAGCTTAGAAACCTGAAGCCACAATGGCACACTGGGGTGCAAGGTGACCCCAGATCTCTGGTCATTATCATCCAAGGCAAGCCTCCCACACTCAAAGACACAACCCCCATCCACCAGCCTAAGTGGAGACTAGAATCAGCAACATTCTATTTACTTGGGTCACTTTTGGGTTTTGTTTTATTTTTCATACAGGATCTCACTAATATAACACTGGCTGGCCTGGAACTCGATATGTAGACAAAGCTGTCCTTGAAATCAAAGAGATCCATCTGCCTCTGCCTCCCGAGTGCTGGGATTAAAGGCGTGCGCCACCACGGCCCGGCGGTCTTGAACTTCTAATACCCCTGTCTCTACCTCTCAAGTGCTAGCACTATAGACCCCTGGTAAATCAAATGCTGTGACTCCCAGCCTGCACCTGTATAGAATACAGCTCCTTCTCAGCAGACTATACAGCTCTCCTCTGGAGGAGAGAGCAGTCAGGTCCCCAGGCCTATTTCGCCCTACAATGCCTGTGCCTGAGGGTTCCCAGATCCTGTGAGGCCAATAACACAGGTGGTCAAGACACAGTCTCTCCCCAAAACAGGTGCAGCCCAGTCCTACCCCCACCCCTCTGTTGTCATCAACATTCCTGGGCAGACATTGAGGAAGCCTGGATCCTGAGCCCCAAAGGAGAACAGAAGTAATATCAGAGTGTGTGGCCAGCGTAGCTCNNCTCCTCCAGGGAGCACATGTGTGAAGAGGTGCCCATTAAGGGCCTGGGTGTTGTGAAGGGAGAGACAACTATGCTACCAGTCTGCTTCAGCCACAGGGCTCCATTCCAGCAGCCCTCCACAAGAGACCATCAAAGGGCTCTCTGAGCTCACAGAAGGTGCCTGAGGAAGGTCACATGCAGGGCATGGGGAGGGGCCTACACAGGTTCAGATCCCTGAAGAGCCACACTCTTAAGGGAGGCCAGGCAATGTCAACTGTCAACATCACACTGTCCTCTTCAGGTCTGGTCACCCCCAGAGTACAGCATCATCAACTCCTGCCTGTGCCTCTTACCCAGCTGGACCAGAATTTCCTCAGTTCCATGGGTGTGGGAAACACAGCGGGCCAGGGTCTTCTGGCTCTTCTACAAAACACAGCTGGCTTATGTACCTTTCTTACTGGAGATGCAGACAGATGTGACATCTGNCTCAGTGGCTCTCTGTGGACAGTGTGAACCCACTTCTCAGAGGAGCACACTGAGAGGTACAAAGACCAAAGGTTCGCCATCACAGCCAGTGATTCCTTCAAGGGCTACGCTGGCCAGTCTGAGAGTCAGGGTTTGATGTCCCAACCCTAAACCACTCACAGGTCTCCTCACGCTCAAAAATCAGGGGCGTTAATCCCCACAAGATGATCTTCAACTGAAGGAGTGGGAAAGCCAGTGGTCACCCAGAGGGACATTCATAGGCATGATGCCTAGAATGAAGGTCTGATTTGCAATTGCACCCCAAGCAGGCTTGCCCCTGCCTCCTGCCTCTGGGCCACAGAATCTGCACCATATCCTTGCCTCAGGCTCCAGGTTCAGCGAGCCTATCCAAAGCATGTGTCTAAGGTGGCACAGTGTGTGCTGTGGTGTGGGTGGGCAGCAGTGACTTCTTGCAGTGACAGCTCCTGCTCAGGTTTGCATACTGGAGTCACTAAGAGGTCACCTGCAAGATCTGTGCCCTGGTATTACAGCTCAGCTTGGTCCTTTCAATTGCCACAGGTGTGACGGTGCCACCTACCTAAGGCCAGTTCTAAATCATGATATGGATAAAATTGATGTGTTGTTTTCATAATTCCCATTAAAATGAATGCATTGTAGCCAAAAACAAATGTAGAAGTTGCCCAAAATTGGGCTGTACATTTTTACAAATGGCCTGGGGGAAACCCCGGAAGGCCCTCTGCCCTAGCTCTAGGACTGNTCCCCTTCCCTCTCCAAGACACAAGTGATGTACAGCCTGGGAAGCCCCTGGTAGCCCGGTACCTACTACTCCTAATAGAAACAGGGAAGAGAGGAGATGGGCTAGACTCTGCACAGAAGGGACGGGAAAGAGGAGAGATGAGGGAGCCTGGGGTTCTAGGATGTGCTAGTGCCAGCTCACAGCTACTCTGCAGTCCTGTTCAGCCTTTGTGCTCAGCCAAGAACATTTCTGTTTTCTTCATATTTTCATGTTGCAGCCTCCAGAAAATCCTCCACCATGGGCTTTACTGCTGAGCTGTAGAGCTTCTGGGACCGAGGATTAAAGACTGCCCCTCCCTGCCCATGTCATCACCACCACTGAGGATGCACTGTGTGTCTGGCATTTGAACAGTTTGTCTTACATGCTTTGCTAGTTTGAATGCACTGAGACTATGTCTTTCTTTTACTAGACACATTTTATGGATGAGAAAACCGAGGCTTGGTAGGATGGAAGAGGCCTTCTATGTCCTGGGAAAATGAGGCTCCTGAGGTTGGAGGGGACTGACCTTCCCCAGTACAGAGCCCAGCAAGGTGTGGGGGATCCAGTTGCCTGCTGGCATGAAATTCTGGTGTCAGTGGATCTGAGGGCCATCTCAGCTAATCTGCAGTCCTGTTCAGCCTTTGTGCTCAGCCAAGAACATTTCTGTTTTCTCCATATTTTCATGTTGCAGCCTCCCCCACTCAGACAATACCAGGTCACCTCGGTACCTGCTGCAGAGCAGCCCCTAGGCATTCGCTGAGTGCAGTACCACCACACCTTTCCATGGAGCCGTCAATGAAGGTGCAGGACAGACCTGCATGAGCCTTACTCCTCAACAATGCTGCAGCCACAGTGCTTCTCCTGGGCGGAATCTCCCAATGGGCTATAAGGATTCTCACAGGTACTCTGCATTTAGAGCTATCTTCAGACAGCTTCAATAAACCAGGGCTTTCCTGACTCCTGGGGCCTCACAGGTTCCTGGTGAAAACTCTGGTGGATGGATGATGAATGAATGAATGGATAAAAGGATGAATGAATACAGGCATTAATAACAGTATCCCAGTCTACAAGAAGCAGGTGGCAACCAAGGCATGAATGGATGTATGGGTGGGTGGGTGGATGGATGGATGGATGGATGGATGGATGGATGGATGGATGGATGAAAAAGCATTGCAGTCTGGGGCTTGGTCCAAAGAAGGCATTTTATATTTATGGTATTGAATACCTGTATGCAAGAATGAGAAAGTGAACAAATAATGGATAAATAAGATTTACTAGCGAAGACACAAGGAGCTAGTCAAGATGGACCCTGTGAGGTGGAGNCTGAGGAGTTTTGACCTTGAATATTCAGACCGCCAGGGCCCACGGGGTCTGCCCTGAGCAGAGCCCCTCCAGCTGCCAANTGTGGGACTCCCACACTTCATGGCAGAATGCAATTAGAGCAGTCTTCTGTGTGACCTGCGTTTGTCTTCTTTTATTTAAAAAAGGCAGGGGGTGCGCAAGGGTAGTAAGGGAGCAGTGGGGACACAGGGGCAGGAGGAGCAGCTCCACCGCCGGCCAAGGCCTGAATCCCTAGAGAAATACCACTAAAACAAAAGAGACCCCAGGCAGGGAGGGGGCTCTTGTTTGTTCAGACCAGAACAGAACAGCCTTAATAAGATAATAAGCAGAGATTCCCTCCTCTTAAAGAGACAGACATGGCAGTGAGGTTGAGAGGTGGGGCACACATTTTTTCTGGTTAAAGCCACTGAAGCTGTTGCCTCTCTGTATCTCACATGCTGGAGGCTTAAGGTATGTGAGGGTGAATGTGTGCATTCCACAGACATGTTCCATGTGACCCCCATCAAGAAACCAGAAACATCCTGCCTTATTAACCTGTACCCCCAAACAAGTGAGCCCTCTACAGGAACATGATAAGCAAACTTTGACACATACATCTTCCCAGGAAAGAGCTGATCCAGTGCAAGTGGTTATCACCCCTACCCAGCTAGGACTCCCATCTGCCTACCTCATGGACTGACACTGGATTGAGTACTTCTGATTCATCCTGGAGGCTCTCTACATCCATTCATCCATCAAGTCTCCAATCATCCTCCAAATATCCACAGAGTGCCAACCCTGTGCCACACTGTCGCTGGTGTAAAGCCCCTAGAGGGGCTGCATCTGGGCATCAGGACAGAGCCAGAAAGCCTAGATTCAAATCTCAGTTCCACCACTGGCCGGCCAGCTGTGTGGACTAGAATATGTTACAGAGCCACTCAGCAACTCACCAAGAGGAAGATAGGTGGAGAAAGCCCCCTGTCTCTCTGGCTGCAGTAAATAGGTGAAAAACCCTGGTCCAACACCTGGCACTAGGAAACACTCAATGCACCTATGATGGCTTGATGCTTCCAGATCAGGGGTAGCCTGAGTGGAGACTGCCTGGAAGACCTCCTTGCACAGCAAGATGACTATAGCAAACCATGTCCCCACTCCCAGTTCACTGTTCGATGAGCATCTTCAGTTTACCACCTCTTAACTCACACCCCACCCCAGTAACATCCTGTGAAAGAGAAAGCCAAGCCCCCTGTCTTGACACTGAGCCCCAATACAAAGCCTGAACATAGAAGGACCCCTGCAGGAGATGCAGCTCTCTCTCCAGTTAAACCCCTTCTGCAACTAGATTTGGTTTCTTCCAGTGATAGAGAACCCGTTCCCCTCTGAACCCTCTTCACATGCAGGAAGAAAATATCTTATCATGAGCCCTAAAAGAACAATTGCTGACACCTCTTGGGGACAGGAATAACAGACACCCTGATGCCATTTATCCTTCAAGAAAAAAGACAATGAGCCACCTGTTGCCTGGAAGCCATCTTTAAAGTGACAGTGCAATTTGCACTAGTCTATTCCTTCAACAGCTATTAATCAGTGCCTCCTCCACCAGCCTGTTCAAGGCTCTGGGGACAGGGTGTGATCACAACCAAGTCCTTGCCCTCAGCATGCTTTCAGTATAACAAGAGGGGATCCAGTTTTCCAGCTAAACAGAGCAAGGCACCATCAGCTGGTGCCATGGACACAGAAGGAGCAGGAGATGAGTGGAGGAGAAGGCACCACTCTGTACAAGTGACAAGGAGACAGGACAGCTGAGCAGATGCTTTAAGCTAGCACAGAGACATTCAGGGCAGGATCTGAGGAGGAGCATTCCAGACAGAGGATTATACACACATGCTTACCAAAACCCAAGCAAGCCAATGTGGAGACGTTTTGTTTTCTGAGATAGCAGTGTAGCAGTATGGGAAAGGAAGTAGAACAAGCAGAGGGGCTACAGTAGGGCTCACAGGNCAAGGGACTCCAGGGCCAGCAAGCCCTTAGTAGTTCTCCAGCTCAAACGGCACAGAGGTATGAGATGCAAGCCAGAGGGGACAGGGATAAAGGGTATTGTTGTCCTGCCTTCAGACAGCACAAGCCAAGCTGTGCCCAGATCCTTACAGAAACCAACTCACTGTGTGACCTGATGCTGCTCTCTCACCCTCTCTGGTCTTAGTTTTGGCAATAGCTCATAGGACTGAGCATCCTCCACGCAGGCACTGTCAGGACCCCAGAGTCCTTGGAGTCTGCTGTTCCAAGCAAGATGCACCCACCATTCCTCTACCACACTGCGCCATCCTTACACCCATGCCAGCAACACCACGCAGGATTGGTACTCCTGCCAAAATAGCTATTAACCCAGTAGCCAATAATAACACGTTATCCTATCAATTTGCTGCTGAAATGCTGTGTAATTGCAGAACCTAAGTTTGCCATCTCCGTAGCCTGGTTACGACATAAACAGAAAGGACCTCACCAGTCCCCTCCTGAGGAGAACAAGTGGCTGGCCAGGAGCAATCCTCACTTTCCACCCCCACTCAGCTCTGGCAAAGCCCCAGGAACCTGTCCAGAGACCTGGCCTCTTATCCTGTAAGCATGTCACCCCTCTGAGCAGAGAGGGCAGCAATGCATGGGCCATGATGCTTTGTGAGCAGCAAGGTCAAACCCAGAAACCAGCATTCCCTCAGCTTCCTGGCTGGTGGTAGGGCTGAAGAGCCAAGAGACACTCAGGGGTACCCAAATTCAGAGGCACACAGACGAAAGAGATGCAAGCCAGGGCTCCTTGAAGGACAGGGGCAACAAGAAGCTAACGGAGTAGGTCAAGATGGGAAGGGCAACAGAGAATCAAGAGCATGGCGTTAGACCCAGAAAGCAGCAGGCACCCTGAGAGCTGTCCCATTCCCACAATTCAGAGCCCCAAGCAGGTCTGACACTAGCCAACAGTCTCTCCTTGGCAGATAGTCTGTTCATTTTATCCCCTTCATTCGAAAAACCCAGTTTTCTTCCTTCTGGGTTTGATACACAGCACAGACATTCCACTCTCAACAAGCTGGGAGCCTCCAATGGGACTTGGCATCCTGTGCAGACTAAAGCCTGATGGATTCGTCCTTCCCTCTTCCCAGGGTCAGTCTGTGCCTCCCCTCCGACTCCACCCCACCCTTACCTCTCCCCATGCTCACCAGGGTGCCCAAGAAGCAAGTGGCTGGTGCCAAAAGGACCAGAATTGAGCCCGTATTCCCAGCACTGGAGGCAGGGCAGGCAAAGGGGAGACAGGCTCTTCCCACTGGCCCACGGGTGACCTCAGCCACGGGATGCATCTCCACCCGCCTTGCCTGGCCAGCCCAGGAAGGCTGGGTNGAGGGTGTGCTGCTCCCGCTGCGGGCTTGGCGGGGAATCCAGCTAGTGGGGAGAGGAAGAGGCTTGGGAAAGGAGGGGCAGCAGATGGAGAGGGAGAAGACGGAGCAGGCCAAGCTCAGGCCACATGGCCAGATGTTGGCTCAGTGGAGGCCCAGACCCTAGGGGTGCCAAGGAAGCTCTGTCTTAGGAGTCCACAGAGGAGGAAGGCCTGAGCTTGGGGCTGAAGTAAGGACCAAAGACAGGCAGCAAAGGGGCTCTCAGTCACACCCAGTTGGCCAGCACAGGATGGGGGACAGTCTTTCGGAGGCCCCTGGGTGGAGTGGGTGGGGTACTGTCTGTGGGAAGCAGCACTCACAGCAAATGAAAACCAGGCCTGGAAATTGACTGGTTGCTGTTCAGCTCCAGGGAGACCTGCTGCTGGCTAAGGTGCCCAGCCAGAGCAGAAGGTGGTGTTCAAATTGCAAGGGCAGGGAGGGGACCCAGCTGCTGATGCAGGGCTGGACAGCTACTGCTAAATCATACAGTCATTCATTTCTGCGCTCTGAGTACCTTTTGTGGTTGGTACATTACGCCCAAGGTCCACTTGGCCTAAAGTGCTGTTTAAAAACTAAATAAATATAAAATAAAATAAAAACACTAAAGGTGCAATTTTTTTCCCTCTGCAAGGCTGTCAGGCAGGTTCTCAGCAGAGCTGGGCCCAAGGACTGGACAGGACAGCCAGCCAGGAGTGAGTATGGTGAATATCCCACCATTATGGAATGGTGTCTAGGTGCATCCTTGCCACACACCACAGGGAAAGAGTGCCTTCCATCCCATTAGCGGAATGAGACTGCCTGTTGCACATATCCATGGCCAACAGTTCATAATCGGTGGGACCCCAGGTTCTGACACACTGGGCAGGGCACGTGGCAGGCCCAGCTCTGTATCTATACATATGGATGTATAGATAGGTATAGATATACCTATCTATACATATGGATGTCAGTCACCTGTTCGTACATTCATCCACTCATCCAGTCTTTCAACAGAGGTTCATGACCTGCAGCTGATAGGTGCCGAGTACATTGGTGTTAGAGGCAGGAGGATGAACCCCAAACATTGTGGGGTTCCCATATATCTGTGAGGGTGAAAGATACTGGAGAGTACTTGGAACTATGAGAGTACAGGGGTGCTGGGAGGTATCCTGGCAAAAGCAACCTCTATGTGGAGCCCAGCAGGTAAGACTTAGCCAGGGTGAGGAAGCAGAGAAGGGGATGGAGCTCTGAGAGCCTTCACACAAAGGCCGGGGAGGAGACTGAAGCTCTTGAAGGCCTAGAGTGGGCCTCATCCAGCTCCTCCTCCTCCTCCTCTTCAACCATAGTGGGTGGCCCACGCCTTACCCCAGCTCAACACAGTGGGCCCCATGGCATCTCTGGAGGCCATTCCCGCTGAGCCATGGTCAAGCCCTCATTCCTAGCATTAGTTCTTGTTAAAAATGTTTTTGTTATGTTTATTTTTAAGGGAGGCTAGGAAGAGAAAAGGAAAACCTGAGGTCTTTTTCTTTGGCGGTGGTGTGGGGGGTGGGTAAACAAACAAGAGCCGGGAGAAAAGGGTACCAAGAGGTCTCAGCATCTGTAACACTGAACAAATTAAAATTAGCTCATTTAATCAGTGCCTAATGGCCTGCTGTCCCGAGTGGGCCCCAAACACAGCAAACTTCACAGCAACAAGGCGAGTGGACCGATGTCAGTTTATTATGCAACAAAGGGATTTTCTAAATAGTGTGATCAAAATGCACAGACGGCTACAGTGAACTGGGGAGACAGAACAGAGCCCCCCAGATCTTGGGCAGCCTCAGCCTCTCTGCTGGATCTCTTTGAATAGAATTGTTCTTTGGTTTTTGTTCTAATTATCTAAATGTGTGTGACTGTGTTCCAAGAGTTTCAACCGGCAGAGGAGGTAACTCAACCCCACCATACATTAACCGGCAGAGGAGGTAACTCAACCCCACCATACATTACTGGGCCCCTAGTTCAAGTCCCGAGCCTTGACACCAGCCTCAAACATGCATAAAGACACACAGCCATCTACACACACACACACACACACACACACACACACACACACACATAGAGAGAGAGAGAGAGAGAGAGTTACAGGTACACAATTCTTTGCACATGGTCACATACATGCAGTTACATATGCATGGTCACACACATACACAGCTACATAGCATAGAGTAACATACCACATGGGGTGCATGTACACACACTTCTCTCAGCTCCTCCATCCCTGCCTAACAGCTGAAGACAGGGAGGCCCAGCTCACCAAAACTCTAGGGAGGACCACTGTGTGCACACCTTAGGCCCAGGCTGGTAGCAAGGACTCTTATTTCCCTGGAGTCATTTCTCTACTCAACTTGCCACCTGGACTAAGTCATTAGGGCAATTGGGAGGGGGGACAAAGACCAGGGAAGGGGATGGAGGCCACCAGGAAGAAGGCACAGGATGAAGAAGTTGCTGGGTAGGAACCAGCCAGCAGCTGCTCCAGGCCCAGCCCTGAAGCAAGGCCAGCTTTTACCAATGCCCAACTCTACAACCTTCCCATGGCCTCCAGGCCAGCCACACAGCAGCCTTGTGCTTAGACTCAGAGAAGGCTGCAGGCTCTGAAGTTGGGTAACCTGGTGAACCTCAAGACACAGCACNGGATTCTACTGGGCCACTCAACATGGTATGCAACTTAAAAACAGCTCATTTCTGAAATGTTCCATTTGAACTCTACAAAACATGGTTGAACTCAGTTAACTGAAACACTGGAAAACAAACTGAATATAGGGAGAATTGCCATAAATACATTACATAAAGNGCAAAAAATAACCAGCCAAGGAAACAAGAACCTTCTAGAAGGATTCTGATCCAGAGTCAGACAACAGTTTGTGAACACCTACCCTTTCCAATTCTTACAGTAACAACTCTGGGGTCAGTTCAGTTGTTATCTCCATACTCCAAAACAGGGAAACTGAGGCTCAGAGAGGTGAGAAGCCTGAGCAGGTAGTATGGGGTAGTAATATGTATGAGACTCTGGCCACACTGGCAAGGCCCTGACACGAGTCTACTTCCCAAGGCAACTGTTCTGGCCTTGCCTGCTATGTGAAGCACACTGTCCTGGGAAGGACTCCCAAGGGTGAGCTAGTCTAAAGCTCCAACAAGGGATTACTTTCTGACAGGAGTGTAGCATATGCTGAAAGCGGCTGCGAACTTCATGAGCCTTGAACCATCCAACTCAGATCCAGATATGCAGTCCTTTCCCACACAAAGGTACACAGAGTCCTGAGTCTCCCAGACCCCGTGCTAAGGGGGAGATGAGCAAGAATCCCTTTCTCATTCCTCAGATTTGGAAATAGTGGAAGTAGAAGGGAACTCAAGCTCCAGGGCTTAGGAACAACATCCCAGAGGGAGCCAAGCCCTCCTGGGAGACTCCTACCAGACCCACCAAGCTCTCAATCTGCCCTCACCAGTGTGGCTCCTCTGGAGACCTGTTATATGGGTAACAATGTGTCCCTTTTGACAGCACCAAGTGTTCAGAAAACAGACCAGGATATAGGTTCCACCCCATAGTCCCTCTGGATTGACAGCATTCTATTTAGGGATCTCTTCCACTTAGCTTAGCATGACCCACAGTGGCCTATGGCACATCTCCACCCCCTCCCCAAGGATAGCCAAGGACCAGACAGCTGACAGGAGTGAGAACCATGTGAGGCAGCTGTGGCATGGGAAGTAGACCCTAGGGACAGTCCTTCCTTAAGCACTGCTAACAGCATCGGCAGATAGCACATTCTGCAGGTGAAGAAACTGATCTCCCCTCTTAGAGCTTCTAACCTCAGCCATACAATAAAGACAATGACAANGGATGCCTCTCCCCTAACTTGCAGATGGAAGGGAATGATAGCTCAGTGTCTAGCCTCCCTGTCCCACAGGGCCCTCAGCAAGCACTGAATGGAGTAGGCACTGAGATGGTCTTGACTCTGCCTCATCTCTGCATGGGTCTCCTGAGAGGCCAAGCCACAACCCCAGTAAACAGGATGTGAGTGCCTTTCCTCTGTAGATCCAGCAAGACCACACTGCCTTGGACTCCCTGTAGCCATCTCCACACCACAGCTGGCAAGCAGCTGGCAGAACACCCAGACAGACACACACGGAACCCTGTCCTGAAAGGGTCTGGGCCTCGCAGGCAGGAGTCCTTACACCTGAACTTGCCAAGAGATGCAGCCAACTTCATTCTCTTACCATCAAGATTCAGAAAAGAAGCGGAAGAAAGATATCGCTGATGATACCCTAGCCCAACGGCCCTCATAGGCTGGGAATCAGGCACTAGATGGGGGTTTTGCTTCCACACCCAAGGCTATGTAGTCATACTGAACCACAGTTGCCATGTTTGGTTCTGTGTACTTCCCAGGGCTGCAGTGGGGGTCAGATGAGAAGAANGGCTGGGAACGTGCTTCATAAACATCAAAATGTTGTTACAAGCCTGAGCTTTNGGGGGAACTGGGAAAGGGGATGAGGTTCATCTGCCCGCTCCCCTTAGTTGAGGCCGTGGTCCCAAAAGAAGAGAGGAGGGAAGCCAGTGACAGCAAAGTCAAGGGAGGCTGGTGCTGACTAGACACTCACCTGGGTGAGTTGATTGTGAGCAACAGCTGCTGCAGCCCAGCAGTTCTGCCTAGTGATGATCAAACGGGAAAGTAGCTGGCACTGGTCAATGACATGCAGCACTCAGCACAGCATCCAGCACAGCACCTAGCACATGGCGGTTACTACTAGCACAGAACTCAGCACATGGTGGGTATTATCAACCGGCTGACATCAGTGTTTCCCAGCCTCTGGCCCCCAAGCAACTGCTTCTGTGGGCCACAAAAATGCAGGGCTCCTTCCAAAAAAGTCAGGCCATAAAGAGATGAACCTCAGCCAAGGGTATGGGTCACTGAGACACAAGACCCTCTGATGGAGGCAGCAACCTAGTGCCAAGAAGCTGGGCAGATGCGAGTCGGGTTCCTACCTTCCAGCCCTTCCTCATGTTTGCCCATGTGGCATCTCCATCAAAGGCACACCCCTATCTGAGACTCAGCTGCCCTGTGTGCTCTAACTCCCTGCAACCCAAAAGCTCTGAAACCCAAGGGATATGGTGCACCACCTCATTCTGAGCCAGTGCAGACCACAATTAATCCGAAGCAGGGATTTTTCTTAATTGCTGGTTTTCACAACCCAAACATGAATATAAAATACAGCTAGCTGGCAATACCAGCTTGAGGCAAGATGTTTCAAGCCTCCTTTTTGAATGTGGAATTAGAGGGGGGAACCACTTTTAAGAGTTGTCATGTGGACAGGATTATGCCCAGAGCACCAAAGCAGGGTACTCACTGTCCAGACAGAACTGCACAGTCAGCTGAGGTACTTGGGCGAAAAACACAGGGGCAATGTCTTATTGGGGGGACGGGGGGGTCAACTGCTCCAATATATAAGGGGTGGTTTTCCTAATTGCCTTCCTTTACAGGCCCATGAGGCTTCATATCCCACAGCCTTCACAAAATGGTTCAGAGCCTGGAGGATCCCATGCCTAGCAAGGCCCAGCATCCTTCATTAGCTGAGCTTGGCCACCCAGGGGACGCAGGAGAAATGGTGTCAANGTGCACCTGGCATATCCTACAACACAAGGATGGCTACTCTAGAGAAGCGTCTGTGAAGAGGACCCTTCTAGTACCACACTCTCAGGAGACCACAGGCCAGACAGCACCCACCTCAAGGCTGACCCCCAGGACAGGACCTTGACTCTTCCTTGAGATCCCAAGCACAAATCAAGCCACTACAGGGCACTGCTATTCCTACCAAAAAGGAACAGCGCCCACACATGCTGGGCAAGACAAGCAGCAAGTAGATGAAGGGTCCTCCCTCCCTATGTGGCCAAGAGGGACAGCAAGAAGGGAAAGGGCAGCAATCAGACAAAGCCATTGCTCTGTGTAGCTCCATGACAGCTCCATCTAGTATTCAATGAGGGTGACTGTCTGGGTTCCCCATATACATCTTNCACTTAAAACAGGTGCAGCCCCTGCAATTAGGTATGGCCTGCATTCAGACCTTTTAGGGAAGAAACTTGTTTCTTGAGTATTTGGGGGTTCCCAGAGCAGCCAAGTATATTGATGTTTCTATAGTAAAGAAAACCACCACCCCTAAAACATTACAAGCAGCGCAGGTCAAATTNTATCACTAAACCACACACAGAAACACAGCTGCAAGCTTTCCAAANCTTAGGATCATGAATAACACATTATATAGAGCTGCACTGTCTCTTTATTCTGCTGTGTGTGGATACTGGTTGCTATTCCTGCTTCCCAGAGGAAGAAACTGAGGCACAAACATGAGGACCTAATGCCCCTGGAGTCACTGGTAAAGTCAAATAGAAAGTGTAGCCACGGGCANTGACCAAAGTCCTGGGCCACAGATTGACAGCTTCCTAGAAAACAACAACTGCAGCAGAGGATCTGTGGACACAGGAGCCCAGGGCCAGATCTCCAGCAGCAGGTGAGACCCACCATCCCACCCTGCTGCCCAGGTAATTACCCCTACCTGACAGAGTCTACGCACATCATCTTACTTACAACAAACATGCTAACCACATCCCTAGACCCAGAGAAACAGGGAAATGCCACTTTCCGGAGGATGAGACTTCAGGCAGTACTTCCAGACAGGAGAACAGTGGCCTCACTTCTTNCAAAGGGTGCTGGCACCCAGTGACCCCTCAAATACATCCCCACCAGCTTCTCTTCATCAGCACTTTTTAAACTATTGGAAAAGATTCCTGTACAGGCAAACTTCTGATGCTATGTTATCAAATAATTACATGGCAGTTTCATGGCACACATACACACACATACACACACATACACACACACACACACACACACACACACCAGTGAGGGCCTCTGGAGTCTACTCTAATGGGGGCAAGCCCTGGACTTAGAGCCTGTTAGGGAAATTCCAGCTGCCATTGGCTGGTTCTCACTACTCTGATAGTTAACCAAATAGATGGGNGCTTTGGGCTAAGGGGCACAGACATGAATGAGTGTGCACACATGGGCAGACACAAGCATATGTTATTCGCTCTAGTGCACAGTCATGTGAGTGTGTGCATTCTCATCCCACCCCACCACACCNTCCTTTCCCTGGTGCTTGGAAAGCCCACTCTGNTTATCAGTGTAATGAGGGTTCTCAAAGTGCTGAGCTGATGTGTGCCCACAAGGAAGAAATGTCAAGTGTGGGCTGGAATTAGTGCAAAGGCAAGGCAGCACATGCCTGCCAGCACAGAGGCAAGGCAGGCATGGAAAGACCACCAGAATGGTCCCTCCATCCCAGGATGCTCAGATGTGGCCAGGAGATAAGGGACACCAAGGGCAGGTAGGCCTTGTGCTGGGTCTTAATTTAGGGGAAACATATAAAGGAGGAAATAATGAGGGCCAAGGTAAGAAAGCACAGCTGGAGTTCAAGAAACGGACACTGTTCCAGATAGCAGGGAGACGTAGATATGACGGGCCTTCAACCAGTGCCTGCCGCACACAGGAGTCTGCACTTGAGGAAAGTGGACANCATGAGTTACAGCTACTGTATCTCTGACACATCACCTACCTTACCAGGAAGGCTCTGAGAGGTGATGTCACTTGGCTAGAGTCTCAAAGCCAGTCAGGGGTGGAGTCTACTCTGGGGCCACGAGGAGGCAGGAGGGAGGCGTGCATAAGGCAAGATTTCAGGACTCACTGGGCAGTGGGCCTGGTGAAGAAGTGGGATAACAAAGCCAAGGCCAAAGCACAGAAGGAAAACCCCTCCTCTGGAGTGCTCAGGAGTGTACAGCAGCAGTGACACTTCAAGCCCCTGAAACAGACCACAGTGGGAGGAGACGAGGCCTTCAGTACCTCCATCACCTGTGAGGTACCAGTGGCCAACTGGTCTCAGAGAGAGACTCAGCCCTAGCTCTCCCATTCCCATCCTGACCTCTGATGGGACAAAGTCCTCTCACAGCATATAGCCTGGTAAAGCACCCTTCCTATCACCCAGACAGACAGTAAACAAGTGAAGAGCTGCTTGTGGCAGGGGGTGAGGCACACACACAGCGGTGGCATATGTACATCCACCGGGAGCAGAAATTCCCTGTGCCAGAATTTCACAGAGTGAAAACAAAGATAACACGTATAGCTGTGTGACCCTCGAGGTAATACTTAACCTCTCTGAACCTCCATTTCCTCTCTTTACTGTCTTGTCCACACAACAAAGAGACATAGAGGACTGCATATGAGGGATGCTGAGCAGGGAAAAGGGGGTCGCCCACACATCTGATGAGGCAAAGCCCACCCTTGATCATGGTGAGAGCCATATGCCCCAGTCATGGTAGCAGGAGCCCCAGGGACTCCAAGGAGCTCATCCACACCTAGAAACCTTCCTGCTGGGGTGATGCCCAGCACCAGGGGCTGCTTGCCACTCCACGCTCCTGTGGCACCATCAGCTGGGACTGGCACATTTGAAACACAGGCTGCATGGGCTCCTCCACACTGNTGCTGCCCCGCCCCCTCCAGCTGCCTTTGCGCCTGCTGCCGGCGCTGCTCATTTCCAGGCAAATGTTCTAGTTAATTAAAACACACCCAAGTGCTCACACGCACATGAAGCCAAGCTACAAAATCTGCTCTAGCAAACAGCGGCTCCAGCATGGGATGGATGCAGGCCAGGGAGGTTTCCAAAGCTGATGTCACTTCCATCTAAACTCTCTTACCATTCTGCCTACA
>LZPO01007969.1:345710-368497 GCA_001675575.1 Neotoma lepida
AATGTCTTTAGCTAAACTTGCCAAATCAGCATCTCAGGATGCTGGCCCCCAGTCTCCAGGTCCCCAGTGAGGCTCCTGGGGCTTGCAGAAGGCAAAAGCCCTCCTGATGTCTGCTGAGAGTCCAAGCCTCACTGCTGTGATCTGATCAGCCAGGAGCTGCAAAAGCTCTCAGGCTGGAGGTGAGGGGCAATCCCTCTCAAGGCAGAGCCTCCAGTGTTGGCATGAAGGAAGAAAATCCAGCTGGGAAAAAAAGATAGAGAGCCTGTAGTGCAGACCCAGGGGAGGCAGGCAAAGCTTTGGAACGCCGCAGCCAGCGCCCTGGCGCCAAATCACAAACCTTGAATCAATGATGCAATTGCTTAATTAATCAGCCTGCTCGGGTGGGTGCAGAGGGTCTCTGTGAGTGTCTGACCCAACCAGCTCCTGATGGGCAAGCCCCCCTCCTCAGGGCCCCTCTGCAGGGCCCTCGGGACCACAGATGGTTGAACACCGTCTGGGAGTCTCACTGAGGGGAGAAAATGTGAGTTCCCCAGTCCCCTGTGTGATCCAGTCACTCTGGCAGAAAGAAGGAAAGAGGAGGGAGGGGGAGGAGGGAGGAGGGAGAAAGGAGGAGGGTCTTATCAGCAACTTAGGATTTCTTGGCCTTGGCAGCTGTAAGTCAGTTCTCTCAATGTGATTTTCTTGTCCCAGTCAATGAGACTGTAAAAGAAATACAGAGCACAAGACTTCTTTTCAGCCAGCCAGACTTAGACAGGCAGAGGCCATTTAAATTAACCTTGAGCCTTAACATGTTTAAAGGCTAGCAACTTTTAAACAACAGCATTGAAGGGGACTGTGGCTGGTGGAGGCTGGGGCAGGGCAGGCAACGTGCAGAGTCGGGCATGTATCTGTGTGAGTGAGCACGCGTGTTGGACAGGAGGCGTTCCTTCTGCCTCTTTGAGACTTCAGTAGCAAAAATAAACTAGCTGGCAAGCTTGCTATTTGCTATTCTGATGGTCAACAGGCAGAGAGGGTTAGAAACCAGTCCTCCTCACATGCGATTGGACCATCTCCGAGGTTGATTTTCTCATCTTTAGTGCGCAGAGGGGAAGGGAAGGGAGGAGAGGAGAGGGGAGCAATATCTCAGAGCGACCCCCAAACGGTTAATGATAATGAGCTGGAGCGCGCCAGGAGTTTAACGGTACTGAGGAAGAGGGTAGACCCGGAGAGGGGCCTGGCCAGAGGTGTTTCAATTACCAAAAAGAAAAATCATTTATTTTTAAACAATATCCCTCAACACTGGGTGTTTAAGAGAATATACTCTGGCCCCTAAAATATCAAAGTGAGATTTAAAAATAGAAAAGTCATTTTCCCTTCCCCGTTGCAGATTTTGCTGCAGCGTTCTAGAAGGCAGATTAAATGAAGGAAGCTCAAACACACTCAATTTTGTCCTTTAGCAAATTCTTCTCTTTCACTCTTGCATGAAGAAAAAAAATCTCCCCACAGAGTTTTTCTCTTCTTCCTGGTGTGGATCTGGGCCCCTGCAGTGCCCTGTGTAATTTCTAGTTCCTCAGAATTCAGGTATTAATAAAGACCCCATGGGGACTTCCAACAATATAACCCTACATTTTGAGGCATTATGAAAGGAAACCCCCAGGGGTCTGTGGCTCAAATTTCTGAAATGTAGGCATTGTAAAAGGCACCCCAGGGGATGCCCGCAATAGAAATCTGCTGAATTCAAAGCATTTTGGAAGTCCTGGTGGGAGTCATTACTCCCACTGGAAGCTTTTTACAAAACATGTGTTGCTGACATGTTGACAGATTGCTCAGTGAAGTGTTTAGGTGCATGCACAAGGCGGGCCTTTGGAGACGCTCGGCGCTGCCAGCGAGTCTCCCAACGCTGGAACCGGTACCATCCATATTTCATAATGGGGGAGGCCGCTGCAGCCAGGGACTGGAGACGTGTTCTCCACACCCGCAGCCAGCCTCGCACCCCTCCACTGAGGAGCACTTTGAGTGGGCTGGCCCAGTCCTCGCCTTTGGAAGCTGGTCTGTGCTGCACAGCTGTGACGGCCCTTGTATCCCTGCCAAGGGCTCTACTGAAGGAATCTTGAAGCGACCTCACTGATCACTGCAAGGCAGTATGCAGATCAAACCAAGGAGGAGGCAGGAGGGACCCCCACACACAACCTCCACCCCTTGCCCTTGAGGAGGGGCAGCAAGGCAGGGAGGGGTTTGAACTCAGGCTTGCTGGTCTTGACAGCATGAAGCTCAGGAAAGTGATCTGTGACTTTAATAAGGCAGAGGGGCTCAGAGGAATTAGCTGCCTAGGTGATGGGGGCGGGAGATGGATGGAAATGCATCTGTGGCCTGGTGGGCTACGGGCCAGGCTGGGGCCCTGGGGAGGTCCCCTCACCTACAGCCCCATACACTCCCAGACACTCATCTCCAAAGAGTTTTTCCGCCACAACAGTCTCTCTCTCTCTCTCTCTCTCTCTCTCTCTCTCTCTCTCTCTGTGTGTGTGTGTGTGTGTGTGTGTGTGTGTGTGTGTGTAAATATGTGCCAAGTCGGCCTGCTTGTGTGTGTATACACACATACTTTCCCACACAGGATTATGTGCCATATGCTCATGTTCATAAAATTTTAAAGGTAAAAGCAGATGTAATTTGACAAATGTGTACATGTGTTGATAGGAACACATGCACCGACACACGCCTGCACACACCCCACATTCCAACACAGAGCCCTTTCCCTCTACCTGGCTCTGCTTTTACCTTCAGGGCCTCTCCGCGTGCACCAGGACAAGAGCAGCAAGCTGCCGAACACACAAAGACATCTCTTGAAATGTCTTTCTTTTTTTTGTAATTTGTTCTCTTGGAACCGCACTGTCTACTGCGTTGCTGGCGTGGGGTTTTCCTTTGCTGAGGTTTTTGGAGTGTGGAATAGAGAAAAATCACCCTGATTCCCATGCCAACATTGTCAGGCATACCAACACTGAGAATTGGTCAGGGGTCAGAGGCAAGACCTACATCCAGCCCAGCCCCCATCCCTCCAGGACATCACCTTCACTGTCACAGACACCCTCCCTCTCCTGGTGGCCTTTCTTGCCTTTCTCCTTTTAGAAGTATATTGCATCTCAATGGGCAAATGGCTTCTCCAAAAGAAAGGTACCAGATGCCATTCTCACAAGGCTCTGGCATGCTTGGGGAGACAAACCTGCTAAAGCACCCGAAGGGTGAGCTTCCTGGGGCATCTAGCTCGGAGGAGGCCCTGCTGATATCATGAATTCCTTTCCAACTAGGGTAAGAAGCCACCATGGCTTGCATAGCCAGAAGGCTCCAAGGCTGCCCCAACTCACTGGGATGACAGAGGCTTGTATTTACCGGCACTTGTGTGCTTGGTATATTACAAGACCATCAGTGACCAAGGGCTAGGGGAACACAGAGAAGAACACAATGAGTGCTGAAGTTTCCCAAGTTGACACGCCACATCCACTCCCTTTAGCCAAAGTAGGAAAGACAAGGTCCTCCAAGGCAGACTTGGGGAAAACCTGCTCCATCAACAGGAGCAGCNGAACCCAGGCTCCAAGGANCCACTTTCGGNAAATCTNTCTTTGAAACCAGCTCCCTGACTATCCCATATGATAGGAGGGCCTTGGAAGGACCAAGAACTGAGAGGGTCTCACCCCTTCTGGGACATCACAGCTCTGTGAAGTCCCCACTAAATACACCACACCTTACAAAAAGACAAGATGTCTAGAGTAACCAGTTTGTCCCAATTTGCTGGGACTTTCCCCATTTCAGAAATGAAAATACTACATTTTAGGAAGCTCGTCATTCAGTCAGAGGCAAATAGGGATGTTGGCTCCTCTCTGCNCTTACACATCTCTAAACTCATTTCCATGAGACCAAGGAGTAGCATGGAGCCTGGTACTTAATAAGTATTCAATAAACAGCTGACCAGCCTATATCTATATGTGTGTGCCTAGCTAAATGGAGCCTTTTGTCCCAAGCTTCAAACAGTCTGGGGGGAGGACAACAGTTTATGTTTCATCACACAGGACAAACTTTGTTGTCAATGCAACAGAGGAAGTACCGCTCCACACAGAATACACATTCCAGATCCTCACGTACCTCAGCCTGCACTGCACTGAAAGCCTTGAAATATGGCTGCCAGAGCGTGAACAGGAATGAAACGTCATAGCATACAGGGACTTCTATACCCCCAAAGAGTCCTTTCTGCACCTGTCTACAGCTGCCTCACTAAACCCCTGGCCTAGAGGCCATTTTATGAACAGGTTCCAAGGTTACCCTCTCCAAATCGCCTCCATCCACATCCACCCCCTCTCACCCCATCCATCCTTCCGGCTTCTTCCTGCATGAGCCTTTTAAGGTCAAATGAGAGCAGTGTGGGCCAGGGGGACCTCTTTTATGGAGAAAGATGGGAGGCTATTTGCAGTGAGTAATGAAGGCCTCAGCTAAACTCACCTCCTTACATGAGAGGTGAGGGTACAGGCAGCTTCCCATGAACCCTCCAGGCAGATGCCAGGCCCAGGGCCAATGAAGTAAAGAGCCAAGGCCTTGACAGTCCACAAGGCTCACACGTAGTCACAGCATGGAACTGGAATGGGGCTGGGATAAAACTACAGAGGACTCTGATGCACCTGTATACACCATAACTCCAATCAAAGAGGGGTGCCAAGATGATACCCAACATCATGTAAGGTAACAGTCACCAGGAAGCACAGTACGCTGCCGAACAAGAGCCAGGAGAATATGACGTGTGCAACATGACCACCAGACCTCCACATATGGCTGCTTTTACTTTGTCTTCTGCCTGTCTTTATTTAATAGATCTTCCACAGTAAATTTCTACAGTGTGCATAAAAGGGGGAAATATATTCTGAAAAATAGGGAAGTGTCTGAGCATGCCAGGGAACCTCAGAGAAGGATCACAGAGAGTTCTTGCTGAGAGATCAGGGAAGGCTCCCAGAACGACCAAAGGAGAAGTCTGGCTTTGAAGCAGAAGCAGACTAGGGTGGTGCTCCAGGCAAGGAAGCCATGGCAAGGACACACAGAAGGCAAAGGCAAGATAGAGCATGAGCCGGAACCAGGAGCAACACAACCATAAACGGCTATCAGAGTGAACTATGGTGCAATGGACACTGGCTCATCACCATCCCGTCAATGTGAGAGCACTGACCACCACTGCTGGCCTCCATCGAACAACCAGATGCTGTTCCAGATGGATGGGGCCTCCAAGTTCTCAGCACTGAGCCAGTGCTATTACAGCTGCCTGGCCAGGCCAGCCCCACCCTCAAGCAGGCATTGGGCCGCTGGTACCATATTCTAAGGGACCTGTTTCTTCATGGGAGCCAGGGCACTACTGCCTCTGTCCGTGCCCACCAATCCTGACAGAGCCAGGTGCAGATTGGGCCCAGGGCCACTCACCACCTGGAAGAAGACTTCCAGCCACTGACAGGGCAGCTGCCACCAAACAGAAGAGTCCAGGTGTCAAAAGAAAATTAAAACAAATGACCCTGTCATATATTTTATCATCCATTCATAAAATATGCAAAAGCAAGATGGAAGAAAAATGGGTCAATTCAGTGAGATTTACAGTGACAAGGAAATCCAAACACCACCTGAAGCACCTCTTCCTAGCTTAAGAGAGGTTACGTCTGCCTAGCCCAGAAATANGAGAAGAGACTAGAAATGGGCCTAGAGTGTGGTCATGGCCAAGGGCACCAACAACACAATAGCAGCTTCAGCCTCATGCCCCAGGTGATGACCAACAGCTCTGACAGAAAAGGCCATCAACNAATGTCCAGGAGGGTGGGTGCCCACACATTCTCCACAGCAGCCAGAGATCTTTCAAAGACACGCCAACGTCACCTCTCATCTGTCCCTTCCAATGGCATCCCACTAGTTTTATGATAAAATCCCAGCTTTGTCCCAAGCCTTCACAAATGACCTTCAGCCTGACCCCACCCTCTGCCTTCAGGGCTCCCAGGTGGTGGCTCTGGTGGTGGCTCTGATGGTCTGCTAACCCCGCCCCCAGCCTCTTCATGTCCACCCCCACCCTGCCATCCTAATCCTCAGCTCTCCTTTCCACAGCTCTCATGCTTACTCATCCCCGATCCAGGAAGAGGGCCCTCAGAGGCCCAACTACAAGTGGGGAAAACACTAAAATATATGTATTTTATACGAATATAATATATAAAATAAATACAAATATATAATATAAAGAAATCTGATTTTTTATTTGTTCATTTACTCACTTATCTATCCAATATTAAACAAAAAGACAAATTGAGGCTTGGGCTGTAGATCAGAGGAAGAGCTCTTGCCTGAGGACTTAAGTTCAATCCCCAGTCTTGCTAAATAATAATAATAATAACAGCAACCTTACATTAAGTTCTCAAAGAGGAAAAGTGCCGTGTGGAAGTGCCTAGCTGGTACCTTGAGCACTCCCTATTTTTGAGGGGTGGCTGGGTAGGCACGCTTCCTGCCTTCTTCCTCGCTTCCTGCCTTCTTCCTCGGCCTGCAAATCACCCAGACCCAACATCCAGAGCTTGCTCAGTGCCTTCACACCACCACAGCTACTCCTCCCCCAAAGCACTTAGGGCAGCGGTGATTTCCCCACTGTGTGTAGGACGTTTAGATTAATCTCTACTCCTCCATACACCACCAGCTCCCCGTAAGGACAATGCCCACTTCACTACGGGCCCTGCACATAGCAGGTGCTCNGNAAATATTTGTCGAGAGAATGAATAGACTAATAAGGGAATGAATGAACAGGCCAATGGCCACATTGCAAACATGTTCTTCAAAAACAAAAGCAACCCTCCCTCGCTGAAATCCTGGTCTTCTGCTTCTCCTGGGAAATTTAAGTAGCTCTCTCAGCAAGCATATATATGCAAGACACCTACTATGTGCTGGGTCTTTGGGGCTCAAGTATGAATAGACAGGCCTTATCTTCCAGCCGCTCAGCCTAGAAACAACAGACAGACATAAATGCTGGGCCTGAGACAAGATGATTGTCATGAGTTCAAGTTCAGTCTGGACTACATAATGAGTTTCCAGAATAGCCTGAGGTAGAATGAAGCCCTGTGTGGGGTGAGGGTAGGTGGTTGGGGGTGGTGGATAGGTGTGGGGTCAGTTGGCAATGTTTGTCTAGTATACACAAAGCCCTGGTTCAATTCCCAGCATCAACAAACAGCACAAAGTTGGACCCTCCCTGAATCCCAGCACTTGGGAGGTGAAGGCAGGGAGATCAGCTGTTTAAGGTCTTTCTTGGATACAAAGAGAGTTCAAAACCAGCCTGTGCTACATGAGACCAGCTCAAATACAACAACAAAATATAACAAATAAAATTCAGGCTACTCAGTACCTCTTTTTTGAGGAACTGACCCTGTGAGTAGGGGAAAGCTGAGGAAACAGAGATNGACTGTACACACTGTCCCCTGCGATGTGTCTCCACGGAGGTCCTGAAGTCCTGATGGCCCTGTGTTAGGCAGGTCCCACTTGCTGGATGCAGCAGACACAAGCTAGAGTCTCTGAGAAGCAAGGGTGCAAAACTTACCACCATACACACTACACACATTCCAGATGCTCTCATCCCAAGCTGAGTATGATGTCCACGGCTGGCCCTTCCCAGGGCCACATCTAGCTCAGTAGCTTGTAATCGATGATTTTCCGGGGATTTTTTTCCAAGTGCCACTACCATGGTCTGTATGTTTGCATCTCCCTAAAATTCATACTGTGAAAGCTAATTTTGTAGTGGTATCAAGAGGAGGTAACTCCGGCAGGTGATTAGGTGCCCCCGTGAATGGGATTAGTACCCATCTAAGAAAAGCCCAAGAAAGCTTGCTAGNTCTTTTTTGCCCTTCCACCATGTAAAGACACACAGGTGATGCAGTCTAGGAAGAGTGGGCCCTCATCACACTGAATCTCCTATCACCTTGAACTTGACTTCACAAACCCCAGAGCTACAAGCAATAAANTTCTATTGCTGGTATATTACCCAGTCCCNGGCACTTTGTTATCACAGCCATAATGGATGAAGACCTTACCAGTATCTAGTAGGCAAGGCCAGAGGTACTGCATGTCCTGTTAAGGAAAGAACAGTGCCTCCGTCGTGAGATGTACACTACTCATTATAACTGCTACCCTGTATCTGGAAGCTCTNGCACACACCAATACCAGCAAACTCTCTCTCCCCAGACTTGCACGAGACTGCTGCAGAGCAGTGAGTCCAAAGCACCAAGGACAGCAACACATTATCTGGACAAGGGAAGTGCTGGGTGTGTCCAGAAAACTTAGCTCCCACCCAAGCTCACCTTGCCCACTGCCCGGCTCTTCTAGCCTCCAGTTTGCATATCACTCCTAGAGTCTTTGTTACTGAAAGTGTAGTCAATAACCCCACAGCACCGGCACCTACATGTGAAATGCAGACCCTTGTGTTGCTCAAATTTCAAAGGTCTTATCATAAAAAAAAAGTGCCAGATATTGGGGCAAATGCTGAGAGACAAAAGAAAAAGCCACTGCCACATCTCACCTCACCAACTTCACAAATCCTCTGACTGAATTCTTCTGAGTCCTCAGCCGAAAGCTCTCAGCTGAAAGAGTCACTTCTGCCGAAAAGCCTTTAGTTCCTGTTTCCTCACGTCTTATATACCTTTCTCTGCCCTGCCATATTACTTCCTGGGAGTAAAGGTTTGTGTGCTTCCCAAACAAAGGCATGAGATCTCAAGTGCTGGGATTAAAGGTGTGTGCCACCACTGCCTGGCCCTGTCTCTCCTAGACTGAGTCAATCTCATGTAGTCCAGGGTGGCTTTGAAATCACAGAGATCTAAACGGATCTCTGCCTCCCGAGTGCTAGGATTAAAGGTGTGTGCCACCAATGCCTGGCATCAATGTTTGATCTAGTGGCTGCTCTATTCTCTGATCTTCAGGTAAATTTTGTTAGGGTACACAATATATCACCACACTCTTGCACAACCCAGAACTGCCAACTTCCAACGTTCACATTCGCCAGACTCCAAGTCAACTAACTGCAAGCACTGAGAAGTCTGAGGGTCGTTTCAGGCTCTGCTGTCCAAAGATCACTACCAGCTGCACTGACAGGGGAGGTGCNGTCTACCTCCTTCCCCACCTTCTCCAGTCTCACATTCCCTGTATCTGGTGAGCGATGGCACAGCATCTCCACGTAGCGCAGCCAGGTGCCATGGGATTTACAGGTGGCTCTGTTCCCATTGGTGGGCCAATGCGAAGAGCCACCACAACAAACCCAACGACTAAGGGACCCAGCTGGAGAAGGCTCCTGCCCCACACTCCACCTGGAGGTGTTCCACAGCTTAGATCCCAATCTCATTTCAGCTTCTNTCCCAACTAAATCAGAAGCCACTGTGGGGCAGGGAAGGCTGACTACCCGTGTATAGCCTCCAACTGTCAGAACCGAGTTAGACCCAAGATTTGATGCCAAGTAAACACCAGGGTTACAACTGTAGAAAGAGGTGGAACGGGATAAAAACGGATGGGACAGGGTGGACAGAAGGGTGTGCGGTGGGATGAAGATGGAATNTGATGAGATGAGTGGGAAGAAATGGATGGGATGGAATCGTGCTGGTAGCGTGGAAGGGAACAGAAGAAAGGCTAGCCCAACAACGCTCTTTCTCTATCAACCATGGAAAAAGCGCTCCTAGGGAGGCATGCATACGAACATTTTCTACAGCAAACACTTGGAAACAGTCTAAATGCCCAGCACCAGGGGACCTTCACAAGCCACGGTGCATAGTACATTACACTAGGCAGTGCCGTGATACAGCTAATAAAGGCCGGGGAGCCCCCTACAGCAGCGTGGGAAACTCTCCAAGGCACAGTGCTGAGTGAAAGAAGCAGGCTGCAGAACCATAGCTCCATTATGGCATCATTTATTTTTTAATCAAAAATCAATACTACACCATTTCTATGGACGCAGGTNCACTATCTTTTGTGGGATGTGAGACACTGCAGATGATTAAAACACAGTATTATTTTATGTANTGCTGTGAAGAAGAAGGAAACCTCTGTCAATTAAGCCAAATTAAGCCATAAGCCTCTGCTTGGAAGGTGTACTTTGGCTTGGGAGATGTTCAAGTGTATCCATGAACATGTTCAGTTTTATGTAAATTCACAGGTCATGAGATGGGTAGGCCAAAAACAGTGGCAGCAATTAGCCTGAGGGCTGGAAACAGGACCAGGCCTTATCAGGAATCTTTGAAATGCTTATAGGAGACATTCACGTATTGCTGGATTGTTTACTAATGTTTAAATTTTTTAAGTAAAGGAAAACTGAACAGCTCACTTAGAGGTGATGAGATACGGCATCAAAGCCTGAGTCATAGGCACGGAGGGTACTCTGCCTCGGCTAACTCAGAGGGCCTCGGGCAGATGAGTGAGTGTAAGCTGCAAAACTAGGTGAGGGGGAAAACTCTAGGAATGTCCAGTGGAGAAGGTGTCACCAGAAAAAAGAAACAAAAGGGAATTGGATTTGGAGAGGCGAGCAGTCACAATGCACTCACAGTCGCCACCAGGGCTCTTGGGGGCTGCAGGTTGTCTCCTAAATGTTACTTCTCCACCCTTGCAGCGCTCTGCATGAAGCAGAAGGGAGAATCACGATGCCTGCTTGAACACACAGCTCACAGGGGACCTCAGACTCAGCCTCTGACGCCACCTCACTATCCAACTGTGTGTCAGACACAGCTGAACCTTGGCCTACAGCAGCCGTGTCACCTTGCCTTGCGCACAAACAAAAATAGCTTTGGTGCTCAGAGCACAGGTTCTCCTGCTTTATCCTCTGGGGTCCCAGGAGCAGCTCGGTCAGCGAANAGAAACGACGGACTGTATAAAATACTTAACAAATAGGGGGTACCTGCNGAAGCATCCTCGACCTTCCAGCTTCTCCTTGACTTTTTTGCTGCCATTGTCCCCACGAAGTCACAACTGAAGCCACATTGGTCCAGGGTGGTGAAGGTCAGTGAGCCTTCCATTGCCAGTTCCTCCAGTAGCTAAGCAGGCAATGGCCTTAATTGGAATGATGGCCTATTCACAACTCCATTTATGCAAACAACGTGTTGGCAGCTCCAGCCTTATTGTGAACAACTGCATCTGTCAGGACCCACACCTCGCATCAGAAAACTGTGCAATGTTAGTCCAGGACTCTGTGGCCAGATGAGTGCAGAACCAAATCACAGACACTCAGCCTGTCCCAAGGAAAGCACCACTGAAGGGGAATGCCTGACAACCAGGCATGCCCCCAGGAGAAATAGCACAGCTCCCATTCCTGACATATATCAGCACAAGGAACTTCTAGAACCTGGGATTGATAACCAACATGTGATTTCTAAGTACGTGCTCCTTGGCAAGATCCATGGCAGCCCAGGGAGCAGTAGATGAAGCACAAGATGTTCACCTTGAACCTCTTGAGAGTCACACTCTACCTTCATCCACCCCATCTGTAGGTGGCGGGTGGGAGGGTAGAAAGGGCAGTTTAAACTGGATCTCCATGAAGCCTCCCTGCTGCACAGCTCTCCTGCTAACAGACCTCTCTGAGGCTTTTTTTCTCCAGGTAACAGTCAGTGCTAGCCCATTGGCATCTATAGATGTGAAACCCCCTTCTCAGCTCTGCGGACAGGCCCCTTATTAAATGCTTCTCACGTCCCGGTTTGAGTGTACCAGCTGCTTTCCATGGGGACCCTGGCCAAGGTGGTATCCTTTAAGCCTTTCCTAAGTCGATATGTCTACAGTCATTTATCCCACCTATGATGAAAACTGTTAGAGAGCGGGGGTCTCANTCAGTAAAATGCTTGCCATGAAAACAGGGGGACCATAGTTGGGATTCCCAGNACCCNTGTAAAAGCTGGGCCTGGTGTACATCTGTAACTCCAGTGCTTGGGTGCATTGAAACAGATAAATCCTGGAAGCTGGCTGGCAGGCCAAGCAGCCTATGATTGGCCTGTGAGCTCCTGGATCNGTGAGAGACTGTCTCCAACAACAANGTGGAGAGCAATATAGGAAGCCACCTACATCAACCTCTGACCTTCACATGCACATATATGCATGTGCACATGCCCTCCCCTGTACATGTTCACACATATGAACTCTTACACCACCCCCAAGAGGAAAGGAAAGCTAAGCTATTTGAGGAAGCNGAATGGACAATGGGATCAGCCAGGGTGGCTGGCACACAACCCCCTATGGTCTTCCCAATAACTCATCCAAACCACACCCCAATGTCCTGCAGCCAAAACTGTATGGGTTGATGACCCAGGTCTTTGCCTTCTACTACTCAGTGCTCTTGTGGGCAATCAAACTAACCCTGTAGTTTGATAAAGGCGGGGAAAGTAATCCCACCGGATACAATCACAGTGTTTGTTCTGCCTGCCGCCTACCTCCAAGCCAGCATCTCTCTTACCACACCAGGCCCTGCACCTAGGAGTCTGAAAGCTTCTCACCTGGGGAGCTGTTCTCACTCTCAAANAGGCCACCAGGCTCTAGCCACAGGCACCACAGGTTATCATCCAGCTTTTACCTGCTTGTTTCCCTCATCTGTCTCTCCTACCAGGGCTACCAATGCATTTCCTTGGTCACTACTGTGTTCCTGACACCTACCTAAGGCCTGGCACTCCGTACGGAATACAATGAATATTGGCCTTACAAAGTGAAGAATGCACTGGTATCCCGGATGAGTGGTGCATGTTCTCTGCCCTTCTCATGGNCCCTGCTCCCCTCAACCTGGCAAGGCTGTGGAGAAAGTGTCTGGGGCAGACATAGAGGGTATGGGGAGATAAGGATGGTGGAGCCTGAGGAGCAAAAAGCCTCTCNAGGCCAGAGGAGACATCTAACCACAAGCCTACCAGAATGTGTGGCCCTCCAGCTACCCAGAGATGAATGGACCAATTCAATAACATTCAAGCAACATCTAACATGTCACCCAGCAAATGTTTCCCAAGTTCCTACTATGTGTCAGGCCCTCTGTGAGGCCAGAGACAGACAAAGACAAGAAAGAGAGAGCAGGACACTGCTCTCCAGAGGGCCATCTTCTAATGGCAAAGACAAGAAACCAAAGGAAACATTGAAAAATAATAATAATTCCAATAGCAACTGCCAGGAAGGAGATTAAATGAGAAGGTTTGACAGAGAATGAAGGGAAATGGGGAAGAGGTATCTTCAAAGAGTTAAAAGGGAGCAAAGAAGAGACCACGTGAGGCCCTGTAGGAGCCTCCAGGTAGCACGGAGAGATGGTACAAGGACCCTAAAAGTGTACCTGTGCAAGGCTTAGTGAGGCTTATGTGGAGAAGCAGTAGGGAGGGAGAGGTGGACCAGGTCAGTAGGGTAGATTCAGTGCAGGGGAGAAAGGTTGGTTCTGAGCCGCTCTGAGAACCACTGGGAACCAAGGCCGGGAAGGGGTTAGGAGGCCATGGGAAGATGACATCTCACTTGCACCCAGCTTCCCCACCCATCACCACCCAGACCCTGCCACCCTTAGAGGGCCTCAACAGCTCCTAGCAGGTCTGATTTTGTTACCNCAGCACTTGCTAGTGCCAAAAGNCTCCGGAAGTCACTTGGAAAGGACCCAAACTTCCCACCTCCAGGGTGGCAGAGTGAAGGGACAGACCTCCACGTACACACCTCAAGGCAGCCTTCTGCCACCNTCTGGCCCAATACTTCTCCAGCCTCACCTTCCCCAAGTGCCCCAGAGCCATGATGTCATTTCCAAAGGCAGAAGATTCTAGTCAGTCAGCTCCACACTGAGACTGTTTAACACAAAGGGACACATTTTATAATCTCCGTATGTTCCCCTGAGCTGGAGCCTGGAGCCTGGACATACTGCCAAAAGCTTCAACCAAGAATCCCATTTTATTCAGGCCAGAGCCAGAGCTATGCTTCAGATGGCCTTGTTCTTTTCTGCCCTGAGCCCTGTCTCCTCAGCCTGTCTCTTCTCTCAATGGGAGCTACATGGAGACTTGTCTATGTTCAGAGGCCGCAGAGCCCAGGAAAGGTGGAATCACACTGTGCACGAACCCCTGCTGGCCGCTCGCCTTGAACTGCACGCCNCAGCAGGAGGGAAATAAATTTGGTTGGTTTCTCATTTTGTTGGGGATGTCCTTTATTTTGTTGTGTTAGGGTGTCATTTCAAGGATGCCAATGCGAGTTNGGGGGGGCAGATCAAATCAACCAGTGTCCATTCCTAGGCTTCTATCCACTNCCAACCCTCTACCTCCCTAACGTCTGATGCCCAGTCTCTGGGCTTGCAAAGACTACCACCAACCAGGAAGTAGCTCAGAACTGGTNCTGATTCTGTCCCTTGGAACACTGAGGTCAGGGGTTCTAGCCCTGCTCCCCCTCGCCTCTNGTACATGGCTCTGACATGGTTTCCACCTTACCCAGAAGCAACAGTAAAGCTATGAGCCACTTCAGCCTTTCCTCACCACCACAGCAACAGGCTCTAACACAGCTATGGTGCTGGGAACCAAACCCAGACCTTGGCAGGAAAGTACTCCACCACTGAGCTACACCCCCAACCCCAACTCCACCTAATTCATCCCTGAGCTCACACCACCCACTCTGGAATCTTCACTACTGCTCTGAGTTCCTTCCCTCTTTGAGCTGTTGCCACCTGCCAGCATCCATCCTTCTTTCCTACACCAGCAGCACCCTTACTTCCTCTGGGACAACTTGACATGGCCTGGGCCAATAGTCCAATCACTCACCACAAGCAGGAGATATAGGAAGACTGAGTCCAGCAGCCTTCAGCCACAGTCCCTGGATTTTGGTCAATTGCCCTACTTGACAGAAGCAAGATTGGGCTTGGTTTTCTGACACTGGCCACCAAGTAATTTCCACTTCTCAATTTGAAGTCATGACTCAGACCTCCCTCCTCTGTCTTCCGGCAGCATGGGGGGCACACTGTCCTTTGTGCATCCTCTGATGCTGCTTGGTTCTGCTAACTTCTCTGCTCTTGTCTTTGCTCCACACTGCTCATTCTGGCTTGAGCAGCACTTCACCTATACCATAGGGGCAAAGGGTTGACCAGCTCCAAGGTCAGTCTCAGAATCCCCTGGGTGGTAAGGGGTTAGATGGTATGAAACAAAACTTCTACGAGGGGAGAAACCCACAGGCTTGGAATCGTTCCCAACACACAGCGGGTATTTGAAAGACATCCTTCTGGGAATGAACATGTAACAGACACCATGGTTCTGAGGACTACATTTCTCCTTCAATCTACATGTTTGCTGGTTTCTTGGGGGTGTCAAGACTAAAGCTTTCAACTATGTTTTGATCCATTTTCACTGTTATGACAAAAATATCAGAAACTTAGTAGATTATCAACAAAAAGCACTTATTCCTCACATATCTGGAGGCTAGGAAATCCACAATCAAGTCCTTGGCAGACATGATACTGGCACGAGCTATTCTTTCATAGATGACACTATTCATCGTGTATGGAAGGAGCTGGTGGAAGGGACTAAGGACCTCAGGTATCTTCCTAAAGCCCCATATCTCTCAAACCATCATACTGGTGGACAAAGTTCACCCTGAATTTGGGGGTAGAGTAGTAGAAAAATTCAGACCACAGCAAGTTCTCATAGTGACTTTCACACAATGATGCTCTCTCTTTGCCTTGTTCACCCTACACCGGANGGGGCCAACTAGAGGGTATCAGGAGGTATCCTCTAGCACAAACATGTAGACTGAAGGAGAAAGGTGGTCCTCAGGTGCATGGTGTCCATATGTGTTCACTCCCAGAAGGATGTCTTTCAAATACCTGCTGTGTGCTGGATGCGCAGGATAACTCCCATTCTCACCTGCAATGCTTCTCAACGTTTATTCAACCTCACAATTAGTCACTGAAACCTGCTGCTCCAGAAACATGACTTTCAGGCCTTTGCTCCCACCAGCACCCTCAGGAGAAAAGCATCAGGGCTTGCACAGGGGCTCTGGCCATCATTCACCTACCCATGGGTGAGTGAAGAGACAGGATAGGTAGTTTGGACCAAAGAATGAGACCTACTAACACTAGCTATGACTCTACAAAAGGTCCACACGACTTGCTTGAAAGCAAACAGAGCACTTTTTATATCATCTGGACCCAGAGCCACTCAAGCCTAAGGACAGACTACCCTCTCTAGCCTGGACACCCTGCCTCAGGGGCCTAGCTGCTGGTAGACACCACAGGGGCTTTGCCTACCCCATCCCAGAGCTCTGCTCCTGATGACCTGAGATGCAGAAGATCAAGGAGGCCAGACTACGGCCCCTATGAGACACCCAAAATGGGGAACATTTGTTAGAATTAAAGGTTCAAGTCACCCCTCCACAAAAAACAAAGCAAACATCAGATCTGAATGCCNAAAGATTTGAAGACCTCAGATGCTATGAGCCCNATGCCAGGCTTATGCAAACATCCATGGTATCGGGCAAAGGCTCATAGTCTCCTGGCCACCGGNAAGCTGCCATAAGGATTATCAGGCTCTGATCAAGTCACCCTGGGNCTTCACCTTGAGCCAGTCTTGCCTCACAACAATCAGGGTTCTGNTTGTTTTTGAAATAGTTCTGCAGCCCCANATGAGTTGGTGTTAAGGCTAAAAAGGATTCTGCCCTCCAAAACATCCAACTGGCTGTGGAGATGATACAAACACCAAAGTCAGTGAACTTGATGGGTAGCCCACACCCTGGTGCAGGGCTACACCCTCACTCCTTACATTTGGTTGCANCGGCATTTTCACCTCTGGAAGAGGATGCCTATGTTGTCTGGTCTCCACCTCCTCAACTCCTATCCCAAGGTCCACATGGAACTGCTGACTTCCTATACTAAGCCATGTTAATACACATGACTGTCTCCCATGGCACAGCAATATGTGTCCATCTTGCCCTGCAANAGTGCAGATCAGAGGTGAGTAATTCCTAGCCCTAGCTGTTCCACCGAGGTTCAACCTTAGGAGGCCATTGAAAAGAAGCCTCCTGTGTTCTACTGACACTGCTGAGTTGGAAGAGTAATCACCTGGGGGTACTGGGGTCACCTCTACCAATGTTCATATGGAAAGACTTGGGGTGGTATCCTTGGAAGCCCTGGAGAACAAGGTGTNAAGCTAGCCTTACTTCTTAGTTCCCTGGGCTAGTGAGTCTGTGATCTGTTTGCCATTTGGGTTAAGTTGCCAAAGTACACTAACTAGGGACCTACTATGTGCCAGGCAACCAAACAGGTTATTGCAATAACTTCACCCTCCAGTTAGGTTGTGCATTCCTTCAAGATAGGAACAGATGAGGTCATAAACACACATGAACACACTAATGTGTGTGTACTATGTATGTGCATACTTGCCTTATGAAATTTCTAAACTGCAACAGACAAGAGAAGGGTAGAATCAGACCTCATCAGGTCACACGTACAACTGGCCTGGTGCCAGGCTGGGTTTGGACCTCCTGGTCTAGCANTGTGTACANCCTGGGTCCAACAACAGGAAGCCAACAGAAGTTTTAGGGCATGGTGAAAGAAAGCAANACTCTACCAATAATGAGGAATCTGGCCCACCCCACACTCCAGAGCCACCTCAGCCTCTGCTCATCTAGGTTACACCCAGAGGGTGTTTTCAGCAGGCCCACACCANTGCACCTGACTCCATTATGACCCACCCTGGGCCACCAAAGCCAAGTTCAGTGATGCAAAAGCTCAATAAGATGACCATGATGGCCAGGTGGGAAAGAAGTAAAAACCTCTCTACTTGGGAGAGTGTCAAGGTCCACTAGACCATNGATACAGATTTTCCCATGGCCCAGTGGGACCCTTCCTTCTATAGTGCTGGATTTGTTAGGCAGCAATGAAGAGGCATGCTATCAACAACCAGACAGTAGCGCTTACTCTGCAGTTAGGTCAACGGCAGGCTGCCTTGCAGAGCTCCTATTACAATCCGCACGGGTGCCCCAGAAGGCCCCCATCCATAGCAGATGCTAAGTAACAATTGTGAGATGAAGAGGGACCATTTTGTTCATTTCAAAACTTCCCTTCCAGGACATCATAACTGGAAACCTACCATGCCTAGGCACAGTGCATACAGCATTTGTGGTGGCTACCCAGAGTGCAAAGCACCTTATCCAAGGTGTTTCCTTGTTTGTCTGACCATAGGCACCTTTTTAACCTTTAAAGAAGCTTCTCTATGTCAAGACCAGCAAGCATTTGCAGAGTACCTATTGTATGCTCTGGCCACAGGCAAAGGCAACCTTAAGAACAGAAAAGAGAACAAGATCCAACCCTGGGCACCAAGAACCACCAGGAGCAAGNTGGGTTGGCAAGCATTCCCATCTTTGCCAATCCAGTAGGTTAAAAATGATATTTCCCTGTGGCTTAAATNTATAGTTTTCTTATTATAATCAGAGCTCTGAATCTTTTTAAATGTTTAAGATCCCACTAGTATTTCTTTTTCTAGCTCCATTTCTATCCTTTGCACATGGGAGATATTCAAAATATCTAACCACCAGTGTGACACCAACCAATCAGAGCGGGCACTGGCCTTGGGCATGGCTGTCATCTCCAGTGGCTTGGCTGTGTCTCAGCCCAGGCTCCGCCTGTATTTCTGATTTATTGAGTATTTGCTTAATATTTATAGACGCTCCTTACACATTGAGGAAAGTATCCTTTGCCTGTGATATGTGTCTTGTTTGATTTATTACAGAAGATGCAATGCAGTGTTTTGTTTTTGTTTTTATGCAGTTTGATGTTTCTATCTTCTGTTTCATGGCTTCTAGATCTGAGGGTATAGTTAGAGACGCCTTACTCACCCTGATCATATTAAATTAATTTCTTAAATCTCCCTATGTTTTCTTTAGGTATTTTTAAGTTTTCTTTTCCTGTTTAAAATTCTGATCCCTGTGGGGTTTACTGTGGCCTGAGGAGTAAGGGAGGCTCAGTTTCCCTTTTTCCCCCTCCCTTTTCTTCTTTCAGAACAGCCGCCTTGCTAATTCTAACCCCAATTCTTGAGCAATCTATGTGTCCTTGTGCCCTCAGTTTCCAGCTGTGTTTAGACCAGGCTTGTCTCCAGCATCCTGCTCTGTCCCCAGACACTTTGAATCCACTGGCTCTAACCTAAGCTGACCTGGGTACCACCCCCTGCCACACTCCTTTTCTGAACATTCCTTCCCGTGCCTTCACTCTGATCTCAAGAACCTTAATTTGTCCACTGCTGGACAAATCCTACTCTATTCTTACCNCTAACGCGAAGTCAACATGGGAGAAACTGAACCTTTCCAACCTAAAGCCTGCCTCTTTAGTTCTTTCTTTTGTGCCCTTCAGTAGTCAGTCATGTCTGTATGTCATCTCACTGGGTTTGTGTCTCTGGCTTNTACACATTTGGCAGCTAATACCACTTCTTGCTCTGTTTTTTAAACAGATATTATCTGCACACAAGAAAGCTCCTAATGTGGGAGACTATGCTCGAGCACCCCACACCTTCTGCACTGCTTGGTATCAGTTCCTCACAGNGGGAAGAAAGTCACACCCTGCTCCTGTGTATTCANCAGCACACAGCCCAATGGCTGGCTCCAGCCCTTCTCTGCATTGCCCAGACAGAGCCAGTATGTGGGATGCCCCAAGCCAATAAGGCAGGGAGGGACCCCAATGCTGTTAGAGCAGGCACACAAAGGCAAGTCCTGGCCAGCAGCACACAGAAACAAGGCCAACAGAGGTGCCAGCTTTTGCACAGCCTCAGACCTGTAATTGGGACCCACAGGTCACTCTGGCCACAACTGAACAAACCAGGGTCTAATTAACTTTCCCCTCGGCTTCTACTACAGCCACATCTCACCTTCACCAGAAGAGGACGGCTGGCCTTTCAGAGGGCCTGGGAACAGTCCTGCATCCTTAGGAAGAGGCAGCCACAATGACTGGAGGGAACATAGCTTTTGCTGCCATTTAAACCGATTCTGCACTTAGGTTTTTGTGGTTGGGCCTTTAGAAGAGCTGTGTCTGGAGTTTGTTCAGAACTCCAGTCTCCAGCCTGGGTTCTTGCAACAAACAATACCGAACTCATCTGTCACCCTTTCTTCCAGGACATTCAGGGTGAACTCCTTCAACTCTAAGTGTCAGTTACCCAATGTATAAATTGAGAGTGCATGGGAGTGAGGGGGAAAAACTACTGCCTCTTGCTAGGATTGTTGTAAAGACTAAGTGAACCGCATTTATTCATTCAACAAACATGTATTAAGTACCTCTGTCTGCCAGGTGCTNGGCTAAAATAGAAAGGAACACACCCAACGTGGCTCTTGTCCTCATGAAGCTTAATGAGGGACATGGACAATAAGTGGTGAANACCATAGCAGGCTCCCTGCAGAAACTGACAGGGGCGTGGACCAAGGGCATAGCAGCTACAGAGAGCACAATCAGGGAAGGCAGCGGGGCCATGTTCCAGGCAGTCTCATGGTGCCCTACATGCAGGAAGAGCTAAACATGTGCAGACTGGTAGGACAGCAAGCCCATACCATGCATGTGGAAAGAAGTATTTGCTTACCTTTCACTCTGGNCACCAGGGACCTCATGGGCCTCAGTACTACCCCTCTACAGCCATCACATAGCCTGAACAAAGTCAGCGATGNGAGAATAGCAGCCGAAGAGAAGAAACCGGGCTCAGCTCTGCATCAGTCCTGCAGGCTGNGTCTATTGCAGCATGCCCTACAGCTCCATATTAGACACCATGGTCTTTCTACAGAGACTGCACCTGCCTGCCCTTCCCTGTAATGAAAAGCTAGACATACCAGCTGTCCCTTTAGCAAAGAGGCCACTGCCTCTAAAAGCCATCAGTAGCTCAGCTTGGAAGCCAGGATTGTTGCGGAGCAGGATTGACAGGCAGCTTTGGGCACTATCAGAAGAATCACTGCGAAAGNCAGTTTGAAAATGTTACAATGGCATAGACAGAGCACCCAGCATCCTCAGGAGGGCAGACTCATTCAATTAGGCCAGAGCAATGGTCAGCTGANATCACAGACTAGCCTCATAAGGTAGCACCGGTGCCAGGAAATGACAAAAGATTCCATCTGAATCTAGACTAAAGGTCCACGGCGATCAGCTTCAATGGTACATAAACACTGGAAGCTGCCCCTGGCCAAATGGAATCTGCTTCTGCAGAGCCCCAGGCAGTGCCCAGAGATACTTTCTGAAGTTACTGGAGTCCCCCAGCTCCCTGCTACAATCATTCCTAACGCTTTCATGGGCAGAACATCACGAATTGTGTTTGGGTAAATTCCAGTCCACTCCCTGTTCTAATGTCATTTAAGACAGCAGAACCTGAATTAGTGGGGATTTTCCAACAGCTGCAATTCAAATGTCCACCAAATGCACAGCATGTCCTAACAGGGTGCCCATAAGTCACATCTCTATTCAGCACGGCAAGCATACTTGGTAAGTCAACACTGTATAGACTCATCCTGTTTACAGGATGCAGACACTGCCCCAGCCACCTAAACTTCCTCTCCTTGAACTCCACTGTGTGAAACCAAGATCCCCACTTCCCCGCTACCCAAAAAGAGAAAAGTAAAGAGACTTCACAGTGACATTAGAATCTACCCAGAAAAAGTCAAGGGCCAAGCATGGGATACTTTTGAGTCTTGGTGTATGTTTATAACTCCAAGCACNGAAATGTTTGCTACCCCACTGCAGGCAGGGGATGGAGAGAAGCAAAGACAGGGAGTGTGAGAACAGAGAGTGCTAGAGTTTTCCTTGTTTCTTTTCATAGCCTAAAATGTACATACACCCTCTATGTGTTGAGGGGAGGGGAGAAAAAACCTTCTTTTAAGTTCATGCATCAACAACAGATAGGCCAAACATGGCCACTCCTACCAAAAACAATAACACTCTCTAAGATGCTAACNGGAAATGAGGGTTCCTCAGGAGAGGCCTAGGTGCCAGGTGGGGTAATCCTTAAGAATCCCATTGCCACCTTTGCACAGAGAGCTTCCCTTCCATGTGAGCCCCCTCTACCTGAGATGGTCCTCAATCCTTGCAACTCTTCCCTTATGTGCTGATGAAGCCAAGCACCGCTCCATCCATCCCTACCCCAAATGCTTCAGATAGAAGAGTCCAGAGGTCTTCTTATGGATCAGAGATGNCCCCTGAAGGCTCATGTGTCAGGATCTGGGTTGCTAGCTAATGGGGTTCGGGGAAGTGATTATGAGGACTCTGACCTAATCAATGGATTAATCCTATCATAGAATTATTGAAGGCCAGAACCTAATTCAGGGAAGTGAATCACTGGGGAATACCGTGAAAGGATATACCACACCTAGTATGTTCATTTCTCTCTTCCCTCCTCCCCGCCCTCCCTCTTTCCTCTCCCTCCCCCTGCCTTCTTTCTGAATTCCATGAGATGAACAGATTTCCCCCGCCACGTCCTTCCCCATGATCTTCCATCTTATCATGGTCCAGCAGAGCCGGACAACCATGGACTGAAATCTCTGGAATAGGGAACCAAAATAAAGCCTTCCTCATTTAAGTTGTGTTTCTCTGGTATTTGGTCACAGCAAAGGAAACCTGACTAACACAGCTCCCGCATCCTTTAAATAAACTACACTCAAGAATACCCGCCCCAGGCTGGGGAGATAGTTCAGCAGCCAAAGGGCTTGCCGTGAAAATTCAAGGAACTCAGTTCAATCCCCAGCACACATGTGAAAAGCTGGGCATGGTGGCACACACTTGCAATCCCAGAGCCGAGAAGGCAGAGACAGATGAATCTGTGGCACTCGTTGGCCAGCCAGCCTAGCCTAAGCAACAAGGCTCGGGC
>LZPO01007969.1:369696-383364 GCA_001675575.1 Neotoma lepida
TGTGGTTTTCATTTGTTGGTTGGTTTTTCAAGACAGGGTTTCTCTGTGTAGCTCTGGCTGTCCTGGAACTAGCTCTGGGAACCAGGCTGGCCTCGAACTCACAGAGATCCACGTACCTCTGCCTCCTGAGTGCTGAGATTAAAGATATGAGCCAACATAGTGGGCTACTACTACTATTACATTTTCACGTCACTCCTAATACAAAAGCAGAAACCAAGTCCCTCAGAACATTTTTAAGCTAAAGCCCAATGTGTAGAACAAGAACTGGTAAGGTGAATAGCTTGAACTCGCCAGGACACCAGAGTGCCTCAGAAGGAAAGGTTACACACNCAACAGCTGGCAATGCAGGAAGCAATGGGAGTGTGTGGCCCATCCCAGGTAGTGAAGAGTTTGGGATAAGGCCTACAAGATTCTCAGTGGTTCATTTCAGTGATCCTAAGAGTCCTGAGGAGAATTCTGCACGTCTCATCCATGTCAGGAAGCTCTCAGACTGGGTGATAATGAATTTCTCCAGGATGCTATTAAGCAAGGTCATTACTCATACTCTGACTCCCTTCCAATGCTCCAGGTTTTGGGGGTTTTCCTAGATATCACATCCCAATGGAGGTCGTTAGTGGGGTCCTGTTAGGAAATAGGCACGGCTATAGTAGGTACCACCAACATCAATACCAGTGCTTGGCATCCCACAAACAGGCTGCTGCAGAGTTCAGCCCACTGGAGGCCATGGACAAAAGAGCCTGCCAGTAAGAGAAGTCTGCCTAACTGAAGCAGCTAGCTACCCACTCTTGTTTCTGACATAGACCTCAGCTCCAGCCACTCCCTGGCCCTGCTCCAGCATCTCAGGATTTCTTCTCCACATAAAAACACTAGCATTGTTAGAAGTGTGGTAGATGGGCATGAGACTCAAGTTGATGCTGAGAGATGAAGGAAGCTGAAGTGACAGATAGGGTCCCGATCCAGGACCTGCTGAGATGGGAGAATACTTCTCAGCAGAGGCCCAGCCATACCTAAGGGCCTTTAGGAACAGAGTAAGCAAGAATTTTAAGTTTCAAGCTGCTTCCTACTAGTAAATTTGACCCCAAATGGGTGACAGTCCCCCTTTAGAAAACTGACCTAAGATTTAGGGGCCCTTTCTTCAAAACTAGCATCCAAAGGATTTTATTGATAACCATAATGAAAGACAGAGTTGCAAAAAGAACATAGGTACTATAGTCTCCCTCTACAAAGCTCAGAGCCCAGAAATGCATGTGTCCCTGTAGTATGGTTGGCACACCCGAATNTATATACGTGTTCCCAGCTCCCTACACACCAGACAGAGACAGAGAGAGCAGGCACTCCGCTGACATCTTAAGTGGCTCCTCATGACCCCATGTCCCAGCACACCCTCCAGTGTGGGTGCCTGCAGCATAGGGCTGCCATCATCTCTAGTGTTTCTCTTACCCCAGAGGTGAGCACAAGCCCAGGTCTCCACTACACAGGCTGGCCTTGGTCCTGGGAATCCCCCATCCCATCACAAACCCTTCCTCACAGCTTACTGCTTTGCATGGCTCTCCACACTTAAGCTGCTTAACTTTGCACTAACAACCTCTTAATTGCTAGGTTTCCAAAAGGCTTTCCAGAAATCTGGGGTACAGATTCACCCACTTACAGCCCGTACACTGTGGAGTATGGTTAGACAGAGAGAGGCAGGGCACCTCTACCTAATTTCTGCCTGCCAGGAAGCTGTGGCTTTTATTTTTAATTTTATTTAAAAGAGGATACAGGGTACCCAAGACACCACAATAAAATGACATTAACTGTAAAATTACATTATTAATTCTTTAATCTCACTTGAGGCTTCAAGCTGTTGCTATGTCCAATTATCCGTGTAACCACCTGTCAGAATCCCGGCGCTATTTAGCATTACCTCCAGGACAGCGGTGGGCCCGGTGGTCCGTCAGGTCTGCCAGAGACTCGAAGTCCTGCTGACAGTGATCGCAGGTGTAAATTGACTCATCCTCCATGTCTTCATCGTCCTCATTTCTCTCCTCTTGACTTGTCACGCTGTTCCTGTCTTCCAGCGCACGGCTGGTTTTCCGATCACACTCTGGCTCTCCTTCTAGGCCTCCTGCCAACAGGAAGAATACAGTCCACATCAGCTGACAGGGTCTCGGGAAAGGGGTTTTAAAGAATCACCCAGTATTTATTACGATACATTTAATTACTCTACCTCCTGGGGTCCATTATTCCTGACACCTCTCAGTATATTAATATTGGGGGGGGGTTGTAGCATGTGGTGCAGTAATTCTCAACTAGATTCTTTAATTCGTGGCGCAAATCTTCCAGGAGGACTTCCTGTCATCTTCCCTCTATGTGTGGCTGCTGGGGGTTGTGACCCCTCAGGGAAGTGAGAACGCCTTAGCATTTGTTTCCTGAAAATCCAATTCTATGGCGTACCTCTCTGAGGCCCCTGCAGCTGTGCCTAACACACCCTGACTTGTCATTTTCCCTAAAGCCCTGCAGTTTGGAATGGGGACCTCTCAGGCACGTTAGCCCTCCACACAACACGTCTCCCAGGTCCCTGCAAATGCCCTGTCTCTAGAAGACAGAAAGGGCATGAAGCTGAAGGGCCCGGGATGGTTAAATCCAGAACTTGAATGGAGCCAGCTATGGTGGCTCACCTGCAATCTCGGCACTGGAGAGGCTGAGGTACGAAAATCCTGAATTCAGGACCAAGCTGAGCTACATAGTGAGTATAAGGCCAGTCTGGGATACANAGTGAAACCCTCTCAACAAAACAAAGCAATGGCAACAAAAAGCCTGAACAGAGCCAGCTGTTCCCAGTGACCAGGGAACCATCTAGCTAGTAAACACCAGGCTTGGATACTGGTAGCGATTTCTGTAAGATTAACAACCGCTCCGGACTTAACCTATGCAGTGAGCCTGTGGAGAGAAGAGACTCATGGCCACACTGAAGCCCTGCATTTACCTGCTCTGCAAGGCCACAATTCTAGCTACACAGCCCCATTTCACAATTTCACATCCCAGAGCTGAAAAGGAGCTCAAAAGGCCATGTGGTGCAGCATCCCACAGAGAGGGCCANCTCTGTGAGTCCCATTTCAAAGTAGGGCCTTCCCATACCCAGTTGAGGGGTAACATCCCAGCACTCTCCATTTCCTGACGTCTGTCTACCTTACATCCCTACATCCGNGGGAACGAAAATAGTCTCAATCTTAGCAATTAACAGAACTTGTAAAGCAATNTGTGGAAAGAAAAAACAAGGTAAATGTACTACACATAATGTTAGTAACGCTCATAANTGTTAGTGGCTTAAGCTTGCCCATTAAAACACAGGAACCCTTGGACTGGAAAACTAAAGTGTGTATTGTCCCTTTCCACACACAACTGTCNTGCAACACAGATCCACTGGTCAAAAACTGGCAGCACTGATCTAAATCAACTAAAAAGGCCTCTATCATGCATAAATGTATTTATGCAAATATACATATGCATGCGAAAGTGCATGCATATGTGTTATGTGCATATCTGCATGCACATAACTGTCACCAAAAAGGCTTAGCAGACAACCTTTAAATTCCCCAGGGCCAGTCGCCAAAGCATAAGAGAGAGACCTGAAGCTAAGAACGCATTCAATTTGTGGAGCAAAGCACAGACCCATAAATATTTCAATTTAGAAACAGATGATGTTATAAGGGCTCTATTTCTCCTGTCTGCAAAGAACACACTTCCAAGCCCCCAGCATCGAGAACTTGGGAACACAAATCAGCTCATCGGAGAGCCAGCTGCCGCCTTCCATGGCAGGGAACAGTGTAGGACACACGGCAGAGGCAGTAAAAAAAATCAATGCTTCCATTTGTGGCCCATCAAAACATCTCTCTTCTTACCAATTAAGGGATGTACAATTTTTAGGTTCTTTTATTACCAGAACAAGCCAACTCCCGGCAATACAGAAATCCCATTAAAAGCTAAGCAGCATATTTATCTCAGGGAATCTGATCCACAGCAGCAACAGCAATGTGAAGAAATAGAAAGTGAAGAAATAAAAAATATCGTTCAGAGCCTTCAAAATTATAATCATCACACATCGTAGTTACACGGGCAAGCACTGCTCTCTGAAATTCTATTTTACTGTCTCTNCCCTTAATTTAAAAACAAAAACAAAGGAAACCTTCTGCAGAGGATTTAAAAGAGCCATAATTCCAGCTTTATCTGCTCTACCAACTCTCTAGATAGTAAGTTACACTCCGCACCAAGCCTTTGCTACTTTACTTAACACACAGTTTAATAGACATATTTAAATTACCCCCTTGTTATTTTTTTTGCCATATTTACTTGGCAATTCTAGTTGTAATAGCTCTGCAAATCCACAACTGGAACCACAAACACCACACTGCATTTGATCTCTTTAAATCTGGTACATCCTGTTGACTCAGGAGTAGATAAATCAGAATGTCAACTCTCCGTTTTTATAAGGCAAAAGCCCATAAAGTCGTCCAAGANTATAAATCTGTTTTAAGAAACTGTCACCTCCCCTATGTCTGGCTACTAATGGGAAGGCAGGGTGATGTGCAGAAAGGGACAAGGGAGGGGAGAAAGGCAAGGGACAGGTGAAGGCCCAGACCTCACCATCNGGCCTCCCAGGGGTGNAAAGCTCTGCCAGCCTGACCTTCAAAGAAGGTCAGGCACACAGAAGGCTCTGCTCGCCAGCCCAAGTTCTGAGGAAGAGACTTCCCTGAAGACCTAGCACCCAGGGTCTCTGCAGACTCCAAGCAATCAGGGCCTTGGAAACAAAAAGCCCTCTGACCCTGGGCAGGACAGGCTCTGCCNAGTCCCCTTCCAAGAAAGGACTCTTGTCGGGCAATGGTGGCCACACACCTTTAATCCCAGCACTCAGGAGGCAGAAGCAGGTGAATCTCTGAGTTTGAGGCCAGCCTGGTCTACAGAGTGAGTTCCAGGACAGCTAGGGCTACACAGAGAAACCCTGTCTCAAAAAGAAACAACAAAGAAGAAGAAAAAAAAGAAAGAAAAAAGGAATAAAGAAAGAAAGGACGGACTACTCTGGAAGCTTCGCTAGAAGGGGAAAGGATNAAGAGTCTTTTCTTTTGTCAGGGAAGAAAACAGAGGCTCTCCAGGGTCACCCCAAACTATACAAGAAGTGGAGCCTACACTGGGATCTGTGGGGACATCAGCTCCCAGAGACCCAAGGCTCAGGAGGACAGAGGGCTCTTGNGCCAACATCCTCCCTGGAGCACTATCTGGCTTCTCCTCTATCCTGGACCCACCCAGATCAGCCTCACAATAAGCCTCTAGGATCAGAGGATTGACTTCGCTATTCCTCTGACCCAGTTCATCTAGTCAGGGCTAGCCCTGCCTGTCCCATTCCTTTCCTGGCCAGCCTCGGAGGTCTTCCTGGTGTCTACTCTGAGCCTGGACATGGCTAGAACAAGCACAGGAGGCAGAGGCCTGGGCATGTCCAAGTCCCTACCAAGTGCCACCACATATTTCTGGCACAGAGGCCTCTTGGCTTCAACCACGGTCAACCTACTGGCCCCTCCAGCCACCTGGAGATCAGACAAAGCAGTCAGCAAGCTTGGAAAGGTAACCTGCTGGTTTCTCCTCTGTCAAGACCTTTGGGTCTGTGAGGGCCTTCCTGCAAAGTGGTTCACCAGCTCCTTTCCCTCCCAGCCCACTCCAGTTCTCTCAGGTGCCATCTGCAGGCACTGAAGCCTTGAACAGGGGAAACCCAAGCTACAAAGACTTTGCATAGGACTACTCCCTTATGGCCACATGCATGGGACAGGAAACCAAAGGAGCCAGAAACCACTGCTTTCCCAATCCAAACTGATACTGCCTCTACTTCCCAGACATCACATTCACAGTTTGGCACTTTCTAAGTTTTTGCTCAGGCAGCCATCAAGACAGTAGCTGACATTAACTGAACCTTTGTTGGATGCCCCACACCTTCCAAGCACAGCCAGATAGGGAATGCTATGAGCGGTTGCCATCGTGTCCCCAATCTAAGGAATGAAAACAGGGTTCTATGGGCTAGTGAAGGCCAGAAGGGAAGTGGCAGGGCCACCACACAGTCCACACACAACAGAGACTTGATAGGAAACACTGAGTCAGGTGTTGGAGATTTGTACATGCCATCAAAGTCATAGGGAAGGTCTGTGCCGGCTCCCGCTGTCTTCTCTGTCCTAGCATGTGTCTACACAGCCACACAGGTCTTTTGGTTCCATGAACTGCCCAAGTGCCTCTGCCCAGGACTTCATACTTCCTGCTCCCTAGCAGGCAGGAGAACGCCCTTACCTCTCAGCCACCTGACACAAACCCCACACACACCTGGACCCCCCTGCTGTGAGAGCACTTGGTACAAAAGATGCTCGTGCAGACCAATTTGCCTTTTCTCTCTTACTCATTGTGGCAGTCTGCATTTCCTAGAGATGCCAAAATAGTTCTCATTCCATCTGCCCCTCTGCAACAAGTCCTTGACCCTGCACCCATGAAGAAGAGGGACCTACTTCCCCTCCACAATGCCCTGCAGGTTGGCAGCCTTGGTGAGCCTCTAACCAATAGAATGTGATGGAAGTGATGTGCAGGGATTCTTCTGGGGCTAGGCAAGAAGAATTTTGAAGCTTCCCAGTAGGTCTCCTGGGATACTCCCACTGGGAATGAAGCTGCCAGACTTGGAGAAGCCCAAGCCTAGCACAGCTTCAGCTTCACATCCTGTACCAGTATACAGGTCTACAACCCATGAGTATACACCGGTTCAGACTTCCATCCCTAATAGACTTCTTATGGCTAGAGCTCTGGCTGGCCACCACACAGCTGCCACTCAAGGACCACCAAGAGAACCTGCCACAAAACCCAGTCAGCCCACAGAACAGAGAGAAATAACAACAGATTGTCAGTCACTCAAAAGCACTGAATGCAGGGGGGCTTGACACTTAACTGGCCAGAGCATGCCTTCCTGTGAGCTCCATGGGGTGTGGCTGTGGCTGCTTCTGCTCACTACCAACAGCACCCCGCCTCTGGTGCAGATAGTCACATGGTGGACACTCCTCAGTAAGTGCTGAGGATGTAGGAAAATGAATTGGTTTCAAAGAAGCAAGTCTCTGTGTCTACCAGCCATAGTCACAGCACTGTTTAGCAGATGGCATTAAGTGGGACCACATAAAGATACCAACTTTCAGGTCAAAAAAGTCAAATATTGCTGCTCTCAAAGGATTCAGCCTGTACAGAGAGGCTACTCTACCACACTAGCTTCTTCTTGTAAACCCTCTCCCCCATGGTGCCCCTCTATCCTATGGAACTCTGAACGTTGAACCAAAATGTATGGACTGGAGGTTTCCGGTAGCCGAGGCCACGGCACAGGCTGCTTCTCNTTAGGAAGGTAGTTCCTTTACTCCACCAAGCCACCATACTNCTCAGGGGGACAGTGTGAGGGAGAGCCATAGACTCTGAAAAAAGCACCACACAGCCTAAGAAGTGGCAGAGAGAGGGCAGCAGTCTGTCAAAAGTAGAGGAAGGTGGCCCAGCCTCCCCAGTAGAGAGAATCTTAGGGTCCTCTGCCTAAGGTTTCCACGTCACAGTAACTTGATGCCTAGATACCATGGCTACCCCAAGTTTCAGACAGGGAAGCAAACTACATTAGTAACACTCCAAAAAAGACAGCTTTGGATTCCAGATCCCCAAGCTAACTACTGCACAGGTCATTAAAGGGGGGGACCTGAGGAAGAGCTGGATGGAAACCAGCTGTGTTTGTCCAGTCCAGAGAAAGAAGGGGAAAGTCTGGGGCTGTGGGTCTGGGAAACTTCCTGAGCTTCTGACCCGGGCTGTTGGGGCTCCCCAGCACCTAAGGGCGGCTGAGACAGCCTCAACAGGAATCAGCAGTGAGTGAGGCCCCTCTGTCCCGGGGTCAAAAGGCACTGCGCCCAGTTGGGGGCCTCTTCTCTTCCCAGGGGAAACTGTAGATCCAGATGTCAGGTGCAGGGCCTGGACACCCTGAGAAGCTCCAAGAACCTTGGGGACGGCTCTGTCTTTNGGACTTCAAGGCTGAGCACCACATGGTGGAGGTGAGAGATCATAATATTCTAAAGGCAGAGCTAGAGAGAACATGCCAGGACCAACAATCACACCTCCATTCACTCTTCCTCCATCCACAAATGTTTCCTGAGTGCCCAGTGCATGCCAGGCATAATACACACATGTTTGCTACAAGTTAAGTGCACTTCCTAGCTCTGTTTATCTTGGTGGTCTCAAAGCCCATAGAAAGGCTGGCACAAAAGAGACACTTAATAAATGTGATGTGGGCACGTGAGTGGGGGGGAATGAGGGGAAAGTGGGGCAGGAATGTGGGTTACACAGACAGCTCTAGACNCCCCCTGTTACACATGACCTCAGAAGTGCCTCCTGCCTGAGCCTCTAGTTTCTGCTGTGTCCTCGAGGCCCTGAGTGGGACTGGCAACATCTGTTCCTGCTGCAACAAGGAGACAGAGCCACNCTCACTCAACAGACAGCCATGATAGGATGTGAGACCCNCTAAGCCCCTCCTACCAGTGAGTACATGAGCCTGGGGGGGTTCTACCGGGAGGGTGAGAGCAGGCAAAGACAGAAAGAAGGATCACAGGGGAAAGGGGTCTGGGAAGGAGAGGGCCCAAGTCACCAGTCAGCCCTGCAGGCAAGAACTTGGAAGGCCTTCCTTGTCATCTCTTCTCACAGCCTGGCCTGGNTGTGAAACTGGGCTTCCCATCTCTGCAGAAAGCAGAACCACCCAGTGCTGAGTTCCAGGTACGTCCTAGGGCTGAGAGCCCACGGTCTGGGAAACATCAAGACACCAGGTACAGCCTACTCCTGGTGGACACAAGTTGCTGGACCAAAGGCAGTCATTTAAATAACAATACACACAAGCAGCAGATGGCTGGATTTGTAGTTCAGGGACCATGGAAAGGCAAGAGAAGAGAGACAAGAGCCATGGGCTGTGGAGTCAACTTGCCTCAGTTCAAATCCGCATTCCACCATTTAGCAAGTGGGGACTTTGGACAAGTCATTTCTTGTCTCTGAGGCTCATTTAATTCTTTTTTGTTGTTGTTGTTGTTGTTGTTTTGTTTTTTAATTTTGTTTTTTAAGACAGGGTTTTTCTGTGCCCTGGCTATCTTGGACCTTGCTTTGGAGACCAGGCTGGCCTTGAACTCACAGAGATCCACCTGCCTCTGCCTCCTCAGTGCTGGGATTAGAGGCATGAGCCACCACCCAGGCTCATTTAATTCTTTAATTGTTGTAATGAGGTAATAAATATGAAGCCTGGTATCTAGTCCATGTGGTGTGAGAAAATGGTTTATGGTTACTGGCTTATTGCTGCTGTTAGTCAAACCCAACACANTCAACATCATGTCCCAGGCAAGAGTTAAAGACACATACAGGAAGGGAGGCCTTGTGTGTTCCTAAGGATGGAGAAGGGTAGGGAGATCAAGGCACNTGCCCCTGTGAAAGGCACAAAAATGTCCATGCAGGGGCTGGAGAGGTGGCTCAGCGGTTAAGAGCACTGACTGTTCTTCCAGAGGTCCTGAGTTCAATTCCCAGCAACTACATGGTGGCTCACAACCATCTCTAATGAGATCTGGCGCCCTCTTCTGTATACATAATAAATAAATGTTAAAAAAAAAGATTATTTCAAAAAAAAACGTCCATGCAGACACTCCACACACCCACAACATAACTCACTTAGCCCAGAGAGGGGACTGAGTGGCTCCCTGTTCCCTGAACAGGCTTGCCATGTGACTTGAGTCTGCCAGGGGGCCCATACTGACACATTTACCTCACAGTTCACTGGCCCACCTTTTTTGTTCTTATGCCTATTGTGGCTGAGGGGGAAACAGACTGGAAGGCACCGTCTATTTCCACAGTTACTGGAGGCAACGTTTTTTTAAGCAGAAAATCCGTACTCTATTCTGACAGCCTATAAGCGTCCTTAAACCACGTTCCCAAGGCAAGAAGTACTTTCAGAACTTGGGTGCTGGCTAGCTTAGCTCCGTATCTGTCTGAGCTCCGTATCTGTCTGGGCCTACAAGGACAGGGACACAGGGACACACCAAACAGGGCCAAGAGCCTCCGGCCCCAATTAGACAGCATGTTTGTGCATCGCTGCTGGCCCCAAGTTCTAAGGTAGCCATTATTTATCTGTAGGTTGACAGTATTTGCAGTGCAAACTAGCACTTAACACTCAGCCTAAGGTGCCCGTGGCAGCAGGGCTCTTGGCAAATATCTCAACACATAACTTCCTGTCCATGTTCTGCCTCTTAAAGGAGAAAGTGACTGTTGCCCCCAGTCAGAGCCAGTGAGTTCATGGATGGAAGTCAAATCAGGGTCAGGTCAGACTGCACTTCATGACTTTGCTGGATGTACTGTCCATGAGGGACTGGTCTAATCCAGGACCCCAGCTGACCCTGGAAATGACCAGAAGCTTCCAGGGAACATCTCTTCATCCATGAGATATTTTGGAACCTACAACCAAAAATGACTCACAATGTTGTAGCTAAGGTTTCCTNCTTCCTCTGTACCTTTCNTCTTGTGTCCTAGTTTGCTCTTTATTACTGCAATTAAACATCATGACCAAAGGTGGCTTGGGGAAGAAAGGGTTTATTTGGCTTACACTCCTGTGNCATAGTCCATTATTGACAGAAGTCAGTGCAAGAAGTCAAGGCAGGAGCTGATGCAGAGGCCACAGAGGGGAGCTGCTTACTGGCTTGCTCCTTGTGGCTTGCTCAGCCTGCTTTCTTTCTTTTTTAAAAAAAAAATATTTATTTATGTATTTACTTTATGTGTATGAGTGCTCTAGCTGCATGTATGTCTTTATGCCAGAAGAGGGCATCAGACCCTACTATAGATGGTTGTGAGCCACCATTGTGGTTGCTGGGAATGAACTTAGGACCTCTGCAAAAGNAGCCAGTGCTCTTAACCACTGAGCCATCTCTCCAGCCCCTCAGCCTGCTTTCTTATACACCCCAGAACCAGCTGCACAGGGATGGCACCACCCACAGTGTGCTAGGCTCTCCACATCAATCATTAATGAAGAAAATGCCCCCACAGACACACCTATAGGCAAGTCTCATGAAGGCATTTTCTCAATTGAAATTTCTCTTCCCAGACAACTTCAGTTGTGTCAGGTTGACAAGAAAACTAACCAGCACATCTTGTGACCCACAGCCCATTAAGGGAGATATCACTTTACACCAATTTATACAGAAAGCCAAGTAGGCTCAGATTGGGGTGAAAACCCATTGCCCCTCAGATACCACGTGAAACAAATCTTCAACATCACACAACCTGATGCATGGGGTGTTCCTGAAGGCTGGTGGGGTGNGAAGCCCCCGAGGGAGTGGCCCTGCCTGGCTCCAGAGACAGTCATCACCTGTGCAAAGTGCCACCCAGCAGAGCCTCACTCACTAGTTTTTTCCTTATAGGAAGAAGTCTTTGTTTTTATGTAAAAATCTCTGTAATTTTTTAAACAATTTGGTTTGTGTGCCCATGTACCTATTATGCATGCCACAGCACACGTGTGGAGGTCATAAGAAACTTAGAGGAATCTGTTCTGTCCGGCCACATGGGATCCAGGGATCAAACTCAGGCTGTCAGGCCTGGCTGTAAGTACCCTTACACACTAAGCTAGCTCGCTGGCCCCAGATCTCTAGATTTTTATGTGATAACTTTAAGTTTTAAGGAACAACATTAACTGGGCTTGGTGGCACATGCCTTTAATCCCAGTACTCAGGAGGCAGAGGCAGGCAGATCTCTGAGTTCAAGGCCAGCCTGGACTAGAGTCAGTTCTAGGATAGCCAGGGCTGCACAGATAAAATAGGGTGGGGGTTGGGGGGAAGCATGATTAAGCCTTTGGAAGATTGGATATGGCCTAGAGCCCAACTGAGAGTCTCTGCCATGGGATGCCCAGCAGGAGCACTCAGGGGTTCTCACATCTGGGGCCATCTGCTCAGTGCACCTTGGATGAGGAGGCTAGCTGAACAGTATATAACAGTGTCCTTTCTTGGGACACTCAGGACCTAGGTTTGTGTCCATTCCATGTGATCACTGACTTACACTGCTGAGCCGTATCCTCATTCTGAACCTGATGGTGATATTGTGGTCTGGTCAGGTTATGAGCTCCCCTTACTAGGGCCTGTTTGTGCTGGCATCACTCCNNTTTCTGCCAACCAGACCCTGGTCGGCANCGAGCTTCCCCCCAGGTACAGCCCTATCAGACACAAAACTTCACACCTGCAGTCCACCAACATTTACTGAATACCTACTAGATTCTGACCACTGTTGGAGGCACTGCAGGCACTCCAAAGAACCAAATCCANCTCTGTACCATGAAAAAGCCAACATTCCACCACAAGCATCTTGTTCTTGATGATTGTTTATAGACAAAGGGAGAACATTCTCCCCCCAACCCAGATGTTCAAGTGTGGAGGCCATCCCTCAAAGACACAAGGACATGGCAGCTTCCTCTGCCCATGGCACACCTGCACAAGCTCACTTGAGATAAGCAGGGGAGAAGTGGAAAGCAACAGGGCAGGTGGGATGGAGAAAAGGAGAGGAGGGGACACGAAAGAGNACAGCCATCCAAATGCTGTCACTGAAAAGGAAAAATAAATGTTTTCCATTAAGTAGTTAACGGTGACACTCCCCCGAGCCACGCAATCTCACCATGTGCAGTGATGAAGAACAGTAGGACAAAGCCACCCTGGAACTATGAAAATTGTGTGCTGTGACTTGCTGGTGACCTCCTGAAGTGGTGACCATTCCGTCCCCTCTGAGCTGTTAGATGACATCTCCAGGCAGGCCAGAGGTGGGCAGGACCACACGGGAGCTAGATCAATCCAGCTGATTTGTGGCTATGGCCAGGCCTGGCTCTCCTAACTGCTCCAGATCCTAGTACAGAAACCTCAAGGCCAAGATGCTGGCCCTTGTGGTGGCTGCAGAAGAAGAACCCCGTGAGGAGACAGGGGAGNGGTCTGTCATGCTCTAACCAGAACTCACAGCCAGACTGCAGAAGCTTGGCTAGGGATGAAGTTCACATAGAGCCCAGAGTGAGCACAACAAAGCTACTTTGGTCTCTGGGTACCATGGGTCTCTCTGGTCCTCATCAGGCCCATCTGTAAGTAGGACATGGATTGTGGAACACAGCTTTTTCAAAGAATGTGCCCTGGTGACCTGTGATTGTGCCAGGGTAGACCTGGGACAGAGACTTAGAAAGTGCCATGACCTCACCCAGGAGGGAATCCTTGCTTCTGCTGTTCTCTGCAAGGGCTCTGAAGAGGCCCACCAGGCCAACTCCACCTCAGCAGCCAGGGCTACCCTAAGTCCCACCCCTTGCTGCTTGCCTACTACCACAAGTACCCTGAGTACTTGCTAAATACTCCTTCTGCTATTGATAACAGCAGTTTGTTGGATGGAGCAGCTTCCCTCACCCAGCAGCACCTAGCATATGGCCTGGTGCACAGTAGGTGTGGCACACAGTAGTNGCTCCANAAGACTTGCGAGACGGGTGTGATGTCTTTAATAACACACTCAGGAGGCAGAAAGGTAGGAAGATCTCTGTGAGTTCAAGGCCACCCTGGTATACAAAGAGATTCCAGACCAGCCAAAGATACATAATGAGACCCTGTTTCA
>LZPO01007969.1:409037-422650 GCA_001675575.1 Neotoma lepida
CCCACCTGAGACCTGATCCCCAGCACCTATGCCCTTCATCAAGCACAGAACTCAGGTGGGAGTCCTTGAGGCTCTGTTTACTGGGAGCGACAATGGAACTAGTCCACTGTCACACCCACCCAGCCTTCACCTAGGTCAAAGATCCAGGATATAAAGGAGCTTGCAAAGGCCTGCAATGTTAAAGGCATGAGTGGCAATGCTGAGGGGCTTCAGGCACAGGCTCTGTAAAGNCCCTGGAATCAAATAGTCAGTACACATTCTGACCAAACAGGACCAGTGTGGTTTCACTCTCCNCATCAAAAGGCCCGCTCTTCTGGACATTTCCCTTGAATCACCTAGCCAAAGCTTGGAGGTGACAGACTGCAGGATATGGGGNTGCTGACCACACCCTACTCCTAATCAGAGCCGCACTAAAAGGAAACAAGAAGCTCTACATGCTTACCCCCAAAAGCCCAGAATGGATACTCAGCCCCCGGTGCTAACCTCGCAGCCAAGCAGGTCCCATTCACCACATCCCCTGCAACCTCTTCCCCACAAGGCCCTACANGTCAGTGTGGCAGTACAGCCTGGAGAGTTGTGATGGAAAGAAAGCCTGGACAGAGTGTCTGCCAGGACCCAAATTTTCCAAAAGAAGGTCTCAAGTAGGCATTTTCCAGGCAGCAGCCAAGGTTAGACCAGCTCCAGCAGGACTCTTCCACTGAGCTAGGTGCCCTGCACCTATGCCAACCTGTCACTGTGTCTCTGGCCTTTCTATAAGGAAAGAAACAGCATTCTTACAGGCAGGTCTGCCATCTATCTGTCTCTTATACACATCTAGATGTGTATAAGAGACAGGGTTAGACCAGCTCCAGCAGGACTCTTCCACTGAGCTAGGTGCCCTGCACCTATGCCAACCTGTCACTGTGTCTCTGGCCTTTCTATAAGGAAAGAAACAGCATTCTTACAGGCAGGTCTGCCATCTATGGGTGANCTGTGAAGTTCATTCATGATCTGCCTGGATTCAAATCCCTGCTCTGCTGCTTTTGGCTGTGTGACCTGGAAGCAATCAGAAGTGTCTCTGGGCCTCATACCCAAAGCTGATGAGATCTGACTCCAAGAGGCATCTACTACACAGCAGTGACGGTTTCTACCAGCCAGGACGAGACCAATGACCTGGCAAGAAGGCCTCCAACTCTGACCACAGTGTGGCATCAATAGTCTCAAACTGCTGGGCCAGCACAATGGCTGATCACACTGAGTGTGGCAAACCGCAAGCGTGTGTGTCACTATGCCAGAAGTAAATCTACTAANCTGCCCAGGCAGGTCAAGGAANATTAATCAACAGATTCACCATGACCCACCCATCTCCAAGCCACACAGTCAGCTCCCTAGACCCTCTTCCCTCTACATCTCCATGGTTNAGCCCATAGTAGCCATGTTGGAAGAAAGCTTCACTGTCCCTGAACCCAGCTTGAAGAGGGTACCATCTAGTGACACCAAGGCTAGGCAGTGACAGGAAGGTGAGCANCTCTGCCTCTGGGCTCAAATCAGTATGGGGACAAAGAAGCACCAGCTTGGCTGGTTCCTCACAGCCACACACTGCAAACTCAGAAGCATGCACATCCTTACCAGAACTTTCCAAAGGTCTTTCAGAAGAAAGAGGGACCCTGGAGAGGGGAATGGGATCCCATCCACACTGGGATGGACAGGAAGTCAGGGGGAAGAGAGGACATGGGCAGGAAGCAGGTTCAAGGCTGGAGTCCTGAACACAAGCCTGTGACGTGCCCTCTTGGGAAGGCCACTCCAAACATCCCCCCTTCTTACTTGTGGCCAGGCCAAGAGTGGTTGATATAAGGAGTTTCTTTGGCCAGAACAGTAATTTATAAATCATTCAAAATGAAATGCCTCCTTCTCCACAGTAGGACCATGGAGAAAGGGGAGCCCTCTCACACGGCTGGCAGGAATGTGAAAGGGTACAGCCACTGTGCAGAATGGTCCAGGCCTCTCACAAAGTTCGATCCCATGCTACTNTAGGAGCTGACCACTCCACCCATGGAGATGAACACAGGTGTTCAAACAGAAACTTGCACAAGAATACAAATGGCAGCACTGTGCACAGCAGCCAAAGATATGAGTGTCCAGCAAGAGTCCGTATACAGAGGGATGATAAAATGAAGTCTATCTAGACTGGGGATCTTATTCAGTCATAAGGAGCGAGGTGCAACACGGTCTGTGCTGCGTATCACTAGGCAGGTGAAGGGACCCAGTCAGTAGACTCTCCGTGGGCCAGCAGCCACAGGCAATGTCCAGATCAGTAGACACTCTCCGTGGGCCAGCAGCCACAAGCAATGTCCAGAGCAGGCAAATCTAGAGAGACGGTAGGGAAGCCCTACCAAGAACGTGAGAGGTGGAAGAGTAGGAAAATAACTAGAGAGGTGCAAGGCTTCTTCAGAGGGGTCCATATCTTACCCAACTGTGGCAATGGTCCCATACATGTCTGAACATGAGGACAGCCACAAAAGTCCTCCTAGGTGAGTGAAGCGATGGCAAAGCTGCTTTAAAAACTGAGTTGCTATTTAAAAAAAAAAAAAAAAGTCTAACAATTTTATCTGAAACTCGGCTCTCTCTGTTGTTTCTGCAGATCTCAGATGACCTGGCTGTTCCAAGACCAGTGTTCCACAGCACAGCCAGCAGCTGGGGGACAGCTGCCTTTACCAAGTCCTGTATCATGTCACCTTCTAGTTCACTTGTTCTACCACCAGGAGTCTAGGAGGAGGAAAGACGCTCTTGGCCGTGGTCCACAGAAGTCTAGGGGAAGAGGAGGATCTCTGGCTGTGTTACCTAGGACTCTGGGGGGAAGTGAGGGTTTAGACTGTGTCCCCCTAAGATTCTGGAAGGAAAAGAGGCCTCTGACTGTGGCCTTGAGGGGTCTAAGGGAGGAAGAGCTCTGGCTATGGCTCCCAGAAGTTTTTCCCATCATCCACCTTTCAAAGGAGTTCACACTTCAATCTGGCAAGCAAGCGCAGCTGAGGTCATAAAACCCTCTTGCAATCACATACACCCATCATGGGTGCTCAGAGGCAACTGAGGTTCAAAACAGGTTCAGGATTTCTTCAGATTAAAATGTCTCTTCAGATACACCACACACACATCACACACAGCCTATACACAATACACACATAACCTCCACACACCACACACACCATATATACACATAATATATACATAGCCCTACACAAGGCATAGCCCAAACGCACATCACATGTGCACACAATATACATATAACCCCCACACACCATGTATACACAATACACATATGCCATACACACCCAATACACACAGCCCCCAACACAATATACACATAACCCACAAAGACCATATACACACACAGTACACATAGCCCACACAATCATACACATACACAGAACCCCCACATCACAAACAGCCACAGCCACACATACACACGCACATGCTCACACCACATACACTACTCATATAGCCCCTACATACACAGCCTCCACATTAACAAAGTTACACATACACTACAAACAGCCCACACACAGTTCACACACACACACAAACACACACACACCTCAAGCACAGGCCTATACCCCATGTACACACTACACACAGATTTCATACATAGCTCCCACATACACTACATACCATATTCAGTACATACACACTACACGCATATACAACCCACATAGGTACACACATATTCTATATCACACACACACACACACACACACACACACACACACACACACAAATGCCCATATCCTACACACTCAGACACATCACACACACTTGCCACGTACACATACCGCACACACATACCACCCCCACCTCCTGAGTTTTGTGGGTATGAAAATCAAGATCTTAGCCTGGGGAGACACCTCATCCAGTAAAGAGGCCCCCTAAGCATTAGGACCCAGATTTGGATCCTCATGACCCGGTAGAAGCCAGATGGGCTTGGCAGCAGCCCTGTAATCCCAGCACTCACGAGGGGAAGCCAAAACCTCCAGAGCAAGTTGCGTGCTCAGACTAATCAAAACTGAGCTCCAGGGAGAGACCCTGCTTCAATACATAAGGTGGAGAGCAGTTGACAAAACCTCCAGCTATCAGCTGCAGAACACACACGTGCACACACACATGTGCACACACACACACACACACACACACACACACACACACGAACACGCACTCTCCAGGACCACAATCACATGAGAAACTGTTCATTTAAAACCCCGCATTCTTGAGCCCCCACCTCAGCTCTGAAGAGCGGGGCTTTCCCAGGGCTCAGCCTGCGCTTGCCAGTCCAAAGGCAGCAGGCAGCCCCTTGCCAGCTTGGAAAACTCTACATATCTTTCCATTCCTTCCCTGCCAGGCAAGACCAGGTCCTCCTTCATTGCCAGGTCCCAGATTAAGGACATAGAGGCAACAGGCCAGCTGTCCCTAAGATGGCTAAGGGGTCCGACTAGTGGGAAGGCAGGGCTGAGCACAGATAGCAACATCTCAGAGTCTGTGTCTCTGAGTCCTCCACCGCACACCCAGAGCCAGGGCATAGTGGGCAGCCTGCACCCCAGGCCAGTGGCCCCACGCGAATGGCCGCCTGATACCTTCTGCTCTGCTCCTGGCCACCATGTGTTACAGGGAACAGAACACAGCTATGTCCTATGGATAGGGAATATACGCTACCAGCAACCATGCCAGGGTACTCACAGTGCCACCGTCAAGTGTACTTGGTTCTCCACCTCCCTGCTAGGTAGGCAAAGGCTGGATTGCTTACTCTAGGTACCAAAGGCCACTGCTCAAGTCCCTACTCCACAGCGCTCTGGCCACCACACTACTCAGCAGCCCGAAGGGCATCACCACTACCACCTCATCCCACCTAGAAAGTGAGGACAGCAAGTCTCAGTAGCTTGTCAAGGGTAGTTGGGGGAGTCTGCTCCCCACACTCCTCAATGGTGCCTGTCTCCATTTGCTGGTATAGCCACGTGGCAAGTGCTCAGTTTAACGACAATTACCAGACAAAGAAGCTTCATCTGGGCCTTTGGCCCTGTCCTCCCCAGGTGGCCCCAAAACCATCCCACAGAAAAATGACAGTATTACCACTGGAAAGAGTGTCACTTCACAGAGCTATCACAATGATGCAAAGGGTAAAGAGTTCACTGTGACTGGCACACACTAAGTTACGTGACTAATAAATGTGTCACCACCCACAGACAGAGCTGCTTGCTGCACAGCCTTCATCCTGTCCCAGGGTTAGCGCCAGCTCACGAGCCTGCACTCAGGGCCCCCAAGTTCCTTCATGGCCTAAGTCCAACAGAACTGGGAAGGAGAAACTACCACATGCTCCATTAAAAATCATCCTGACACACCAGAAGGCAGCCAAGCAGTCCACAGCCAGTTCTAGCTTGTCCACATCAATCAGCAGGTGGCCCTAAGTTCTCTGGAACCACAGAGCATGATGGCCATGGGGTCCTTAGGGTCAGAGGGGATTCATAAGGGTGAATGGTGCATGCTTGGCTCTTGAATGGAGAGTGGAAAAATCCCGTATCTCCCATCACTTTTGGAAGCCCAGGAGGCCAGAGACTGGCCAGCACACTGTNGAGTCACAGAAATGTAGTGATATTGCTCACTGTGGATGTCACCCCTGCCTCCTGCATGCCAGAAGATGCCTCACTACCTTGAACTGCAGTCTGCAAACTTGACACCCTCTTCATATCACATCTTCTACCATACTGCTTCCCTCACACCCCACCACTGTTTCCATCACAGGAGTGAAGACAGCATACACAGACGGGTGTGGCAGCCTTCTTCCATCAGAGGCTTGGGCTCAGCAGTTTCCTCTCAGGAGGCTGGCATAGCCTGAGTTCACACCTCCTCACANACACATCTGTCAGAAACTGAACATCCTATTATATTTATTTTTTTATTTTTTTTTAAGGTAGGATCTCTCTTCATACTCTTGGCTGTCCTGTCACTATGTAGACCAGGTTGGCCTTGAACTCACAGAGATCCACTTGCCTTTGTCTCCTGGGTGCTAAGATTAAAAGCGTGCACCACCATGCCCGGCCCAGTCTTACTATATTTCAGCAACCATTAGGGATGCCTCTCTCCAGCACAAAGGGAGATAAGACAGCATTGACCCATGGTCTTGCCTCTGCTTCCCTCAAACTGGAGCATCCCCATTGCTTAGGCTTCCAACAAGTTTCCCCCATGGAGGGAGTCTTTGTCACAAATGGCCAGGGTGACAGACATTCCAGACATAACAAATCCCACACCAGGTCATCTAAACACACCATGGGCTCCAAGCAGCACTCTCAGCTTCTGGGAAGGCGCTAGGCTAGAAGCAGGGGAACTGGAGATCAAGGGCCAATTCCTCACTCTCCTACTCAGTCTGTTACATCCTTCACAGCTCAGTTATTTGAAAGCCATCTTTAAGATTTTTGCTAGGGGGCTGGAGAGATGGCTCAGAGGTTAAGAGCACTGGCTGTTCTTCCAGAGGTCCTGAGTTCAATNCCCAGCAACCACATGGTGGCTCACAACCATCTGTAATGAGTCTGGTGCCCTCTTCTGTATACATAATAAATAAATACATCTTTAAAAAAGTTATTTTAAAAAAGGTCTAATTTAAAAAAAAAAAAGATTTTTGCTAGGGCACCAATGAGGTGACTCAGCAAGAAAAGGTCCCTGCCACACAGCCTAGAGATCTGCCTTCAATCTCCAGAACCCACACAAAGGTGTAAAGCAGTGGTTCTCAACCTGTGGGTCACAACCCCTTTGGGGTCACACAACCCTTTTACAGGGGTTGCCAAAGACAGATATTAACATTACAATTCACAACAGTAGCAAAATTATAGTTATGAAGTAGCAACGAAAGTAATTTTATGGTTGGGTGAATCACCACACTGTGAGGAACTACGTTAAAGGGTCGTAGCATTAGGAAGGTTGAGAACCACTGGCGTAAAGGAAAGAACCAGCTCCATAAAACTGTACTCTGACCTCCACACATACAGCATGGCTCCTGCACTACACCTACACCTACACCTACACACACACACACACACACACACACACACACACACACACACACGCCAAGTAAATTTAAAGACTTTTGCTGAGCCTAAGTATTACATGTTGTCACTCAAAACATTTTGTCAACCCAGTCTCTTCAGTTAGGTGAGCTGGCCTCTTATAAGCCATACATGTCTACAAAGTCTACAAATTAGATGTGCAACCGTTGATGTTAAATGTGTATAGATCTGAAATGTGTAGCCAACATTGCTCCCTCTTGCCTCAGTTTCCACAATTAAAAGAGAAGACTCGATGTAATGATTATCTGATAGGACTCATCAGACAAGACTGAATAGGCCTTGGGCCCCGCACGAGTCTGGAGGCAGCTGTTGAGAATCCAGGGATACACCTGGCACAAGGTGGCTGAGAGGGACAATGAAAGGAAGCCTGTCACCTGTCAGACAGAGAACTGAGACCCAACACAATGGGAGTCTCTGGCTAAATGCAGAACTGCCACTCCAGAGCTCCAGGGTCCCAAAGCTAGGTCCGGTCTCAAACCCTGTGGGCTGCCACAGAGGATTACCAGTTTGAAAAACCTCAAGCATCAGCTGCTTCTCACAGCTGGAAACAGCTGCAAGAAGANAGAATCTGAGGTAGAAAGCCCAAGGCCCCCGATGGTCACGTCACCCAGTACCCCACAATGCCACACATCCCACAAGTCTGAGCTTGCTCCCCCATCTTCTCCCCGTGAAGGCATATTCTCGGGCCTGACGGTCCATCCCAGGGGCAGCAGTACAGGAATTCTGGTTTCCATTGGAGTTTCAGTCTATTAAAGTGGCTTTTATTCAATGTGTTTGGCAAGAATGTCAGTGGCATTCAGAGACAAAGACGCCACGCCTGGCAGTGAGGGGACTCACCACCCATCTAACTTGCCCGGTGATGGGCCCATGGCCCTTGGGAGGAAAAAGGCGTACTTGTCTCCATATGGAATGGATTTTATTGGCCATATGGAATAGATATATAATCGTGTTGCGTGGGGAAGTCTGGACTAGACACAGGAATGTGACATGAAGAATACGGTTTCCAGAACCAGCTGGGTGGCTTTCTGGATCCCTGGGCCAGTGCCCCAAGTCCCCAGCGGCGCTCCACCAGCCCCTAGGCACTTACCTGCTGCTGCCACAGAGGAATCCCAGGCCAGCGAGAAGTCCGAGGCCTCCCCCTCTTCAACTGGAAGAGAAGAAAGAAGGGCTGTGAGTTTGGAAGCTGCACACACAGATCACGGGGAAGGACACAGGTCAGGGAAGATNGGAGCACTGTTGGGGTACTTATACGCTATCTGCCCCCAATGGGAGGGCACAATGCCTACAACAAGGTGGCCTTTGTTGGTGTCACAGAGATGAAACCGTGATCAGAGTAAAGCAGGGGCTAGGGCACGTTTGGTGGGTAAAGCGCAGCCATGCAAGCATGGGGACCTGAGTTCAGATTCCCAGAGCCCACACAAAGCCAGACACCATATGTATCTGTAATCCAGGTGTTTTTATGATAAAACTGGAGGCGAAGACGGGAATCTCCGGAAATGCATAGATCTGGTAGCCTTGTGTACACAACAGAAAACAAGAGATCTTGTCTCAAACAAGGTAAAATGCAGGGACCAACACCCAAGGTGTTATCCTCTGTCCTCCATGTGTACACACACACACACACGCATACCATATATACATACAAACATATATATTCACATGCACACACAAAGATTATAAATAATAAAAAGTATCAAACATGAATGGCAAGTAAGTACTGTCTCCATCTCCACAGCCTGTATCCTGGCAGACATCACTAATCAATCACAGCACTGCCACCAGCCAGACATATCAGAATCTTTCTCTACTTCGTACTACAACTATTAGTACATAGTTTCTACTCATGAGCAAAACATCTGCCACACACAGAAATGAGGCAAAACTCAGAACAGTCCCTAATCTTGCAGGCATTTTCCTCTACCAAAGGCCACATTGCCTACCACTGCTACAAAGGCTGCCTTGACAATGGCAAGGAGCAGATACAGTGAGTGGTTCCTGGAAAGTTCAGAGCACCATTCTGCACTTGGAGATGTGACCTGCAGACAGACCTCAGCACATACAATGGCCTGCAGATAGAATCACTGCAGCTCATTGGCTGGTAACAGGGCAAGGGAACTCACCTTCCCCCACTTCAGCCTGGACCCCACAGAAGGATGCTTAACAGGGATGGAGTCTCCCCTATCCCAGACCCCAGCACTTGAGACCAGGCTGTTGGGGAACAGGGGAGAAACACTATACAGCATAATAGCACTCTCGTCCTGGAATCAGTCCCAGTCTGGAGCACATAATAATATTAAAGCTGGGTTATGGACTTTGTAAATGGAACTTTGTTTAAGCCAAAAATGTGCACACATGTTTTTCAGATTTAACAGGCTCTGCAGCTCTGCACACGTGCGAGCTGAAAGGACCTGAGCCACCCACCTCTCTGCCCTTGATGCTGTAGCTGGAATAGCTGGGTGCCCACGGTGAGACCAGCACTGTTCTCAGTGTTCCTCAGCTGAGGAGCACCCAAGCCTCACAGCTGAGGGCAAGTTTGGGCTCCAACTCTAGGCGGTCCATGAAGAAAGGGGTCTTCTATGAATCAGGACACAAAGGACATGTCTAGAATCCTAGCCAGCTCAAAAGCAGGAAGACAGTATGCTAAGCAGACACCCAGTGAGAGGGAGAGGGCTGGCTGGTCAGAACCTGGGCTCAAATCCTGGCTCCGGGCCTCATGAGCTGTGTTATCTCGAGCCCTACACTCAATTCCATCAAAGCTGTTGAGGTATGAAGTCTGACTTCCCAAGTCCTTGACCTTGAGAATGGTCCCTACCCATGGGAAGAGCTAACACCAGCCATAAAAGAAAGCAAATGTGAACACATCTACCATTTTGTACCCTGCAGGGACAAGAAGCTGAGGACTGCTCTGTCCTGGAGGCAAGTGACTGCAGAGGCAGGAGGAAAGTGGTCCAATGCAGCTGTCGAGGAAGGTCAGAGTTAGTAGGCCATGGCACAGACTTCCTGCAGTATGTACGGTGGCCCTGACCATGGCCTTCTCAGTGAGGGGCCCATACGCCAGCTGGCCTTGTGCCTGGAACATGAATGTGTTTTCCCACAGCTGCTAGCACGCAATACCTCCCCATGCCAGCCTTGGCCCACATTCTGCCTTTTGAAGGTATGAGCATATGGCCTTTATACATTCTTGATGAGAGAAAGAAATGCCCCACCCGCCCCATTCTACTTAAGGCTACTGTCCAACGCTGTGAGAATGAAGAGCGTTTCCTACCTGGGCAGGCTCTGTAGTGCAGTCTGAGTTCCCAACATGACCAAAAGGACCGCAGGCACAGAAAAAAAAAAACATACCAGGTGCTGACCGGGGGATAGACAGACTGTTCCCTGGGGGCCTAAGGGCCCGGGCTGGGAGCCCCCACATCCTTAAACNGGAAATCTACTGCAGAAGCACAAAGAACTCATGAGGGCTAAGCATGTTGGAGATGACCAATCCGTACAAGGCCAGTCTGGCAGAAGACCACCGGGACTGCCCACCACCCAGGGGTGGTGCTTTCTGAGACCTCCCCAGGTAACAAGTGTATGAGATCTAACATCGCTAGAACCAAGACACGCCTCTAACCATGCCCAGCCTCCAGTGTGTTGGGCATCTGTGAGGAGCACAGCATGAGAGCAGAGCAGCACTCGGCCGGTACGGGAGGCTGGTGCGGAAGGACTATTGTCCACATCGATGCTGCNCATAGTCTGCAAGCACAGGAGCAGCAGGAAGCTCACAGAAGGCAGAAGGGCCTAGGAAGGGCTGAATTCACTAGCAGGGCACATGATGCAGCTCCGGGCCAGTCATCTGCAGGAAGCCCCTCTGTGAGGAGCCGCAGAGATTTTACAGTTCAAGATTTTATGTGACATTTGCACAAGTAAAATCTGTCACCTGTTGCAAGATCACAGTCTCTTTCTACTCCAAAGTCTCTTACATCTCCTTCTACCCCATCGGTCATTCCTGGTGGCAATGGGCACTGGGGTAGTTTGTCTCATAGGATTCTCAGACTGGTTTCCCTCCTGATCCCACAAACTAGCTCCATTTCAGATCCAAGCCATAGATGTCCAATAGCCTGTATNTAAGAGCATGAGCACACATAAAGGATTCTAAGGCTCCGTAAGGGCTTCAAACATCAGAAACCACATTCTTTCTCAGCTGTGGGATCCATGGCTAACTGAACCATGGGAATGGGTGAGTCCCACCAAATGCTGTCTCTGTGACTCCTCTCTGGGATATGCAGTTTGGCCGGTGTACCACGATAGGATTTGCAGGTCCACCCAGAGCTTTATGTGCTGGCCTCGGAGCTGTAGACCTCAATGACAGACCAGCATATTAAGGTAGGTGGGCACCGGTGTAAGCCACTTGCTCCTGGCTGGAGAGCAGTGTCTTCCACCAAAAGTCAAGGCCTCCCCAACACCTCACAGAGGCAGAAGAGACACTGAAGACAGAAAAAAATGCAGAAAGTAGAGCAGGGGTAAGGAGAATGGAAAAGCACCCTCTAGCCCAGCAGTCTGCTAGCTCAACAGGGCACTCCCTCCCTCAAGCTGTGGCAAAGTCAGGCAGGACCTGTTTTGTCATAGGCAGGAGAGCTAGGGGGATGGCNCACTGGAGACAAGTTCTAAGGTGATAGCGTCAGGAAGTGAAGGAGGAAAGAGAAAGTCTGGCTGAGACCAGAGCCCCCTGNACCCCAGAACCCACCCAGGCCAGTGCTCACCAGGAGCCCAGATTAGCTTCTAAACACCCACACAATGGGCATTTGTCTTGGGAAAGGATCATTTTCACCAAAAATTATCTAGGAAAGTGTTCTCCCCACAATCACCTGCCAACAAGAACCCCTGTACTCTTTGGAGAGGTTTTTTTTGTGATTTATTTATTTTTATTTTATGTGCATTGGTGTTTTTCCTGCATGTATTTCTGTGTGAGTGTACTAGGTCCCTTGGAACTGGAGTTACAGACAGTTTGTAATGTAGATGCTGAGAATTGAACTCAGGTNCTCTGGAAGAGCAGCCAGTGCTCTTAACAGATGAACCATCTCTCCAGCCCCATTTCTAGGGTCTGAGTAGACTCTCTTCTGTTCCTTGGATCCAGGGACCACCCTACCCTTGAAGAGGAGCCAGACTCACCTTGGCCCCAAAGAGACTCCTTAGAGTCCCCCATCCCATGGGAAATGGTAAGCCAGGCAAGCTCATCGTTAGAGAATCCATGTCACCCCCATCAGGTTAGGCCCCAAGAAGATCAAGGGTCCCTAAAACCCAAAGTCTCACTGTCAAACATAAAAAAAAGCCTCACTGTTCAAGGAATGAAAAACACACAGGGCTGAGGGTGGAGCTCAGAGACNGGCACTGGGCAAGTATAGAGGCTGACCCAGCACCCCATAAATAAATGAACACAGGTAGGGCAGAGAGGCTGGCCACCGTGTGTGGATGTGCAGGCTGTGCACTGTACAAAAGGCCAAGCAAAGGTAGGAAAAGGGAGGTGAACTGTAAACTGCTGTATTCACCAAGCAGTGCATCCTGGTGCAGTACTGTGGATGCCCGGGTAAAAGATTATGTATTCCCTACACAAAAACGTGATGGATTCCTTGTCCAAACAGCACGAAAATGCTGGAAGGCAGAGCCCAGCCTGTGATCATCTCTGCAATCAAGCTTCCAGGGAAGATGACCATGTTCAAGAACACACCAAGCACAGGGCACAGAGAGGCTCCCTCCAGACCCCACTCCAGTCCTCTGCACCAGCTAGACCTTCAGAGAAGCCTAGAAATAGCATGAGTGTCGCTCCCAACCCTGGAACCCCATGCTCTCTGTCCTCTCTGGTCTCTTGCTAAGATGAGGACAACTAACCAGACACAGCAGTAAACGCCTGTCATCCCACCCCTCAGGAGGTAGAGACAGGAGGACCACAAGCTAGCCTACAGTTGTGGGGGAGGGTGTGGGGAAGGAGGCTGACTCACAGTCCTAATGGCAATCAGCATGTCCTAGAGTGAGGCTAAGTGGCAGCCAGGACNTGGGCTCCCTCTCTGCTTCTCTAGCCACACCCCCAGGACCAGCACCTCACATTGAAATAGCTGAGTCGATTGAAAAAACAAAAAACCAAAAAAACTACTTTCTAGAGGATGGAGGACTAGGATATAAGATCAGCCCCAGCTATAGCAAGTTTATACACAGCAACCCTGTCTCAAACCACCACCATCTAAAGAAAAAAGAAAAAGAAAACCAATACCCAGACTTCATGACTCGTGTCTATCCCCCATCCACTTTTTTTTTTTTTTAAGTAAACTGCAAAACTAAAAATGCCTGGGACAGCATGGTACAACACCACCACAGAAAGCCATTGCCCAAGTTCTTTGGGAGACTCAGCCTTGAAGTCCCTACCTGAATGAAGAATCAGAACCATGGAATCCACAGCTGGACCCATCTCCTTCTCCACCTGCCCTGCCATCTGCACCCTCTTTGGCTCCAGGATAAAAGGAATGGGAGAGGCCTGAAGAGGGTGGCAGCTACAGAACC
>LZPO01007969.1:438883-461448 GCA_001675575.1 Neotoma lepida
TGGATGGATGGATGGATGGATGGATGGATGGATGGATGGATGGATGGATGGAAATCTAGATGGGTCTGGATCAGGATCCTCAGCACCTTATGTTAATATTCTGATCAGCCCCCTTGAAATCCCACTCCTTGGTGCCACCCTGCTTCCTGCTTCATTTTAAGGAAAAACTCCTCCGCAACGTCTTCTCCCTCTTCTGCGCTTTCCTCTCACGAGGTGCACACCCTCGATACTCCTCTCTCTTCCTCCCTCTCCTTTCTCTCTTTTCCTATCTTTCTCTGTATCCCTCATTATAATAAACCATTTCTGTGCAGGCTTTGGGTTGTGAATGTCCACCCACCACCACCCATGCCATGCCTGTCATGCTGTCATGGCATGCTGTCACCCACTGCTGCATCCACCGCAGCATGTCAACATGGTCCCCTGCACTCGTGGGATACCCTAACCCAGCCAGCTGGGGGTTTCCCATTCGTGCATAATTCATAACACCTTAATTCTCAGAGATCAAACACTCACCTTACCTAACTGTCCTATCATAAGCCCTCTGCTCAATCCAGCTGCCCCTGCCCCGGACACGAGCAGCTGGGGACTGTCCCCCAAGGCCCTGTCACCACGCCTTGCTGGACTAAGAGGGATCCATGTTGGAAGAGAAGTATCAATCCTAAAATTCCTTGACTATTGAGAGTTCTTAGAGTCCAGCAAACAAGCGCTGACGCTCTGCCTTTAATAGCTCCAGTTCTGAGAGCCTTACAGACATTTCCTTCCAACTAAGTAACCCAAATAAATGTAGCGGTTTTTTTATAAAGAGAAATAATTAAAGAGCAGATGGTGTTGCTTACTTTGAAATGTTTGCTCTAAAATAGATGTGTGTGCACCTTGGTTGGAGTTCAGCCCCCTCTGCAGCCATGTGTCAGGAAAGGAGATCAGCTTGCTAATTACCTGGCTGTCTTTTCCCGACAAGATCCCAATTTAAGAATCTCGTTTCATTCTAAGAAAATTAATTCAAAATGCCAAATAATTTAAAAATGTATTAAGATTCCCCTTAGACCAGAATGCAAAAAGGAGTTTTCATCTGTCTGCTAAAAAATCACCTTGGGTAGTAAGATTGAAGTTTAGCTCTTAAGACTTGATCCCCAAACTGAGCTTGTGGCACAGCTATTGGTTCCATATGTCCACAGAATGTTTCATTTAAAGTATATGTGCTTTTAAATTGGTCTCTGACCATTTTTCTGCTATGTGTCTCTAAGCACGCCACACATTTTCCCAACCCTTAGAGCCTTGTTCTCCTCGGAAGCTAGCCTCTTTTATTTGCATTGGAGGTAACCTATTTCCAGCATGCCAAAATCTGTTCATTTTCAAAGCCACTTTTGGAGATTTTATTGCCTAGAATGGAATAAAATTTAAATTTAATAAAATTTGAGACCTGAACCCAAAAAAAAGAAAGAAAAAGAAAAAGAAAAGAAAGAGAGAGAGAAATGAACTGGTTTAAAAGCCAGCTACTCAGACATTGAGGAAAATACCCTGAGAAAACCCCACGGGGCGGAGACCATGGTTAGCCTGCCAAATGTCATTTGGGGCTGGCTTCAGAAGAGAACCAGAGCTGAGGATGCAATGCAATTATTTAAATCCAGAAAGAAAAATGTTTGCTCCCAAATTTGGCAGCAAATGACAGCCTCTCATTCCAACTGCCTCTATGCATGGGTGAGGAAGCTTCCTGCCCAGGAGCCACTTAGGACAGCAGTCACACCTGGGCTTGAGGTGAGCTTTGCACTGTCAAAGGTCNCGGTTTCCTATTTGTTTGTTTGTTTAATCACATGAACTTGGAGTTGCAATCAAAGCCTCCATAAGGTAGCAAGTTATGCTTTCTTTAAATCACAGGTTAGAACNTGAGGTTTCTCTCTTTGTTTCTCTATTGCCTTTGTCCNTGGCTGGCAGCCCCCTCCTCTGGCCCAGTAGCTCACTCTCTTCCTCCCCCTAGCCTGGTTCTGGGTGTGAAGGCCTTGGGTTATCACTCAGGCCTTTCATGGGTCCAGGGAAAGAAGCCACACTGATGCCACACGCCTCGGGTATTTACTGCAAACTCCCTTTGCAGCATTGGAGGATGCACTCAGGCCAAGGGTTTTGTAATGCACACCTACCAGGGGCCTTGGGAGGATGCAGTCCAGTTCTCATTGGGTTTGTCTGTGCCACTACCACCATCACCANCACCACCACCACCCATCGCTTGGTTATCTCCATGACACNAGTCCTGTTGTAGGGCAGAGCTGCAGAAACCAGGAGGTGGAAAGAAGGGACACCCCAGCAATTGGCTGGCTCCCCACAGGAACATGGACAAAAACTCCAGAGTGGAGGGGCTGGGGGTTAAGGACAGCTCCCTACTCCTAAGGCTGCTCTGAGATTACTGGCATGTTGGACCTTAGGGTCAACTCATTTGCCTACATCACTCCCACAGAAATCTTTTTTTTCCCCCTAGTGTTGATTATCAACTCTGTTTTCAATGCTAGGCAAGCGATCTACCCCTGGGCTGCATCCTAGCTAGTTGCAGGAAATTTTGAAGATTAGTCGGGGCCAGAAAGGATGCAGCTCCATTATCCTTCTTCCTGAGAAAGCACACCCCACTGGAAGGCCCCAGGGGNGTCAGCCCCAGGTGTCCTAGGTGAGAACTGAGCTTTCCAGCACTTTGCATCTCCCTGNTTCCCTTGTCCCAGCCCTCAGGCCTGCTCTCTTTCCCATAATCCAGGACTTTTCTTTTCCATGATAAGCTCTGTCCTCCTCCAGAAACCTTCCCTGGGTAGAGTCCATAGCACAGCTGCTTGCATCAAGCTGGTAACCTACTCTGTCTCACAGAGACACTAAAGCATCCATTGAACAGATCAAAACACCAAGGCTCACACCGGTGAAATGACTTGCCTAGCTAGGGGTCAGCTGAAGCCAGGACTGAAATGCTTTTGAACATGTTTGCATGGCTGATTCTGAGGACCCTCCATCAGCAAGGCCTGGCTCTGGGTGCGGCCCAGGGGGCCCTGAGTCATCTCTACTCTCTCATCAGGCCATCCTGGTGACTAATGACTCTGGGCAAGACTGAAGACCATGTGGGGGACAGGAATCCTGGGATCGACCTTGAACTTAAGAGGCTGCAAGCTCTGAGCAGGGTTACTAACAAACCAGGAGTAACCCGAGCCAGCCCTTAGATGGAAGCATGGGAGGCTGGCCGGCCTGCCGGCGCTGGCATCCCCAGCGGATAGGAGCCTCCCTTCTCCATTTCACCAGCCTCTGTTCTGCACAGCCCTTTCTCTGCAGCAACAAAGCCACTCAAGCTCATCAAGCGCTGAGAAAGGGCCAGACACTGTGCTAACTACTTTACACACAGTATCTTGTTTAATCTCCAGCACAGAGCAAAGCATAGGGATTTATCCTGCATTCCAGGCAAGGAAACCGAGGCAGCTGTGGCACTCATGACAGATTCAGGTTCTGGAGCAAGCCCTGTTTGGCCATTGGGGTAAGGAGTTCCTAAGTGAGAGTACAGGAGACCTAACCTGTCTCTTATACACATCTAGATGTGTATAAGAGACAGTCCTAAGTGAGAGTACAGGAGACCTAACATCTCAATATGCTCTGTGGCATGTGAGGAGAGGCCGTGACTTGTTATGATTAAATGGAAAAGGGGACAGCGAGGACAGAGGAGGGCTATCTGCAAGCCGCTCACATTTGAAGAAGTTTCACATATCCAAACGTGGAATGTATGTACTCACTCAAACNCAGCTCCTGAATATACAGCAGCTTTTATCTGCTATTTATTTGAGACTTTATGAATGCTGAAATATTAAAAATCCAAAGGCTCGAGGCAAGCAGTGGTGGCANATGCCTTTAATCTCATCGCTCAGGAGGCAAAGGCAGGCAGATCTCTGTGAGTTGGAGGCGAGCCTGGTCTACAAAGTGAGTTCCAGGACAGCCAGGGATGTTACACTGAGAAACCCTGTCTCAAAATTAATTAATTAATTAATTAATTAATTAATTAATTAATTAATTAAAATGAGAGATCCAAAAGACTCACTAGGCCTGAAGGTTGAAGCAAGAAGTTCACAAGTTCAAAGCCAGCCTGACAAATTAGTAAGATTCTTTCTCAAAAATTACAAAACTATAGAGCTGGGGATGTACTTCCATGACAGAACACTTGTCTGGCAAATATGAGGCTCAATCCTCAGTACTAAAAACAAAATAAAATTAATATTAAAAAGGTTAATTTGCTCATCTAGGCCAGAGAACTGTCAGTTTCAAACTTGGAAAGAAAAATTTCAAGTTCAGATTCTTCTCTCTCACGCTTTCAAGCCCAGAAACTTGTACACCACAAACGACTGCAACCCTGAGGCCACAGCTGCCTGGGCCTCCAGCAGACCTGGCCATGGGGATGACAGACTGGAGCAAGGCTCACAGAGCTGAAGGACATATCTCCCTGCTCCTCAGCTAATGAGTGGCAGAGCCAGCTTTGGAACCCAGGGGTCCACAGTTCTCCCAACCCGCTTCTAACTTCCAGGCACNCCATCCAAGGTGACGACCCGCAGCTGGATGCTCGAGGGCCAAGGGGATAACAAAGATTCTACACAGATCTCCAGGGATGNNGAGATTCNGGAAAACAGGGGCAATGGACTGAGTGCTGGATGCCTGGGCTACACCCAGGCCAGGGCATAAACCAGGGCAAGGCCCTTCCCTTCTGGAGCCATTCCAGGACTCCCATCCTAGGTCCCTGCGGAGTTTCCCTAGGTCTCCCCCAGAGAGGAAATCCAATCCTTTAGCTTTCTCTTCTGGGACCCCATCTCCCTGCCAGATGTCAAGCTGCCTGGTCACCAGCTTAGTCCAGGGTGCCCCATAACAGAGGCTCTGGGATCAGTTGGTAGACCCCCAGCCCAAGTACAGCTGCCCTCCTCAATGACGGGAAAGAAACTCCTGGACGGTTCTTAAGGCTCGAAATAAAGTTTAAATATTACTTGGAAATTACTAAACAAATCAAATCACTGTTAAGTGGATGTCGTGGGCTTCCTCTAGACAATACGTTTAATGAAGATTATTGTCCTCCTGGTTATAGTCTGAGATTTGCATTTTATTATCAGAGAACCACTTATGCATTACTCTAGGATTTTCATTAGGTAAATAAATTTTTATGTGGATTTCATTATACTCCCTTGGCTGAAATTCTGATCACTTAACAGCAAGAACGCTGTTCCAACATCCTGTCTGTCAGGATGTCACCATTTCCTCGGGTTGCTGAAAAGTATTTTTTTAAAAACCTGGTGTTGATGGGGAAAGGAAAAGGAGCAGGGTCAGAACTTAGGGTGGGTTTTATATCCAGTTCCTTTGCTGAAACACGCCCTAGAAAGGAATTCCGTGTCTCAAAACACGTGTGTCTTTTACACATACACTATGTAAGATTTATAGAAATCGTACACTGTTTCTCTACTTTGGCCACACGGAGGTGAATGGATTCACAGCACCAGGACGGGGGAGACTGAGGTGCAGGCTAGAACTGGAGAGGCAGAGTTGAAAGAGACACGCATGGGAAGATTCAGGAAGGAAGACAGTAGAGGGACGCATTCCTGGAACCTCAGCCATCAGCAGGAAAAAAAAAAATCATTTCTAAGAAGTCTAATATGAAGCAATTAAGCTAATTGGAATCTAGCCTGTACAGGGCGCCTCCGGAAACTGGAGACCAAGGGACTCTCCTTGCTGGAAACTCACACCTCAGTATGAATGAGTGAGGGATGGAATGAATGAAACAGCTTGCCACAGACCCTCACCTCCAGACCCAATCTCACCAGCCCTATAAGAAGACACAGATGGTTCTGGACGACCCTTTCCTATTGGCTCTCAGGTTTCACAGAAACTTGCTAACATAAGGTGGGGGAACTCTACTTCTTATTAAAAAGGGCTGTCCTCTGCCACAGACTGGGCTGGACCCTTGTNTATTATCACATCCTTCTTTGGTCAGCCCAAAGGACCCAAACGGACCTTTCAAGACAGCTTTGCTGAAAGCACATCACAGGGCAAACTCCCAAAAATGGCCCAAGGAAATACAGAAGGAGAGCCCACATGAGAATTGCTCAGGAGAAAGAAACAGGGTCAGGCTCCACATCCTGACAGCAGCACCTCAATGTCCTGCCCAGCACTGAGACTGAAGTGTCCAGGTCCTGATGGCAGTAGAGTCCCTAGTAACCTGTTTGATTTGGAGGAGGCCATTAGCCTCCCCAGCACTCAGATTCTTCTCTGTAATACCAATGGTANTAACCACAGTGCCTCACAGGGTTGGGACAGCTAAAAACAACTTGAACCAAGAGTGTGTAAGTATGAGGTCAGGGATGTTAAAGATATCCATGGATCAACACTGAATGCTGTCTATACATGACCATCAGCCCACAGCACTTGCCTTTCCACAGCTGCTTTAGCTGTAAACAGTATACCAAAGGTACCTGGACCTCAAGCATCTTCAGGACACAACAAAACCTCCTGGATCTCCACCCAAGAGTAGACATCTGGGACTTTTCAGTAGAAAGCCAGTTGTACTTCTCTGGGACCTTTGGGCTTTTTAGAGTTGATTTTGTTTGTTTGTTTGTTTGCTTATTGAGACAGGGTCTCACAATATAGCCCAGGCTGGCCTTAAACTCTCAGTCCTCCAGCCTTGGTTCTTCCAGTGCTGAACGGTTGACCTGAACCACATGTTCTGCTCTTCTAAGATCTCTGAGAAAACAGTAGGGAAGAAAATGAGGACAATAAGAAATGAATGTCCAATAGGAAGGCCCCAAGGATAACAGTGTTCTTCTCAAGGAAGAGAGGTGTTTTTAATTTTGTTTATATTTGTGTGTATGTTCCCATCTGCAACTGAGTAAATACAGCAACTTTTTTATTTTTAAGGAGATAGGGTCTCATTATATTGCCCAGGCTGGTCTTATACTCCTAAACTCAAACTATTCTCCTGTCTCAGCTCTCCAAGGAGCTGGAACTATAAACATGGGCTACTGTGCCCAGTTCCACACCAACATTTCAAAGNTTCTTTCATGGNGGAGGCACATGCAACTCTTTCTGCTTTCCAGATGCCTTGTGACCTGATCAATCACTTCTCTTATCACTCCTTACAGTGTGGCCACCTGCCACCCAGCCTCAAACACTTGTCCTCCCCAGCTTTATCCGCTATCTACTATGATAACACCCTGTGCTTAGCATCCCTTATCTTGCTTATTGTGCCCCACCTCTAACAACAACCAGAGCTGCTCTGGTCCCAGGAACCTGTGACATCTTTCACCATGGCACCAAAAGCCTGGTTCGCAAAGTACTGAGCAGACAGACAGAAGTCAACTTTAAATCCTTCCTCCCCTTCACCAGCCCAGCCCCAAGAATCTCTTTTCCACATTCCTCCAGAAATCTTAGTCTTAACCACTAAAAGAAACCCGTGGACAGAGACATGTGAGCCTTGTGGACAACTCTCTCCNAAGGCGATGCAGAACACATCCCCTACAGACCCCCTCACATGAGGCTCAGCCACTGCCGCTCAGAATCTCACTTGCCCCCAAATGCCTACTGTTGATCTCGGTAACCACCTACATGAATAGACCATTTGTTGCAAGAACATAATATTTCCCTTGGCTTTTTAGGCATCAATCTGGCAAATGAACATTTCCCCATCCTAACCTTCTGATGGCTTTATGTGAGTAATTAATTAGAATTACACACACATGTTTATAAAAGTTTAAATAAAGCATAGTTCGAGTTTGTGAAAATATATGTAATTACTCACACCAACACTTCCTACTGAAAAGAAAGGCAATATAAGCAAGACCCTGGAAGGACCAGCGGGTAGAGGAAGCCTCTGCCAGCTCCAACAATTCCACCTTGGGGGACAGAGCCTGAAGCCCCACCGCCAAGCCTCTTGCTCATTATGCTAACACTGCAGCCAACACATTCCCAAAAGAGCCCTGGGCAGACACTGGGCTGCTGGAGTGGCCCTATGCATACACAAAAAGGCCCTTCTCTGTCCCCAGCCAGCCGTGGAGGAGAGGCCTGAAGACCAGGGGAGCCCTTTCCTACACCCAGGGAGAACCCCTCGTAGCTAAGCTAAGCAGAGATTTGAGCAGCCTGAGGACACAAACGCCAAGGGCTTTGCAGCAGGACTGCTGCCTTCAAGGCCCTTCCCCTCTGGGCTTCCTTAGCTGACCTAGATCCTTCCCTGCCATCCACTTAGCTCCACTCACTCTCATGACCATTTCTCCCTCCCCTCCCAAGTTTCAATAAGGTGGTTGCGTCCACATCCTGTGGGTGTGCCCAAACCCACTTCAACTTCCTACGGTGAGCAGTCGGGTAGTTCCCGCTAGGAATTCCAGGCAGCTACCAGATGACTTGCCTTGGACAAAGAGGTCTCAGTTGTTTCCATCACCTTTGTGCTGTCTAGAAAATCCTGCTGGCTCCTGGGCCCATCCTTCCTACTCAGTAGCAGACGACCAAGATGCTTTCCTGGGACAGGGAGAGCTGATAAGACTGTGGGAAGAACGGTCCTGGGGCAAAGTGACCCAGCCATGCGGGCAAGGATGCGATCCTGTGGCCAATCCATCAGTGCTGCCCGCAGGCTGCAGCCACAGACCTGCCAACCAAACACCCTCAGAGCTCCCGTCTCTCACCACTGCATGCCCTGAGACAGGGTAGACTCTTCCCACTGGCCCTCGGGGAAGCCCTACCTCAGTCCTGCAACTGCAAAAAGCCAATGGGACTCCTCTTCCTCACAGAACAAAGAACAAAAGAAGACTTGGGCCCTAAGGGACCAGGACCCAGCAGATGAGGCAGGGCACAGAGAAGGGCCTGGTAAACACAAGCTCCTTCTTCATTCAGGGAAGATTTGAAAATGCCATGACAGGCCAGGCACTTCTGGGTCTTTCCTCCTCCCCTCTGAGCAGTCTCCTGAAGCCCAGGGACTCGATTCAGATGGAGCTAAGAGTCTAGCAAAGAAGGAACCGCAAGCAAGTAAAACAAATCAATTCTGCTGAGAATAGCTCATCTGGCATTAAGGAAAGTGAGAGAGAGACGGATGGCAGTGACCCTACCATGTCCAGGCAAGCAAGGTGCTCTGAAAAGCCTTGCTGAGTGACCTTGCACCTAAGCAGAAAGGCTGACTCCAAAAGGCTGGGAAGGGGTCTGCCAGTCTAGGAAGAAAGAAGATGTGTTCCTGATGAGGAAAAGATTCACAGAGGAAAGGACTGAGGTGGATTGGAGCAGAGCATGGGGGACTGAAATGGTATTCTAGAACCTTCCATGCAAAAGGCATAAGCATTTATAGTCCTTCTGGAACCTTCTCACTTATAGCCTTCCCACCGCCTTCTTTCTTGCTGACCTAACAAAGATTTTGTTTAGATGTCCTCAGAGGCCACTAACTCCAAGGAGTGATGCTCCATTGCTTGGCCTGTGGCTGGACTGGATATCAGGGGACATCATTCTCATCAATAAGACACAAAGGAGGGACTGTGGGGTCATTTAGAAGAAGCAACCCTCATCCTCTAAAGACATACTTTTGTCAGGGAATTTCTCTCCCCTGGTCTGGGACACAAACATGTGGGTGTGGTCTCTGGTACAACAGCAGACCTTTCCACTAGGAGACAAATCTGAGCACAAGGGCCAGTGTGTTGAGCAGAACAAAACGGAACCATGAAAAACACCNGGGTCTAGGCTGGCCAAACTAAGTAGTACTCCATAGCTACACTCCCCGAGGTCTCTCCTCCCGTTATTTCCAACAGCCCCTTATTCTTGGCTGTTCTGAATCTGAGTTACTGGCCTTGCTGCCTAAAGCACCCTGCCTGAACGGTTCCACTCCTGTGGGTCAGTCCATTCCTCCAGCAGCTTGCTCTGCTCCCTCTTCCGAGGATCTTTTCAGGTTCTCTGCACTTGAGTCCTTAGATGGGGNGAGAAATGTTATCCAGAGCAAAGTACTGGTCATCGAGGCAGGGTGGAGAGGAGACTTCAACTTAGCACCTCAAGAAGGGCTTGACCCTAGAGTCATGCCCAACAGGAGAGGTAAGAGCTCATAATGGAACCTTTCCTGCTGGTTTCACATTTAACATTCCTGGCACCTGGAGAAACTGAAAACATGGAACAAGGGTTGAGAGGGCAAATGCCAGAGCCAGGAAACCTGGGTTCAAATCCTAACACTTCCGTCCGTTTACCAGTTACATGACCTCAGGCCTGGGAGCCTCAGTGTCATCATCCATAAAATCAGAGAGATACTACTTAGAGCTGTTGGGAGGATAGCAGCAGACCACGGTATACAGAGACCAGAGCCCAGACTGAACAGTTTTCCAACCAGGGTTGTCCACAGTGAATAACAAGGTCCACCAGAGACTACAGGAACTACTTCCGAAAGGTGATATCAGAATCCTCCAACCATCAGGAGATGCAGGGTAGTGAGCAGAGCTTACTTCACAGCTTCCTTTTGCTAAAGTGGAGGCTCCACAAAGGCAGCCAGGATCCAAGGGCCCAGGATGCTCCTCCAGCTTCCATGCTTGACAAGCCATTTCTTAATGGGACAGTACTATTCTGCGTCCACTCAGTACAAGCAGATTTCAAGTTTCTTTAGAATCAGCTAAAACATCATCCCAGCTAAGCCAGCGGACCAGATTATGCCGCTTGAGTCTAAAGCACAGACTGAGATTATGAAATGATCTAAAATGAGCCACTAAGGAAAAGGCCAAGAATGTTCTAGAAAAGGGAAGCCACTGGGAATGAGGATATGACCTCTCACAGCGTCTTTTTCTCCAGATCTCCTCTCTTCCATGTACTAATTCTGTCTTCAGGAGGTCCCTGAGCCCAAAGGCACTGGGACAGAGCCAAGGGGACATGAGCCTGAAGGAGAACAAAGGATTCAGCCACCAAAGGCAAGAACAGATGTGAAATGACTCAGTGCATGAGGGTGCCTGTCACCACACCTGTTGTCCTCAGTTCAATCCCAGGAGCCTATGTAGTAGAAAGAGAAAATTGATTCCTACAGACTGTCTTCTAGTCTCCACAAACTCACACATGTGCACAAGCACGCGCACGCATAGACAAATAAATAAATAAATAGATGTTTAAAAAAAAAAGGCAAAAAACCCCAAGTTCCACAAGAAATTTCCACAAGAAACTTCCACAGAGGGGGAAGAAAAAATCCATTGCTTGGGCAGGAGACTGCAGCAGTCCAAAAACAGCTATGCCCTCCTGGTGGCACCCTCCACAAGCCTCAGTACTCTTGCCAGGCAGGAAAGTGGGCCTCATGATCCCAGGTCCATCCATTAGGTACTAGAAAAGAAAGCCAGAATATGAGTTTTACTGCGATATTTCCAGCTTTTCTCATAGTGGTTTCTTTCTTTCAAAGATAGTGCAGGAGCTAGAGAAATGGCTCCATGGTTTAGAGCATTTGCTCTCTTGTAAAGGATAGGGTTTGATTCCCAGAATCCACATGATGGCTCCCAGTCATCCATAACTCCAGTTCTGCGGTATCCAACATCCTCTTCTGGATTCTGTGGGCACCAGGCACATACATGGTACACATACATACATGTAGGCAGAATACTCATACACATAAAATAAATAAACCTTTTTTAAAAAAAAGTGTAAAAAGACAGTGCAAGCAAATCATAACATATCTGTGAGCAGGGTGGTTGATATGAACTGGTAACCCCTGGTAACCTTCAAAAAAANTTTTTTTCCAAGGGCAACACTCATCCTCAGGCCTCCAGTCTGCAGCCTTCATCTAAAAGATGGGAAGATGCAAATCCATAGTCCAAGCATGCAGNAGGCTGAGGATAAATGATCTCAGGTTCAACTCTAACCTGGACCTGGAGTGAGGTCATCCCAAGAACTCTAAGCAGAAGTCAGGAAAGACCACATGAAGGAGGGGGCTCAGATGTGCACCTTCCAGCTGGTTCAATTGCACTGAGGTACCTAATCACTAGACCACTTTATCACCACAAGCTCCGCCCATCAGCAACACCCACAGCCCAGGACTCCAGCCAAAGAAACAACCCTGGGCTCCTCAGAGAAACCCAAAGCACTAGAGTTTTTTTTCAGGAGTCTGAACTTCATNCCCAAACAGGATACATTTGCATGTAGGAAGAAAGGCGTGCGCATGCACCAAGGACGCAGACCCAGGTATTTATACAGTTTCATAAACTGCGAGTGATTATTCTGTTTCATAAGAACAATCACTATGCAAATGAAACCTCCAGCTAATACAAACAGGGCTGTTAAACTCACTTGCCAATGTTTATGAAAAGAAACTCAGCCTGGCCCTGACCAAGCATGCTAAGAAAATGTTTAATCACAAGACACATTTGAGTGAGGAAATTAGGCAAATAAGAAAAGATGGCCTGACTTCACTCCCAGAGCCCCTTCCCACCTCCCAATCCTCCTTTATTCAGCAAGACAATGATGGCAAAATGAAAAGGTTCCCAGAGGAAGGAAGATGTCAAGGCTCCAGGAAAAAAAAAAACAGGGCAGATTGGGGGGGGAGGGGGCACCCTCACAAATTTCAACAGCCCCTCAGGACCTCCCACCTATTCACACTTGTATTTGAGCGGGATGGCAGGAAGGGTGGAGGGGACAATGGGCAGGAGGCTCACGGGCANGACACAGGAAATTCCTGGCTGCTCCTACCCATGCCTGCTATTGAAAGCAGACCAGAAACCCAGGATCCACTGCACCCCCAGGTTGTGTTCACCACAGGGGCCATCAGGCTAGGGTCAAACATCAGACCTCAAGAAAAGGCCTCAATATAAGAAGTCCCAGCNCTGGCAGCCTATCACAGAGCAAAGGGGCAGGCTTTTTACAGCCAGTCAGTGCACTAGGAAGGGTCCCAAAGGTGCAGGAAGCCACATCCTCAGAGGACCATGCCACTGTAGCTGAGGAGTCAATAGCCTAGGTGTCAATATGGACCATAGAATGTGAAAGGGTGAGGCAAGATATCTCAGTCCAGGTGCAGGGGCATAAACCCCTGTGGGATGGCCTCCCCCTTTAAAACAGAGAATAGGAAATCGTGCTCCCAATGCTGTCATAGGACACTGAGACCTAAGTGCATGGTGGTGTGCACAGCCCTTGGGACATGATTCTGCTCAGTCAAGGTTAGCTATGTGGTCTAACCTCCTCACTATACAAAAGAGGCCCACAGGGTGCTGACAGAGTTCCCCAGGTCACACAGGTTAATCGCACACATAAGACAACCCCAGCTCCAGGTTCTCCAATAGAGACGGACGGGAAGGATGGGTGGAAACTCCGCTGGTGCTGCCCTGCCCTGTGGCTCCTCCCGGAAGTGCTCCGCAAGGAGGCAGTGGTGGGAGGGACCTCTGCAGCCATTGCTCCCTGGGGCTAGGGGAAACCAGAGCCGTGTCCTGGCAGGGCCTCCCAGGGGCCCGGGCAGGGGCAGCTGTCCAGAACTGTCTGTCCAAGGAGGGGGCAGGGAGGCTGCCACACGGAGCTCGCCGTGTGCCAGTCCCTGGGGCCAGGCCGGCTCAGCCTGCTGGCTCCATCCAGAGCCCGCCCCAAGGGATGCTGGGGGAGGCAGCCAGGATCAGAGCCGCCGGCTGCGCATTCCCCTCCCCCAGCAACAGGGGACTAAAGTGGGTCAAGGAGGAAGGAGGGGGCCCAGGAGGGCTGGGGGAGGGGGCCGAAGAGCTCGTGAAGGCACCCAGGGGGAGGGAACCAGGGGAGGATGCCTGGAAAAGCAAAACCATGTGTGCAGTGGGCCTTGGGGGGCCAGGCAGAGCGGCTGAACGGCTGCTGAAGACTTGAGGGTTGTCAAAATCGCCTCAGAATTAACTGCGGTGGGGGGGGTGGGGGTTCATTCGGGCTCCCGCCTAGGTTGGTCCTTCCCTTTACCCCACCCCTTGGCCTTGGAGGCTCCTTTTCCAGTCTTTTTAGCCTCTCCTAGAGCCCACCCTTCAGTCGGTGCGGAGCAGCCGGTTGGCTCAGACCAGGAGGTGTGCCCAGCTGGAGCCCAGCTGTCCCGCCAGGAGGTGGGATCTTGGGGTAGGGAGCAAAAGTGTAGCCCAGCCCATGCTGGGCCCTAGTTCAGCAGGACAGTGGCTAGGCCAGGCCAAGTCAGTCCCAGCTCACCAGTGAGAAGGACTGAAATGGGCCCCTGTCCCCCAAGAGGCATCCTTGGGGAGTCTGGTGAAAAAGGAAAGGGAGGGAGGCAGGAAATGCCGCCCAAGCCGATCCCCACCCAGGAGGGGCAGCCAGGTCCCAGGGCTCTGAGGGGAAGGCCTAGGGGGACACGGTTTGATCCAGGGGGACACCAGCTGGTGGTCGGCCTCCACCCATGACTGGTCCCAGCTCAGTCACCAGTCTCGAGAAGCTTCCCCACTCCTCATGGCCAAAAAAAGAAAAAAGAAAAAAGAAAAAAAAAAGAAAGAAAGAAAGAAAGAAAGAGGAAGCATCCATCCACCCAGGCAACTTGATATGGTCCAGAAACCTCCAGGGTGCCTGGGTTCCAGGAAGCCAAGCAAGGAGGGGTGGAGGGCAGAGAATGTACAGGGGTCCAGTATCCTGGCAGAGGAGTGTACCCAGGGCTCCAGGCTTTTGTGAGGGATGAGGGAGAAAGGTCAGGGGGACAAAGACTTGGAGCACCCTGACCCAGCAGGCTCCTCATAGGGGCATACACCCCTGGGATGGGAGCATGGGGGAAGGGGTGGAAGGAAACACGATGTAGGCCTACAGGCCAGCCCCACGCTCTGGGCAATAATAGTTCAAGGAGACGCCGTACTTTGTATTCCCTAGTAAAGCCACACACACACACACACACACACACACACACACACCAACATCAGATTCCTGATGATCCAGAGGATTCCCAAAGCCTGGAAGGTGGGGTGGGTGGGAGAAACCACAGGGGAATGAGGGACTCCTACCATAAATCCCTAAGTGCACTAATTCCCACCTTGCAGAACAAAAGAGCTGGCCTTGGGTATTGGTGTCTCCTGACACCACAAAGCAAATGTCAGGGTGGGACACCCTGGTTAGCCTTCCCTTCTCTAACCTATCCAGGCTGCTTCTTCCCAACTCGGGGTCTCAGGAGTGGGTCCAGTCCAGGAGCAGGGCAGGAATGAAGCTGATCACCTTCCTCAGGGGGACACAGTGTCACCAGCTCTAAGTCCGGAACTTTTCACTGTCTCCTAGCTGGCCACCACCTCCTNGGGAGAAGCCGGTTGGCACTGGCTCACCAGGTATGCAGAGGCAGCCCAGGAGTGACTCTAGCAGGCCCCACAGCATCTAGCCACCATGACCTTGAACACCAGGCTGCTCCTCAAAGCTGTCGCCCCCAGCCGAGTAAACAGGTTGGTACCAACCTCACAGGACTACCGAAGGGATTCATGAGAAACTTAATGAAGCAATCGTCCTGCAGCCGGTACACAGTAGGGCCTCAAAAGACACTGATAGACATCCTGTCTCTGCTGCCCCTTACACGTGGGCCAAACATTCCAGGTGGACTCTCTAAAGAAAATAAAGCAGAACAGGATACACAGGGAGGTGGGGACAAGTTCAGCCTCACCCGGTACTTCCAAGTGGGAAATGAGTTCGGGAAACCCAGGACAGGCCTCCACATTCCCCCTGGGGAACATGGAGAACCAGTACTTAGAGCCAGTGAGGAGGACAGGACATTCAGAATAAAGCCCCGTGAGACACCCAAACAGACTGAACTGTGGACACAGTGGACACAAGCAGGCAGCTGGCTTCTCATGGATCCAGCATGGGGGATGGGAGCAGCTCAGCCTGGCTAGGCACTCAGGGACTAGTAGCAATGCTGGAGTGTCAGCAGCTCCCTTCCATCCCCAGCCCTAACAGTGTGCGTGGGGTCATAGGCCCCAGCAAGCCCTTGCACATTGGTATGGAAGCTTGGAAATAAAGCAGTCCAACTCGCCCAACTCACAGCAGCAAATGGCCCTGATACTCCTCAACTTAGAACAAGGCCTGTAGTTTCTGTGCACCCCCTTTCTCACTTGGCACAGCAGGAGGGACTATGCCCAAATTGTCTCCCTGGGTATGTGGAGGTATCATGTGAACCTCCAGAACTACACAATTCACAGAGGTTGTATATATAAACCTATGTGTCCTTTAAGAGCTGGNCACNGTGGTACACACNTTTACCACTTAATCAGGGGCTCTTTCAGAACTGAAAGCTAAAGAACAGCCAGGGTGACTTAGATTGATTTCAAAATAGACATAATAGGGGTTGGAGACATGGCTCAGTGGTCAAGAACATTGGCTGCTCTTCTAGAGGACCTGGGTTCAAATCCCAGCACCCACATGGCATCTCACAATTGTCTGTAACTCCAGTTCCAGAGGATCTGATGCTGTCCTCTGGCCTCCACAGGGACCAAGTATGTATGTGGTGCTCAGACATACATTCAGACAAAACACCCACACACATAAAATAGACAGATTTAAGAAAAAAAGAAAATAAAGAGTGGGGAACAGAACTTGGTGGCAGAGTACTTGTCTAACATGTATGAATCCTTAGGTTCAATATTCAGCACCTTAAAAAAATAAAAATTTTAAAAAGAGGCCTTTTAAAATCAAGGCCCAGCCAAGCAGTGGTAGCACACATCTTTAATCCCAGTACTCAGGAGACAGAGGCAGGTGGATCTCTGTGAGTTTGAAGCCAGCCTGATCTACAGAGCTTGTTCCAGGACAGCCAGAGTTGCACAGAGAAACCCTGTCACGAAAAACAAACAAACAAACAAACAAATAAATAAATAAATAAATAAATAAATAAATAAAATCAAGGCCCAAGGAATAGCCAGATGGCTTACTGATAAAAAGGCCTGCCACCAAGCCTGGTGACCTGAGTTAAATCCCTGGAACCTACATGGCGGAAGGAGAGAANAGCCTCCTGCAAGTTGTCCTCTGACCTATACACAGAGGCTAGGACATGTGCANACCCACACATATACATCACACAAAATAAACAAATGTAAAGAGCAAGGCCCAGGCAGCCACCTGGGGACTCCCCAGAATGGACCATGCTCTGTNCTGTGTGCACACCAGCAGACTACCCCACAATGCCATCCCATACCCAGAGGTCTCTTCTACTTTCTGTGCTGCCTCTTCCATCCACTGTGCTCTAGCCTCAAGGAAAGCCATCCAGACTTGCCCCAGTCCCTCCAGCCATACACACCCCGCATTCCCACACACTTTCTCCCATTAGATTCTCATGGGTGGAGACAGTGAGGTTTTTCTTCTCCTTCTATCCACAGCAGCCCTGGGGTCAAAGACAAAGGCTGCTTTCCTCTGTCGTCCTCTCCCTTCTTCCCAAGTCAGCTGTTCCATCACCTCCTCTGTAATGTCCTCCCAGAGGACCCGAAGTCAGATAAGCAGAGCAGGCTCCCAGTGAGAATCAGCCATTGGCAGAACTGTGTACTCGGTCTAACTATCTCACTCCAAAGTCCACTGTCAGCTCCCTGAAGGCAGGTACCCAGAATGCCTCTGAAATGGTCATCCAGCTCAGGCAGTACCAGCCAGCCACTGAATGAAGCAGACTAGGTGGTCTGGGTCTGTCTGTGGGTCTTGTGCCTGTAATTTCTTGGACAAATGCATTCAAGGGCTGGGGGTGTAGTTCATTAGGCGGTGCTCGCCTAGCATGCACAAAGCCAGAGCTTGGATCTCTGGCATACCATAAACTAGTGTGTTGATACATGTTGGCAATCTCAGCATTCAGGGGGTAGAGGCAAGAGGACCAGAGATTCAAGATCATCCTCAGCTATAACTCAAATTCTAGGCCAACCTGGAATACCTCAAAGCATTTTTTGAGACCCTATCAAAAAGAAGAAGAAAAAAAGCACCCCCATGTCCATATGTCCAGCCTCTTTATGTATTCCTGGCATAATGCAGAGACACAGCATAGTTCTGTGGTCTCCAAGTTTGCCTTCAAATAGGGTCTAGTCCTAGCTGCCTAGCACTGGGCAACTGACTTTACATCCTTGTGCTTCTGCTTCCCTTCCTGTAACACACGAGTGATCACAGTACCTGCCCATAGGTGTCTGTGAAGCTTGGATTGGTGTGACTTACACAGAACAGCCCTGGCCCCTAAGAAGCAAGCAATGGAGGGCACTGATTGTGTTACTGTGCACAGACTAAGCTGCTGCCTCTGACCTCCTTAAGCCCCGCCCCAAAACTGGGGGCCAATCCGTGCTCCAGGACCTCAAGGTTCCCCAAGGTGCACATCTGGCCTGCGGGCTTCAGCCCACCACCCACCACCGGCCGGCACCCTGCTGAGGTCGCGACGCCGCCCCTGCCGGGTCTGAGCCTCTTGAGGCCTGAGAGTGCCGGGATCAGCTGAGTGGCAGGGCCCACCCGGAGACGCGAGCGGCGCAACCCGCGCCTTCCCAGCCAGTCCCCCGCCGCGGCCGCTTTGTGCCAAGCCCAGACTCTGAGTTACTGCGCCGCAGCCATGGAGCCCTCAGCGCGGGGGGCAGCCAGCTCGTTCCCAGGACGGCGCCTCAAAGGAGTCCTAGGGCCGCCTCCATGGGCAGGAGGGTGGGGACCCCAAAAGGGCCACGGATTGGTTCCCAAGGCCACCAGGCTTTCGCAGGTCGTGAAGCAGAAAGCGCCCCGGAGCAGCGGCCCTGCTTCACCTATACTTATCCCATCTCCCTACCCCACCACCACCATCCCTCCTCTCCCCCAACTACCTCCCCACCCCCATTTCTTGCCCTATCTATCCATGACTTCTTCTCTTTCCATTCCTGCCCTGATGTCCGTGGACTCAGATCTCTGAGGCAAGTCCACAGACAGGCTGCAGTGGGCCCAACTCCTGCCTCTTGTCCTGTAAGTCTCTGGTGTCCTCAACCCAAGGCGCTTCCACCATCAACACCACTACCCTCAGGTCACAGCCTGGCTTGAAGAAGGGCCGGATTCTGGGCCAGGCCTCTGAGGAGACTGGGTAGCCTCCTGGCCTCATTTCCCCATCTGTCAAATAAGTCTGGAATGTGGAGTCCACTGCCAGGTGCTGGGGATAACGCAATGACCAGACAGAGNAGGTACTCTGCTGGATGGTTCTCACAGGGTTGGGTCATGGCCTGAGTCCTGCCATGGCTNATATACTGAGAGAGACCTGTGTGTCTGTGATGGGATGGAGGACATGACACTTAGGTTCCTGTGGCAAGAATAAGACTTAGAATTCTAAGCCCAAGCTGGTGACAGGCCTAGTTGAGCTGACCCATCACCCAGGGAGTCTCTCTGGGGCCTGGATTGCACCAGAAAAGCCAAAATGGACTGAGCCAATGGAATTGGTAGCAATGAGCAGCGAGAGTGCTCAGGAAACACCCAGCCACCTCCCACAATCTCTCCTAGCCCTGTGGAAGCAATACTTTTCAGGCTCTCTCCCTTCAGAAACCCCTGTCATCTGGACACATGGCCCCTCCAGGATGGTCCTGTCCAGACAGCTTCTCCCCACCGTTCCCTTTTGAACAGGAAGGGTATTGTTGAAGTGTATACTTGCAGAAGCCTCTCCCTCCAACTATAGTGAACTTATATGTGCACCTGTTGCTAGAGCCTCAGCATTGGCAGCAGTGCTGGTACAGAGTACATGCTCAGTAAACACATGGCATGCATGAATGAGCAAGTGAGCAGCCAGCAAGAGTGTGGATCCTAAAAGCCTTGAAACTCAAGCTGAGATGAGAAGATCCAGCAACAAGCAGTCTAGTGGACATCACAAACCATTAGGCTCTCTGAGAGACTCTCACATTTTAAAGGACCGGAAAAGCTCTAAATGTTTGAGAAAGTCATAATTCTGCTCAATCCAGTGTTGCCAAGTGAGTCTGGCCACAGGAGACATTATACCACTCTCATAACCACGATTTCCTAAACAGTCGGAAAAGACTTGCTTCTTTGTGCTTACAATAGGACCCAGGCAAGCACAGCACTGGGCACACAGGAAGTGCTCCAGAACACCTGAATGATGGGTATAGAGAAGCCACACACAAGGCCCACCACTGCAGTGATCCGACTCTTCCCCAGGCTGCTGGCACCCGAGGCTAACTCACACATTGCACAGGTGTGCACATGCACACACCTTGACTCCCACACACATGTACAAAGATAGAGAGGCACACTTGGGAAACACGCTGAGAAATACAGGCATTCACATGNAAACACACATACCCACAGGAACATAGATCTGTACGCACAGGCNCATACAGCCTCTGTGGCAATGCCCTGCCCTCCCAACAAACATTTCCTGTGCCTGGCCAGTGATCAAGAGAACAGAATCTGTAGGGAGGATGAAGAAGACAGGCCTTGGTCAATGCAGCAGCGAGTTCCCAGGATGCCCTTGCTTTTCCCTCAGGCACAGTTCTGTCACAAGGTCACTGCACAACCTTGGACACCTGACTTGCAGCTCTCGGGGCACTTCTGACCATCCTCATGAGAAGGGTACTCAGCTGAGGAGTCATGACTAAGGCTCATTGTTAAGAATCATTATTGCCAGGTAGTGGTGGTGCATGCCTTTGATTCCTTCTGCCTAGCCCATTACAGCTCAAGGCTTGTGTCTCTCTCTCCCTTGGCTGCCCTGTGTCTAATCCAGCAGTCAGGGTTTCAGACCTTTCCCAGCATGCCTTCCACTTGGTCCCCTCTGAATCCTCCTCTGAACCATGCTGAGTCTCACCTAGGTAAGATGTTCAGGATGTATGAGGAAGAATGAATAGAAGAGAAGAAAGAAAAACGGGATGGAGAGAGGGGACCAAAGGACGCAGGGAGAGAAAACAATGCCCACACTCCTAAGCAATGCCCATAAACATGAGAAACTTCACTAATAAAGGAAGTGCAAATGAAAACAACGTGTGATTTCTTGGCTGTCTGCTTGGCAAAGAGAAAACAAAAACAAAGAGAGGAAAGAAAACCCGTTTGGGCAAGGATGAGGTGAAACCAGCCTTCATGCACCAGTTAACGGTGGGNGAGCTGGTATGACGTTTGCAAGTCAGTTTGGAAATAGCTACANAATTTTTCAGGTGAATACTCCTTGACCCAACAGTCCCACCTCTAGAGATCTAGACTAAGAAATGCTCAAACAAGAACACAAAAATCTGTAAGTGAGGATGCTCCCTGCATCACTGTAACAGCAAAACACTGGAGGCAATTACATATTCACCAGCAGCGGACAATGCGTAAACTCCAGTGCCTTGTGGCTGTTGATCTGGAGATCTACAACATCAACATGGTAGTAACTTCCATGCTAACAGGCTTCAGGCCCGCTGTACATTCAATTTACAGGAAGCTTTAAAAAAATAAAAAAATTAAAAAAAAAAACATTAACCTGGGACCTTATCTTCAAAATTTCTGGTTCCAGGTAATATTACTACTTCAAGTGCCTAAGGAAAAAAACTAATTATGCAACAAAGACTAGAAACCCACTGCTATGTGAAAATAACAAATGAGAGGCAGCATAGTCAGGTAGCATAAGATACTATCTGAGTGCATTTGTAGATGTTACAGATGTCTTGGATAAATGCACCCTTGAAAAAGTCTGGGTGAGATGATGACAACCACTGTCNCCAGGAAAGAAAGAGAATGAAGTTATCTTGAGAGTCAGAAATCTTTTACTTGGTTTTAAAGATGTGAGCACAGCCAGCCCCAAAGGCAGCATTCTATAGAAGAGAGGAAGNAGAGCTGACTCCTGTTCCTACAAAACCAGGGACTTCTGCAGCCCTAGAGAAGGCAGATTTTCTGCTGCTTTCCAGGGCTGCCAGCATAATTATAAAGCTAGTGGCCACCGGCTCTGACCCTGGAGCTGGCTAAGATTTGTCCTCGAATCCTAGTTCTTCTGTATGACCTTGGACAGGGCATCTCAGTGCCACAGTTTACACGTCTCCAGAACAGAAATTAGTCAGGGAGCTGCTACAAGAGTCCTATGAAGGAACAAATGGGATGGGACTGCACACAGCTGACCTCACACATGGCTTCTCCATGGCTCTGGATGGACACCTGTATGGCCTGGTCATTCTCCACCTTCAGCATCCCTGGATGAAAAAGACACCCAGAGAACCAGCTCCAATGACACTTAGCCAAGCCCCTGGGGCCAAGGGTCTCCACATGGCCAGCACAAGCATCTCCACAAACTCTTAAGATTCTCATACACCTCAAGACACTCATACCACTGCCAAGCCCTATGCCATCTTCTCTTGTCTCTTATACTCTTCAACCTCCAAACCGGCAGGAGAGCAGGACAAGACCAGCTGCCCACTGCAGATTCCCTAGAACAGTCCCTTTGGAGTCATCACTACCAACCCATCACATCAAAAGNTAACTTGAAAAAAGACCTAACTCTATCTTCCTATTATTATATTTCTTATTATAAAGCCAAAAATCTCCTATGTTTCCCCCTTTTTATGTTTTTATGAGTTAAAAACTATACCTAGGCTGCATGCAGTAGCACACACCTATAACTCCAGCACTCTGGAAGTTGAAGCAGGAAGATCTCAAATTCAAGGCCAGCTGGCTATCAAAACCATCTCTCTCTCTCTCTCTCTCTCTCTCACACACACACACACACACACACACACACACACACACACACC
>LZPO01007969.1:500025-524845 GCA_001675575.1 Neotoma lepida
CTGACTCTGACTCTAGGAACCAAGAGTGTTATTTTGGTACTAGTTTCAGAGTCAGGGCATGTTTCCTTAGTTCTGGGTTTGAGGATAAAGTGTTCATTTCTCTGCCTTAGGTCCNAAACCCAGGCTGTGTTTCATTCTCTGGTCTGAGCTACTTTCCTGCTCTGATTGGTTGGTTTCACAAGTCAGTTGGCCAGGACAGAGAGGGCCCTGATGTGAGCCTAATTGTGTTTCCTTTATTGGCCTTACGTAGCTTTTGGTCACTAATTCTAAGGCCAGGGCACATATCTTTCACTGACTCTGACTCTAGGGACCAAGAGTGTTACTATGGTACTGGTTTCAGAGTCAGGACATTTTTCCTTAGTTCTGGGTTTGGGGATAAAGTGTTCATTTCTCTGGCTCAGGTCCCAAACCCAGGCTGTGTTTCTTTCACTGGTCTGAGCTCCAGGGCCAGGGTGGGTTTCTTTAGCCAGCCCATTTTCCCTATAGTTTCTAGATTTGATGAAGTGAAAAACCTTTCTTAAATGTAGGTGGCACCATCCCAGGGACCAGGGTGGACTGAATAAAAAGGAGAAAGTGTGCTGAGCACCAACATTCATCTTGCTTCTTGGCCACAGATGTGATGTGAGCAGCCACCTCGTGCTCCTGCTACTGTGCCTTTCCCACTGTGATGGAGCAGCCACCTCATGCACCTGCTACTGTGCCTTTCCCACCGTGATGAACTGTACCCTCAAACTGTGAACCAAAACAAGCCCCTCCCTCCTTAAGTTGCTTTAGTCTGGTATTTTGTCACAACAACAAGATAAGTAATAGAGCATCCTCTTGGATGAAGAGGCCAGAAGCTCGCCCATTGGGTATGATGCACTGGGGCTCTCCGTGGGAGTGCTGGTGCATTTGGGGACTGAAGATGACAGTGATNTCATCTCATATGTACTGGCTACTCCTATGCATCAGACGCCATGTTAAGCTCTCCTGTGGATTAATTAACCAGTTCACTGAGTCTGTTAGTGCAATCAGGGTCTGAACTGGGTGTTTCCAGGTTCTTGACATTTTCTTCAAGGCAGAAATAAAAGTGCAAACAGGTTGCAAAGTAGCACAAGCATTTTATTCAAAACAAAGCAATTAGAACAGATCAGATGNCCAGGAGTGACAGCAATCCACAGGGTACTTAAATTATTATTTGGAACCTTCTTTTATGGGGCTCAACAGAAGGAGGTGTAGTTTGGGTGGGTTCTACTTCAATCAACAGATATGTAACCATTTACTGTACACGTCACTTCCCATAATACATCTGACTTCAATCATATGCATGCCTACTTATGCACAGGCCTAAGATAGGCAATTCTTCCTACAAATTCACTGAGGAACACAGTTTGCACCCTAAAACAGTCTAGGCAGATTGGCGCTCTTTTCTTCACAATAGATAGGCTGAGAGTGTTTGAATAGAAAGTGTCCAAGTTTGATGTTTGCTAGGGGAAGGAGACATGTATTTCNTTGTTACAAGTGGGGTGTGCAGCTTTATGAAGGTGGGGACCATGGGTTGCTAAACATTGCTAGGGGCATTGTTTAGAGAGGAGTGTGTGTACATACTATGTGCAGGTAAGAGTGCCAGGTGCCAAGTACACTGTTAGAAGAGAGTGCATAGCCCAAGCTAGGTAGAGTCTAGGCTGCAAAGCTATGGCCTCTGCTTGCCTGCCTCAAATCCNCATTGTCTCAAGGAATGTAGGAACTTGTAAAAAGTTAGGGAGCTGGTAAATAGGAGAAATGAGGTCTGAGCCCAGATAGCCTGACTTCCCAGCCCTGGTACCAGCCACTGCTCTACAAATGGCCTCTTCAGCAGAGGCAAGTGTAGCTGGCCATGCTTTACCTATGGGCAGGGGAGGAGCCAGGACCTAGAGGCCTTGAACACACATGGAAGANTCCTGAGTTCCTGTCGAGTATGGTGGGGAATCTATNGAGAGGTCCACAGCCAGAAAGCAGCATGGTCCAACTGCCTGCACTGGAGAAGGTGCCACTTCCTCCAAGCTAGGCAAGGGCTGGGAGCCATGCTGCAAGGAGATGGGGCAGCTCAGAGAGAACGCAGGGTAATGGTCATTACAAAACTCTTCATCCATGAAATATTCTGATTGTGAAGAATGTTCTTGTAATATGTANGAAAAAACTAAAAAAAANNTTTTAGGTAGTATGTCACATTAACTAATTTAATTTAAATATAAATTTAATTTAAATATAAAATATAATAATATAAACATACTGCAGGGAACCATGGAGTTGGCTTGGCCTAGCTGCCTTAGGAGACATGTGTCAGGTTAGAGTCCATGGCTCCTGGGCCACAATGTGCCTTCCAGTTCCTGAGTGACCGATGCACTCCCTCAGGCAGTGAAGTGTTCAGGCTGCTTTGTGCTTCTCTGTATGTTCCCTTAGTAGTNAAGGAAGCATGAAGGCTTGACAGGACAATTGGTCTTAGACATTAATCTTGTGTACCCTGTATGACTTGCAAACTTCATTGTATCCTAGCAACTACAACTTTATTGATCCTGCCAATTATCACTGTATCCTGTTCTGATAAAGGTATAANAAGTCTGATTGCTCTCAATAAAATGGTCACAGCCTCAGTTGTGCTGTGGCCCCTCCAACCGGCCTGATTTAACTCCTCAAGGCCATATAAGTGAGTTTGGCTTAGTAAGTAAGAGTGAGCACATACAACATATAATTTGAATGACATTGTATATTGCTGGGTACTGAACCTTGCTAAGTATGTGCTCTGCCACTGGACTGATNGCCTAGTCCCATGGGTAGCTAACACAGTGTTGAGGATGTTGCCCTGGATTCCAAGTGTGATATTAGATTANATAAGACTGAAGACAAGGAGCTGCTATTGGAGAAGAGGATGGTACCCATGTAGGGGATGCTGACGTGAGAGGCCTAGCAGAAGTGGCCCAGGTGCACCTAGGCTAATAGTTTGAGAGTAGGAAAAGAAAGACTGATACTCTCCAGGAGAAATGGAGGGGTTTTCCTCATACAGTCCTTCCTCAGTATCCAAGAGGAACAGGCTCCAAGATGCCCACGGATCTCCAGATGCTCAAGTCTCTTCACCAAATTGCATGGTTGCATGCAAGCTCAGCACATGTAAATGTCCATTTACTATGACATCTCTAGATTACTCATAATACCCAATACAATGTAAATGCTGTAAACTATTTATCATGCTATGTATTATGTTACTTTAGTATCACTATGGAAAAAAAAATACCTGTCAGAAACAACTAAGGAAAGGGTTATCTTGGCTGCTGGTTTCAACCCATCACGGGAAAAGGGGACCATGGCTGAGCAGCTCAGTCTAGGGCAGCAGGAGCACTGGTAAAAGTCATTCACACGGTGATGGACCAGGATGTGAGGACTGTGACCCAAACTAGGAGCTGGGCTTTAACTTCAAAGGCCTTCCCCTACTGACTCATTTCNACCAGCTAGAGCAAACCTCCTAAAGGGTTCACAACCTCCCAAAACAGTGNCACCATCCAGGGGACAAGCATTCAAAAGATGAGCACATGGAGGATGCTGCGGAGTCACATCATAAAAACATTTTATTGTTGTATTGTCATTTTAATTTTTAATCTACATTTGTCATTTATTTTATTTATCTATCTATTTATTTATTTATTTTGAGACAGGGTCTCACTATGCAGCCCTTGGTTGACCTGGAAATCACTATGTAGACCAGGCTGGCCTCGAACACCTGTCTCTGCCTCCAGAGTGCTGGGATTAAAGGTGTGTGCCACCACACCCAGCCTTATTTTTAATTTTTTAAAATATTTTCAATCCATGGTGCTTGAATCTGTGGGTGGAAACTGCAAATACAGGGGGCTGTCTGTCTGTCCTTCTGTGAACCTGGAAGAGAATCACCTCTCCCTGGACCAGGACTGTTCATGGCCTTTCTCCAGACTTGGGAAGCCATTGCCCAGAGCTTGTGTGTGGGGGGTTCCTTGAGCTTATTCTGCCCGAGAAGGTTCCTTTCAAGAGGTTTCTCAATTTCCTCTTCTCTTTCCGTGCTACGGTGGAGAAAAGGATGCGCAGAAGCCCACCTCTCCACACACACTCGACAAAACACTCACCAAGGCTCCCAGGCTGGGGCCGCCTCCCAGGACCAACTCTTCCTGAGTGACTTCAATGATGGCGACTTGAAGGAGGCAAGATTCCTTAAAAGCCCCACATAGCATCCATGTGGGACCAACTCTGCTTCCCTGGGTTCTCAAAGCCCAATTTAATCCAAGCTTATTAACACATAACATTTTAATTTGCCTTTCAATATGTTCCACACTGTATAAGCGTAACAAATTTAATAATTTCAGAAGTAAGGATTTCATATGTTAATTACAATGTTCTATTTCTTTGTGAAGCTCAAACTAGTTGGGGTAACCCCTGTGGAAAAGAGNTTGGTGGGAAGAGAGAGTTTCTGGTGTCCCCATGCACCCCCACACCTCCAAAATGCTGTTTTGAAAGCAATTGAGAGAGGAAAAAATGGGTTTCTAGGGTGCAGAGAATGAGCCGGAATCTGATGTTCAAGCCCGAATCTGGTGTTCTCCAGTGTCTTCCTTTGGGGCGCTCTATCAAAGACTAAGACCCAGGCCCCATGCTAAGTTGTCTATTTGATTCCAGGATGTACTAGAAAGGGAAGAGGGGAAAATGCCAGCAGACAGGCAGGGAAAGCAGCCAATCAGAGCTTGTGCCACTAAGGGCTGCTAGGGAGCTTGGAAGGCAGGGAAGAACACGCCCACTTCCTAGGTACCACTCCAGGAAGGAGGAATTTCCATGTTGACCTTCCAGCCTCTTCAACTACCCACCTCAGGCTGTTTGTAGAGAATGCTCAGTCCACTATGTGGGTGGCAAAATAGACCCCAGGGCCCAGAGGAAGCCCATACCTAGGCTGGAGAAGAGGAGCTGTCGGCCGGAAGTCAGGTAGTGTGCCCTGCTAGGTCGGGCTGAGAGAGCAGGTGAACTTTCAGCAGCCCAGATTTAAGTGAGGACCCCCAGCGTACAAGCAGTTCCCTAGCACTGGGTGAACTAGCGGCTACATTTGCTGGAGATNCTGAACCTCCACCTAGGCTATCCAGCAAATGATCTAAGTATGTATAATACACCAGCTCTGGTTAAGTCTGGACACTCACCCTTGGACAAGGCTGTTTTGTCTGTACTTGTGTAGAGCATGCTGGCTCAGTGTCCCCAGAGGTGGCACATAGTGATCATCTCAGTGGTCCCAGACATGCTCTCATTTTTAATTTTGTCCTTTGTTATTTATATGTGATTTTTAATCTATTTTTATTTTATTTGTTTGTTTGTCAAGACAGGATTTCTCTGTGTAGCCCTGGCTATCCTGAAACCATCTCTGTAGACCAGGCTGGCTTCAAACTCACAGAACTCCACCTGCCTCTCTGCCTCCAGAGTGCTGGGATTAAAGTCCAGCTCTTATATGATGTTTATCTTAAAATTTTTTGCATTAATTTGTGTGTGTGTGTGTGTATGTATGTACCATGGCCTGCATATTGAGATCAGATAACAGCTTGTGGTAACTGGTTCTCTCCTCCCATTATGTGGGAACCAAGGATCAAACTCAACTATTCAAGATTGGCAGTAAGTGTGCGTGTGTGTGTGTGTGTGTGTGTGTGTGTGTGTACACAAATATATAAAGGTGGGGCTGGAGAGATGCTCATCAGTTTAAAGCACGTACTGTTCTTACAGAGAACTGAGTTTGGTTCCCAGTGCCAATGCTGGATGGTTCCTAACCATTTGTAACACCAGCTTCATGGTGATCCAAGGCATCTGGCCTCTAAGAGCATCTGTACACTCATGTGCACACTCATACACAGACACAGATATACATATTTAAAAAATAATAAAAACAGATATTTTAAAAATGGATGAGGGAACCAGGTGGTGGTGGCACATGCCTTTAATCCCAGCACTCGGGAGGCAGATGTAGATGGATCTCTGTGAGTTTCAGGCCAGCCTGGTCTACAGAGCAAGTTCCAGGACAGCCATGGCTGTTACACAGAGAAACCCTGTCTTGAAAACAAAAAACAAAGCTAGGACTGAAGGAGGACTGTCTTAGTGACCTTGTCTAGTGTCTAGCATGGTATAAGACCCTGTTTCTATCCCAGCACCAAAAGATAAATAAATGGTAATATGGTAAGTTTAACGTCATGCTCGTTCTAGCACAATAAAAACATAAGCATATGAAAATATTGATTTCCATCAAAAATGCCAAANGGGTAATTATACACCTGTGACACATGCCTATGACAAAGGATGTCTGAGGAACTGTCAGACAAGTGTAGAGGAAAAGTGACAGGTGGTTGGCAAGCTGTTAGGGAGGCGTGGAAGCAGGTGCATGAGATTGCCAAGAACAGGGAGATGGAGGCCCTGCAGTCAAGCAGGGAAAGGCATGGACGTCTCGGGAGCACTGAAGAGAGTGGGTGCCAGCTTGTGGCAGGGGAACGTCTTTGGGGCTCACAAAAGCCTTAGCACTTCCCAGATGGCTTATACAGACCAAGTCCAGGGGAAGCACTAGTCCAAGACCAGTGCTGGGAGCCTGAAGTCTCCAGATAGGCACTTTGTGAGACTCAAGCCATCCTGCTCATCACTGTACATCCGANGCCCTCAGAAAGCTCTTGGGAAACACCCACCAGAGGTGCATGGGATACCTGCTCTGAAACACACACTTCAAGGCCAATCTTTAGACTCTTCCTTCAGCCTTCAGTCTCTGCCTTCAGCCTTCAGTCTCTTCCTTCAGCCTTCAGTCTCTGCCTTCAGCCTTCAGTCTTGTTCTATGAGAGAAAATGTCTTCCCCCGCCCCCTTCCTCCTTTCTTTTGCCCTACCGCCATTTCTTCTGTTAGCTTTGGACTCCTGGACTTAGAGGATCCTTGTTCCTTCCCTTCTGGAGTAGCTGGGCTATAGCTGTGGGCTGTTCCTTCCTTTTCTCCTGTCTTTTAAACAAGGCTGCTCTTGGGGATGGAAAGATGGCTCAGTGGTTAAGACACTGACCACTCTTCCAAAGGACCTGGGTTCACTTCCCACAACCCACCTAGTAACTCATAGCCATCTATAACTCCAGTTCCAGGAGCTCTGACACCCTCCTCTGGCTTCTGTGCAGGCAAAACACTCACACACATAAAATAAAAATAATAAAAATTTGTGTATACACACACACACACACTTTTTTTAACCCCCCCCCCAAAAGAAGGCTGCTCTGGCTAGCCTAATTTAACAGATGAAGAAGCAATAGGCCTGGGTCTAGGCTTGCTGTAACAGATACTGTAGGGACTCCTGTATCCCCCTTCCCAGCTCTTCCGGTGCCTGAAGGACAGACAGCCAACTACCAGTCTCTCCACCTTTGTGTCTGAGGACTTTCTCTGGTCATCAAAGCTGACTGCTCACATGTACGGTGGGCCTGAGTACTGTGGAGTTTTCATCCCTGTAAGTAGCCCTCAACCAGTGGTGACAAGACCCAACTCCCTACTTCTTGTGGACACAATGTATATGACTCCACCAGAATCCCCAAGGGGGAGACCTCCAGGTACCTAGAGTAACTTCACTCTATATTGGCTCTTTTCTGTCCTTGACCCCATCTCACNTCATCCCCATTCCNTGCTGANGTAGCTCTGTAGGGTCAGAGTACATATCTACACACCTTCTGCCTCAATGTCCCTGGGGTCATTAAATGACCCTCTAGCCAGGCTCANTTTTCAGCCTTGGAAGACCAATATCTGGAGTTAAAATAAGAGACTTTTTAAAAAATTATTATGTGTATGGTGTCTTGCCTGCATGTATGTGTATGCCCCACATATGCACCTGGTGCCCAAGAAAGTCAGAAGCCCAGAAGACGGGGTCAGAGCCCCTGGAACTATAGTCTCAAATGGTTGTGAGCCNCTGTGAGGGTGCTGGGAACTGAACACAGGTCCTCTGCTAGAGCGGTTAGTGCTCCAGCGGCTCCAGCCATCTCTCCAGTTCCCACAGAAGACTTTCTACAGCCTCCTCTGAGGGGAAGCAGAGGCTCAGTGCCCTTCCCCTCCCCGACTCCAGTGGTCCCTGCCCACCACCAGGCCTNAGTAGATCAGCTCTTTGGAAATCCCAGCTACTTCTTAACCCCTAGTGATGAGAGACAGGACCATCCTGATGACCACCAGAGTTCATTTCTTGGAAAGGATTTGTACCAGCAAGGACATAACTTGGGTACACCTCCCCTCTGCACAGCTCTGCTCCAGCCAAGCCCCTCCTTTCCAGTGCACACCGTGGGGAAGCCTGTCTCCCTGCCCCTGCTTTGGCCTTGGGGCCAGGTATGTGGCTGTGGTGCTCACCTGACCTTGACCCTGCCTCANGGTTGAAACGTTGTCCATGCTTACTCTTCACATTCCAGAAAGCAGAATTTTGAAATACAACTGCCTTCACACCTCTTTCAGCCCTGTGGTGGCTGCAAGTGGACAGTTCAAACACCAGTGAACTCCTTTGCAGACTTTTCCAAAGGCCATGCTCAGAGTCCCTTGAAGATGGACATGGCATCCTAGCCTGCTCTTTTTTTTTTAATTTTTTTTTTAAGATTTATTTATTATGTATACAGAAGAGGGCACCAGATCTCATTACAGATGGTTGTGAGCCACCATGTGGTTGCTGGGAATTGAACTCAGGACCTCTGGAAGAACAGTCAGTGCTCTTAACCTCTGAGCCACCTCTCCAGCCCCCTAGCCTGCTCTTAAGCCTGAAAGGGCCTCAGGGTCCCCAGGGAACCCCTGGTTTGTCTTCTACCCCAGCTCCACAAGCCCCATGTTCTCCAAAACAGGGCTCGTCACTTCAGTCCTCTGCTGAGACTTTGTGTAGCCTCTCTGACAATCAGAGTACAAGTCAGCAAGTGTCCGTTGCTCTGTCCATTGCACAATGGGGCCTTCAGACCTCATCGTTCACATGCTCCCTGACTGACGTGCACCTTGTCTTTCTGTTCCGGATATCCACCTGCAGCTCCTGCCTCAGGGCCCGCATGATCTGTGTCCTTGTAGGGGGCCTCCAGGGCAAATACCTTCTCCTCAGACCCTTCCTGCTCCCCAGGCTCACCCTTCCTCTTCTGGCAGATCATGCTTGTCTGCTAGCCACAGCCATTCTCCTCACAGAATTCTCCCCCTGCTTGTTAGCTATCTCCTCTCTGGGACCAGGAACGTCTTCCTTTATGTTCTGTCCTATTCCCAGAACCTAGCACAGAGTNGGTGCTCAGCAAATAAGCACAGGGAGAATGTGTGGACGAACGAGTGACTGCATTCATTTGTACACTGCCCGGGAGGGTGGACCAGACAGAAAGCCCAGAGAGGCTCCTCTGCTCCGGTGCTCCCCAGGAAAGGAGTCTCCCTTCCACTGGAAATCGGATCACTAAGTATAATAGAAGACACTTGCTTACTGCTCATTGGTCCTGTGCCAGCTCAACCACCCGAATACTCCATTTTCCACTCAGTCCTCTTAAAGGCCCAGGGGAGCCCACAGAACCTTGGGGAGGGCATCTCTGATCTCCAGGTGGGAGGCCTGGCAACCAGACTCTGAGCACCCCGATCTTCAGGGATTTCTTGAGGCTTTTCCTGGCCTCCTGAGTCTTGGTGGCCTCTGCTCAGCAACCCAGGCCCCAGGTGGAGGGAGCAGGTCCCTGTGGGAAGAGACTGGAAAGTAAGACTCTGGGGTCTGGGCCTCCTGGGAAGAGGACTTGCTGGTAGAAGGGTCCACTGGGAGTCACCCAGCTCCAATCACCCACAGCCCCCTCCCAGGGTGATGCCTCCATGGGAGCCCAGCCCAGGGACACAGTAGGCCATGTCCTTGGAGGATGCCTCAGGACACTGGCAAATGGCTTGGAAAAGTTTGGCAATACTCTGTGTCTCCCCAGGGTGCTCCTGGGTTCCAGCTGCTCCAAGGAGGACATGGATCCCAAGAAGTCGAGTCCCAGGCTGTCCTTATTCTTTCCGAGGTGGGACTCAAGGGCCAGGCAGTCCCAGAGTGTCCAAGTCTAGGCCTATGAAATCTATAACCTCATCGGGTTCAGGTCTGCTGTCCAGCTCCACTGTCCCCTACCTGCAGGGTCCTGTCAGTGATCAAGCCTGGCTTGGCAGGTTCCATGTGTTCTCCTAGCCTGGACCTTTCACCCCCAGGCAACCCTGGGTTTGACTTCCATTGTAGGNCATAAAGGCCCCATTTAGCACATGTATTTGTAACATGCCTTTAATTGTCTTGTTCTTTCAGACAAGCTCTAACATATATGAAGTAGAAAAACAAAGGCAAGTGTAGCTTATGCACCTGCATTTATTTTATTTCTCAAATACTATTTTAAATTTATTCTTTGTATATTTCAAACATATTTGGATCATATCCANCCCCATTACCTCCCTCCAATGCCTCTCCAGACTCCCCAATGCATCTCCCTTCTGACTTTATGTATTATTATTAATTATTATTTATAACTCATGACTCCATCTGTGCATGGGTGTGGGGCCATCCACTTGGTTGTGAGCGCCTACCAGTGACCATATCCTCAAAGAAAAGAACCATCTGCATTTATAATGAGCCACAAGGAAGACCTTTTGGAAGTGAACACTTGCACAGGGCTGTCCTAGACATGAACCTTCCCAAGGGGCCCTCCTGTCTCCTGTGGAAGCCATACCCAGACCCTCCCTCAGAGGTACTAAGAAAGCACCACTCATGCCAGCTGATGGAGGGCAGCTGTGGCTGCAGTTAGGCACAATGGATGAAGTCACAGGGCCAGCCAGTTGCAGCACATGGCATTCAGTAGCTTGAGCTCTGAGGTCAGGTCCTTATGACCACAATTTGCTCAACTCTCCGGTGTCACAACAGAGGATCAGATGAGCTAGCACACACTGAGAGCTCAGAAGACACACACACATGCACAATGGTTCAGGGACCAAATATTTGCTGATGTTCTACTGTGTTTCAGGCTCTAGAAGGAAGTAGAATGTGGAACAGGTGCAAATATCTTCTGGAAGCTGACATTCTCGCAGGGCATCATAACATACAGGTAACCAGATGTGTAAGGAGAAGGTTGTCAACTGTGATGTATGAGAGNAAGTATTGAACCGGGAAGAGTAATTTAGGGGTTTTGTTGTTGTTGTTGTAATTTAGGGTTTCTTACATCATGACGCCCAATGTCAGGATCAGACATTGCACTGAGGGCAAAGATGATGAGACATTGTGACCTAGGCAAAGATGGAAGGACAAGCACTCTAGGTAGAGGGGCAGCCTGTGCCAAGGCCCTGTGGCAGATGTTCAGTAGCTTGAGATGTTAGAGAAAAACATAGCAGGCACAGAGATCAAGTGTTGACCCATAGATCTGGCCAAGNACAAAGGCTCAATCCCACAGGGCCTTAAGGGAGTTGCANTGTGGTTGCTAGAGAAGAAGGAAGCAGAAGTTTCNGCCTGGCTATGGTTGAACCTGACTCACAGTTTAAAAACCTCCTTCTGTTGCTGTGTGGAGGAGAGATGGGGAGGCAGGATGATGACAAGACTAGAAGGAAGAAGTCAGAGGAAGGCTATTGTGGATGGCCAGGGCTGGGGTGGCGAAGCNGGTGGGCAGATGTGGGAGATGCATGCCTCTACCCAGTGAGCACTGTGGTGGTCCCTCCACACTCGCCTTGTGTGCTCCCTCAATATGACCTGTGAATCCCAGCATTCCCCTACATGTTATCCAGATGGTGCATTCTGGGCCTGTTGTGCAGGGCTCTGCCCCAGGCCAGACAGGGCTGATAATGAAGGAGGCCAAACCACAGCAGAGACCAAAGCAGCAAAGCCACCTCTGGGCCGTTTCTGCTCCCAGGCCCTCTTCTGTAACAGCTAAATAACAGGACTCTTACCACCTCACCTCTCCAAGTCCCTTCATGTAGGCCTCCTCTGCATGGGTTAGAGTGCTACAGGTTACAGGGGCTGTGCTCTCCAAACCAGGCCTCCATCCTCTATTTTAGCTGTGCCTTGAGAAGGGCCTGGGGCCTCCGTTCCCTTTGGCACAGGGCATCATGGCCTTAGTCTGGGCCAACATAGACAATGTTCTAAGCACATCAAACTCACATGCAGTCTCAATGCCTTGGCATTCAGACTACAAGAAGCTTCCTGTAGCAGAACAGGGCAGTGGGGTGGCGGGTGCACCTCAGCTCTCTACTCACAGCCCTGCCTTTGTGGTAATGGCCTGGCCCACAGGTGGCACACAGGTTAGTCCAGGCTATACCTCTCCTATACCTGCTTATCCAGATTCCACAGCTCTGGGGTTTGGGCTCCTGCCTTCATTTTACAGCTGATAAAGTGAAGGGTTTGGTGTGCCCAAACTCCTCCGTGAGACCCACTTACACTATCCTGGTACAGACACCCAGCTTTCCTCTGGCCTCAGGGGCACAGGCAGGACTGTGACTCCAATCCCCACCCCTCTCCACCCAGCTCCATGGGCAGAGCACTCACTCCACACATAACACTGTTTGCCACCAGCTACCCAACACACCTTAGCTTCAAACTCTTCTCCCCACATCTGTCCCATGTCACTGCCGTCACCTGCGTCTGTTTCCCCCGGGCCCCCCGTGACTGTCCCCTGCTGCCCTCTGCCTATGCTGTTCAGCAACAGTGCTTGCTGAACTATGGCCCTAGGCCACTATGTTTATGTTATTTTCTATTTTTTGTTGTTGTTGTTGTTTTTGGTTTTGTTTTGAGACACATAGTCCAGGCTAGCCTCAAACACCTGATCATTATGCCTCTACCTCCCTAGTGTTAAAATGAAAGCTATTTTCTGTTTTAATTAATTCACTGTATCTATTTTAAAAAAATAATTTAAGCCAGGTGGTTGTGGCACACACCTTTGATCCCAGCATTTAGAAAGCAGAGGCAGGCAGATCCTTGAGTTCAAGGCCAGCCTGGTCTACAGAACGAGTTCCAGGGTAGCCAGGGCTACACAGAGAAACCCTGTCTCAATTAATTAATTAATTTAAAATAATTTTTATTTTTTAAACTTTATTCTTATTTTATATGCATTGGTNTTTTTCCTGCATGTCTGTGTGAGAATGCCAGATCCCTAGAACTGGAGTTACAGACAGGTGTGAGCTGCCATGTGGGTGCTGGGAGTTGAACCTGGGTCCTCTGGGAATACAGTCAGTGCTCTTAACCACTAAACCACCTCTCCAGGCCCTAAAATAATTTTTNATTTAATTTTTATTTATTCAATTTTTATGTNCCTTTACTGAAGCAAGATCCCTATACAGTGATTCTGTATACAAGATCCCTGAACAGTCCTGGGTGGAAGTTACATACTCTCCATCGAGACAGACCTCGGTTACACTCTGCTTATTGGTGGAATAGTTCGTTTATAAAGCTTTATACATAACAAAGCTTTGAATTAGACCAGGCTTTCCAGTAATCATCTCTGAAAAAGTGGCATTTAATCTTTTTTTTTAAAGATTTGTTTATGTATTATGTATACAGTGTTCTGCCTGCGTGTACACCTGCACTCCAGAAGAAGGCACCAGATCTCATTACAGATGGTTGTGAGCCACCATGTGGTTGCTGGGAATTGAACTCAGGACCCCTGGAAGAGCAGCCANTGCTCTTAACCTCTAAGCCATCTCTCCAGCCCGTGGCATGTAATCTTAGCTCNATTTTATAGTATTCAGAAGCCTGTGATCCTATAGCTTTCCAAAACATTCTCTGTATAACGNCGCTGAGCAGAGGGGGCTCCTCCTNCAGAGCTGAGCAGAGCGGACTCCTCGTCCAGATCCACACAGTCACATCTGAGGACTTCTGCCACATACTTAGGACTTAAAAGAGTCTAAGTGTCCTAATCACCAATGTGGACTTCTTGCTCATCTTGTTGGCCATTTAAACTGCCACTGAAGACCCATGAAAACTGCCCCACGTATAACTGTCTTTAAAGCAATGGGTCTGTGTGACAGTGTCAGCAGGTGCTATTATTATAATAGCTAGGTAACTAAAGGCCCATAAAAAATGCCAAGTTAAGAGAAAAAAAAAACAAACAAACAAGAGTGCATTCCATGGTAACAATCTATACCGATGTTTCCCAGCCACAAAGACATTAAGACACGATTCAGATCCCTTTACTCAATCTGCATGCTCCTCATCTGGAGCCGAGCAGAGCGGGCTCCTCTGCAAAGTGTATAACAAAAAGCAAAGCTAGAGGTTGGCTCAACTGTTAAGAGCACTTATTGCTCTTGCAGAGGACCCAGGCTTAATTCCCAGCACCCACCATGGCAGCTAACAACATGTGTAACTCCAGTCTCAGGGGGTCCAATGCCCTCTTCTGACTTCACAGGCACCAGGCACACATGTGGTGCACATACATACATGCAGGCAAAACATCCATACACATAAAATAATCAAATAAATCAATCCTTAAAACATTAAAAAAAATACAAAGTGAGGGGGACAAAGTTTGACATGATGTCATTATGCGAGTCAAACTTGGGAGATCACATTAAGTATCCATTCTGATCAAACCCTTCGTGTACACATTCAGGTTTGTTGTAATAAAGCTACTTGAACATTTTTTGTTAAAACAGTGATGTCTTTCTAGTGGAAAAAAATTAAAAACAAGCACTATTTTATTCTATTTTATGTGCTTCTGTGTGCATATGAGCATGAATGTGGTGCACTCAGAGGACGGGAGGATGTCGGATCCTCTAAACTTACAGGTGGCGGACATGGGTGCTGGGAACTGAACTTATGTTCCCAGAAAAGCAGCCAATCCTCCTAATGCTGAACCNTCTCTCCAGTCCAAACTCTTGTTCTTTTGTTTTAGAACTGAATTTGTTTATTTAATGAGCACGCAGCAGTCAGAGAACAACGTGGAGAGAGCTGGCTGTCTTCTTCCACCATGTGGGTCTTGGGGATCGAACTCATGTTGTCAGTCTCGGCAGCAAGTGCCTTTACCCACTGAGCCATCTCACTGGTACCAGAATGAAGCTGGAGAGAAAAAAGTGCACATCTGCGTGCGTGTATGTGGAAGGAAGGATGCCCAGGCACATGTGTGTGGAGGCAACAACCTTAGGTGGTGTTATTCAGGTACCATCTTCCCTTTTTGTTTGAGATGGAGTCTCTCGCTGTCCTGGAACTCACCAAGTGGACTAGACTGGCTGGCCAGTGAGCCCCAGGCATCCACCTGTCTCAGCCTCCCCAGTGCTGAGACTATAAGCACACACTGCTAGATGAGTTCTGGGAACTGAACTCTGGTCTTGGTGCACGNAGGTCAAGTGCTTTACTGAATGAGCTACCTCCCTAACCCTAGAATGGACTTTTAGTTAACAGGTAAAGATTGTGCATTTAGGGACTTGAGTGTAATTTAGCGGTAGGGTATGTTCCCTGGGGGACAAGGCCCTGGATTTGATCCTCTACTGTAAAAGCAGAGTGTATCTTTCTTGGGTACCACGTCTTGTCTAAATACACATGTCCAGAGTGTGAAGCTCAAATCAGGGTAGTTAACATACTCATCACCTGAAGCATCCGTTATTTCTTTGTGGAGAGACCATTCATCCTATAGCTGTTTTAAAGCATACTGAGTGTTATTATTAACTACAGTCACCCTAGAACTTACCCACCCGATCTCGGCAGCTTTGCACCACACCCAACCTCTCCCCAGGCACGCTTCTCTTCCACCTTCCTGCCATTCTACCTCGTACTTCTGAAATCAACTTTTTTAGATTCCTAGCTTTGAAAACAATAAAGAGAAGTAGATAAAATTAATTTTAATACCCTATTTTAAACTGACTATCCGAAGTATCATCACGTCAGTGTGAAATGAGCATTTAAGGCTGCTGAGGAAATNGCTTGTCCTCTTTGTCCTGCTCGGTCTTTGGCGTCAGGCTGCATGGACACACGCAGCACGTCTGATTCAGATGAGCCACGTTTCAAGCCCTCAACAGCCATGGGTGGCCAGGGGCTTCAACAATGAGCAGACAGCTCTGCTCTCAACCCAGCAGCTGGAATGGGCCTTTATAAAGTAGACCAGAGTGTGTCGGTCTCTGCTGGGAGTGATGCACTGGTTCTAGTTTCTGAGTCAAAGTCCTTACAAGGTGAACAGTCTTTGTCCAGCCGCTTGTCCTCTGCTTCCTGCTGGGCCTTTGCCTCTCTCCTTCCTGGGATGCTCTCATCCTGCATCACTCCTGGCCTGCTTCCTGGCTCTTTTTAAGCTCTTAAGCCAACATCACATTCTTAGGGCAGCCTGTCTGACCACTTTAATTCACCTGTAGCCCCACTCTCTATTTCTCTTTTCTTATCTCAGCCCCCTTTCTAATTAATTTCTCTTCCAAGCACTCATTCTTCTAATTGGATATACGATGCTCCTATTTAATGTATTCGCTATCTTTGTCACCCTTGTTAAAATATTGGCTTCATTTGAGCAGTGGTGGCACATGCCTTTAATCCCAGCACTCAGGTGGCAGAANAAGGTGGATCTCTCTGAGTTTGAGGCTAGCCTGGTCTACAGAGGGAGTTCCAGGATAGCCAGGACTACACAGAGAAACCCTGTCTTGAAAAACTAAAATAAATAAATAAATAAATAAATAAATAAATAAATAAATATGGGGGCTTTTGTCTGTTTTATGCATACTCCTATGCCTAGAGTTTGGCACATAGTAGGTATCAACAAATGTCCCTTGTTAGGGTATGGAGGATAGGTGGATGGATGGATGTGTGGAAAGATGGATGAATTAAATGTGTGGATGGATGGATGGTTTGGTGGTTTGAATGAGAATGGTCCCCACAGGCTTATATGTTTGAATGCTTGGTCCCTAGTTAGTGGAACTGTTTGGGAAGGATTAGGAGGTGTGGCCTTGTTGGAGTAGGTGTGCCACTAGGGGTGGGTTTCCATAGCGTACAACTCCAGTCTCTCTCTCTCTCTCTCTCTCTCTCTCTCTCTCTCTCTCTCTGTTGCCTGTGGATCAAGATGTAAAGTTCTCAGCTACTGCTCCAGCACCATGCCTCTCTGCTCCCCACCATGATGACCATGGACTAACCCTCTAAAACTGTAAGTGAGCCCCAATTAAATGTTTTCTTTTATAAGAGTTGCCTTGGTCATGGTGTCTCTTCACAGCAATAGAACAGTAACTAAGATGGATGGATGGACGGATGGACGGTTGGATGGATGGATGGATGGATGGATGACTGTATGCATGGATAGGTGATGGATGCCAAGTGTGGGTGAGTGGCTGGGTGTTTGGATGGATGGGTTGATGGATGTGTGGATAAACAGATGGATGGATAGATGTGTGGATGAATGGGTAGATCAATGTGTAAATGCTTAGGTATTTGGATGTTTGGATGAATGTTGGATAGATGGATGAATAGATGGAGACCTATTAAGTGACAAGGCAGGGCCAGTGAAAAGGCCATTATTCAAACTCATATCTACAGACATGATGGAGGCCTGGGGAGCCTGTGGCCTCATCAGCACAGGTTTCTAGCTCTCCACCACATGCAGCGACCTGCTTTCCTGAAGAATCCACTGTGCAGCATCAGAAGCTGCAGGGGGCACAGCTGTCTAGGACACCCCTGGAAGCTCATTTTCTCAGGCCAATTTCTTACATGACCTGAGAAGGATTTAAAAGATCTGTGATTTGGCCAGGCGGTGGTGGCGCACGTCTTTAATCCCAGCACTTGGGAGGCAGAGGCAGGCGGATCTCTGTGAGTTTGAGGCCAGCCTGGGCTACCGAGTGAGTTCCAGGAAAGGCGCAAAGCTACACAGAGAAACCCTGTCTCGAAAAACAAAAACAAAAACAAAAAAAAAATCTGTGATTTGAAGATAAAATCTCCCAGTCTGCAATTAATGTTCACAGTTCATTGTTTGTAATTGCACATAAAAATTAAATAATGAGAAATTATATGAATTAGACTTCCCACAAGGAATGGATTTAAGAAGAAAAGTTCCAGGGCTGGAAAGATGACTCAGAAGTTAAGAGTACTTTTTGCTCTTGCAGAGGACCTGGGTTCGAATCTCAGCATCACACTGCAGACCACAACTGTCTGTAACTCTAGTTCTTGGGGATCTGATGCCCTATTCTGACCTCCATGAGCACCAGGCACGTACATACAGGCACATACAAGCTTGCAGACAAAACACTCATACACATTTAATAAATAAGTACGTCCCATTGCTGCTTTCAAAGGATAAGTCCTGTTAACAAAGTGTTCTGGACCCACCCTGAAAAACAGTGATGGGGTTGACATGCAGAGCCCAAGCTCAGCTCTGCAGATGAACCTAGCCACACCAAATACTTCACACACCCAGCTTTAGATCATCACTGTAGACAGCAGAGGAGTGCATCATTTTATTAGCTCTGGAATCTTGAGGCTCAGAAGGCTCAGTTAGCTGCTCCTCAAGTCGAACCCACATCTGGGACTATCTGGTCTGGTATCTTGGAGTCCAGGGGTCCTTTACCATGTCAGGCATTGAAGGGTCTCCCAGCAGATCAATAGATGCCACAGAGACCATGGCAGGAACGCTAATGAAGACCACACCCATTTTTCCCATCGCCCCCTTGGGACATCTGAGCAGGTGAGTTTCCTAACACTGTGATCATCTCTGAAGTGCAGGGTCACACTTCATAATGACTCTGGAGTGTATTAAAGTGTTAGTTTTTCAGGGTAAGAAATGAAGAGACACTGCAATTTTGAATCCCTATTTGGGCATTTCTCCATTCATTTTCAACCTTCTGGAGACAGCACCTACATCTCTCTGGACCCAAAGAGACCCAGCTGTAGATTCAAGCTTTATCCAGACTCCTCCTGTGCACATGGACTTCTATGATGCAGGCCAGGTCTTCCTATCTTTGGGCCACAGTTTCCTTTCTAGCCCCAACATACCAGGACACTTTCTTTGATTCTTGCCGCTGCCACAGAATGTCCTGAGAGGAATGAAGGGGGACACCCAGCCCTCACTTCAAATCCTTGATAACACTCCCTTGCCAGCAGCCTCTCCTCACAGGGCTCTTAGGTGCTATTGCCCACCCCCCACTGGTGGCTTTGCATCTCACTCCACATGTGGGTGCCTTCAAGGTGGCAGGATGGCCTTATCCCCACCTAATGTCACAGAAGGCAGTTACACTACTGCCCCTCCATACTCCCTGTCTCGGTGTCATAGACTTCCTAACAGCTCTCTTCCTCACTGGGTGGAAAACTTGGACTCGCCACTGTCTTTCAAGAATGACTGAGCNCCTACTGCAAGCAGACTGTAGATGCAAACGGTGGGTTTGCCCGGTTTGCCCTCTAGGAGCCTGGGTCATGGGCATGAACAGCACTCCTTGTAACAACAAGCAAAAGAAACCAGAGGATCCCAGATAGATGTGACAGCATAAAGATAGTCCACAGGGGCCGCTTAGAAGATGGCCACACCCTTGATGATAAGGAAACAGTGGGGGAGGGGCTAGGAGAAGAAATACAGGGCTATCCCCAGGGGAAGGAAAGCAAAATTCCTGCCAAGTCTTTCAGGGACTTGAGCTAAAGACCCCTGCATTCTGTCAGGGTTGGGGGACAGAGAAGAGAGTCATGANGGAAGTGGGGGCAGATCAAGGCTGCCTAATATGCAGCCACTGCCCACCTGAGGTTCTTTTTTTGGTTGTTTTTTTGAGAGAGGGTTTCTCTGTGTAACAGTCCTGGCTGTCTTGGAACTCACTCTGTAGACCAGGCTGGCCTCGAACTCACAGAAATCTATCTGCCTCTGCCTCCCGAGTGCTGGGATTAAAGGTGTGCGCCACCACCACCCGGCCCACCTGAGATTCTTGATAGCGTAAGTCATTTCAACTTTACTATTGTCTTTCTGGCTGGCCAAACAAGCATGATGCAGCCAGAGAGGGCTGAAAGACATTAGTGAGTTTGAGCTTTGAGTCGTTTCGACATGACTCCAAACCCAGTCTTTGCCAGTTAGTCACCTGAGTTGCACAAGTCACCAGGCTCTGTACCTCAGTTTCCTCATCTGCAAAGTGACAGAAAGCTGTCTGGGGCCTAGAAACATAGCTCAGTGGTAGAGTGCTCGGCTAGCATGTGCAAGGCCCAGTTTCATTCCCAGTGCCACAGAAAAAAAGGAAAGGATCCTGCCCTAGCTCAGAGTGCTCTAGCAGAACACACAGTAGGTGCCCGCCAGCTTGGGTTTGTGCTTGTTGTTTCAATGCTGGCAATAGAGCTCAGGGATTGATGCTCACTAGAAAAAGCCTCTGCCACGGAGCTGTGCCCCAGCCCATGGTAGAGAATCAACCCTAAAGACATTGCTTTCTTACAGTTGTGGAGGAGAGGAAGTCTGAGACCAGGTGTGCGGCACATGCAGGTGCTGATGGGAGCACTCTCCCTGGCTCACAGAGTCACCTCAGTATGGTGGAGGGAGGAGGCTCCAATGTCTCCCTCTGCTTGTGAGAAAACGCACATGAAGGTCTTACCCTACTATCTGCACCACCCGGAGGTGGTGGCGCACGCCTTTAATCCCAGCACTTGGGAGGCAGCGGCAGGCAGATCTCTGAGTTTGAGGCCAGCCTGGTCTACAGAGCAAGTTCTAGGATAGCCAGAGCTACACAGAGAAACTCTGTCTCGGAAAACAAAACAAAAACCTGATCACTCTCCAGAATCCTACCTCCAGAAACTGCCACTCAAACGGAACACAAGACACATTCAGTTCCTAACTGTTCTCTGTGGCAGCGTGGCTCCGGGCAGGGTGGCACGAGACCCAGAGATGTACACACCCCTCTCCAAGTTCCCCAACACCTACTTGAGAAAGAGAACGTTGAGGAGGAGGGGTTGGAAAAGAGGCTGCACACTCCAGCTCACTCGGGGCTTTGCAGAGTGCTCAGTGGCATGATGGAACCCATTGCACTCTGTCCTCTCCACTGCCACTGTCATGTGATTACCACCACAGTCATTACACAGTAGTCATCTGTCACTCCCACCAAAAAGAAAAAGCAGTCTCTCCTTTCTCCTTCCCTTCCTCCTTTCCGCCCCCACTCCCTCTCTTTCCCATCTAGTTAGAACCATTAAGCCCACTGTAAGAAGAGTGGCTAGGCACACATAATGACCAAAAGCCACCAACCCTTTGCCTCCTGGTCAGAGAGGCGAGAGAGAGTGTTAGAGTCTGTGACAAGATCAGCGATCTGCCTTGATTTACCAGTGGCTACTTTGGGGACAGTTACTGAGAGCAGACACTGAAGCCTGTGTACCCAGTGTCCTAATCTCCAACAAGAGACAAACCCTGCTGCACACGGAGATCCCGTGGCTTGGTTAAGGCTGATAACCATTGCAGACAGTCTACAGCCATTGTCAGTCTAAAGGAGACACACTGGTAGGTGACATTGGGCCAATGTGCTATCCTTAGGACAAGTGTACACTTTTGGAGCACAGAAGTGTACAGTCACATGGAGCATTGGGCTAGACTTGGCCTGATCCAAGGTCAAGGGAGAACTAAGCAGGTCACACCCGGCTGAGAGACAGCAAGATGGGATGAGCGAAGGCCTGGGGCCTGCCCACTTCTACTGTGGTCAGGGCTGGGTAGCAGGGTGACTGGAATACAGGGGGTAAACAGAATCAACCCTAAAGACCAGACCGGGAATCTAGAATCTTCTCCACTCTGGCTCTTGTCTTCCTTGGAGGGTTTCTAAATCGTATGGTATTAAGGAGAAAGTGCCTGGTGGACTTCGCTAAATCTTTGGCTGTGCCCCCCTTCCTCCAGCAGAACTCCAGCCTCCCTTCCCTCTGGTAATCTCCACAGCTCACTCATAAATTATGAGCGCATTCATTTGCATGTCAGAAGCTCGGCCAAGAAATTAGATAAAATTGATCCACCGCAATTTATTCTCTCTATTTTTCCAAGAAATGGCCTCCCTCCCATGTTTTATTCATGGAGACACCAGCTCTCTCTTTTATCTCCAACCCCAGTAACATTTTCAATTTACTCAATTTATGGCTGCAAGACGCCCTTGGGCTGGGCAGAAGGGAGGCCACCCAGGAAGGTCCGCTGCGCCCTGGGGCTCACTCAACCAGAATAGTCTCAGCCAGGCAAGATCTCACAGGCCCTGGGCTCTGAAGCTTTCCTGGGGAGCCTGCAAGGATGCAACTGTGCACCCAGGGTCCTGGGCTCCCTGGAGAGGTGAATGGAGTGTTGTGTCCCTGCTGGACCTGGGAGCTCAAACAGCTGCTCTCTTCTGGGCACCTTTGGCCTGACACTGGGTCATTGACACCTGACATTGGTGACGGGGAAGAGAAACACATGCCTGTCAGCCCTGCAGCCCCAAAACCCCACCGGGAGAGAGTTCTTTTCCATCTGCAGGTTGAGGACCCTTCTCATCTGGTAGGAGAATGGTTTGATTTAATTGGTCTTTTTATATCTGGAATCACTGCCTTCCCTGAGAGGCACAGTCTTTACAAAGTTACAGCCACAAGGCGAGTGGTGGTGGTGTTGGATCACTATCCACAAACACACCAGACATGTGTGTGGTAGCCCACCAGCANCCTTCGGGTGGTAAACTTATGGCTGTCAGAACCTGTATGTCTGGCAATGTGAGGCAGCAGAGCTTGGTGGGAAACTGTGGCACACAGGAGAAGGAAAGACCCCTTTAGAAAGAGTGACCGTGAGGAAATACTGCAGGCCATATTGCCAGAACTTCTAAAAACCACTCTAACCTGGGAAGAAAGCCTCACCACAGACACCTGGCAAGGAGGGGCTGCATGTCAGCTGTCTCTGTGACAAAACTGAGCCTGGAACATACTAGAGCCTTACAATGGGATGGACCTTGAATGTCCCCAGCACCCATGTGTCAAAGGCTTAGGGCCCCACCCATAGAGCTACAGGAAAGTGTGGAACCTTTAGGAGATGGGGCCCAGTTGCAAGAAGTTACATCATTCACTTTGAAGGAGCTATAGAGACCCTGGTCCCCTCTTCTCTCTCTTGCTTTCTGGCCACCATTAAGGGAGCAGCCTCCCTACCGTGTGCTTCAGCTGTGATGTGCTGTACCTCCAAAAGCCCAAAGGGACAAGACCAAGAAGTTTATGGATTGATACCTCTGAGGCTGTGACAGAAAGCTAACAGTGTCCCCGTCAATGCAGACCTAGGATGTAGGCTTAATTCACAGCATAGGCGTCTTTGCCTTGTTCCTTTCTCCCTCCCCTCACCATATGCATTTTGGTTTTTTTTCAAGACAGGGTTTCTCTATGTTCCTGGATGTCCAGGAACTTGCTCTGTGATTCTAATCATGATGGTATGAGCTCTGGCAGCAATTTTAGAGCATGTTGGGATCTTGAGAATGAAAGCCAATGTGTTGTGGTTGGTAGAACAGAAAGAGAAAAAGGCTGGTAAGNGGTGGTGGTAGAGGTACCTTATAATCCTTGGATGCTTACATCTGGACCTGTTCTAGAAAAAGAGAATGAACTGTAGCCTCTTTAAGACACTGTTTTCGGGTTTTCTGTTATATGCTGCTGACTTAACCCTAACACAAATATAGCTTTCTAAGATATGACTGCTTACCACCACCTCTACCTTTCAAATCTGGGAAAAATCCAGTTCATGTGAGCTATTCTTTACAAGAAACCCAAGAGCTGATTCTTTTTTTTTTTGTTTTTTGTTTTTGTTGTTTTTCGAGACAGAGTTTCTCTGTGTAGCCCTAGCTATCCTGGAACTAGCTCTGTAGACTAGGCTGACCTTGAACTCACAGAGATCCGCCTGCCTCTGCCTCCCGAGTGCTGGGACTAAAGGTGTGCACCACCATCGCCCAGCTCAGGAGCTGATTCTTAAGAAAAAAAAAAAAGATCTCTTCTCCTTCTGTGTGTATCTGTGTGGTTTTGGTCATGTGAGTTTATGTGACCTACATGCATGCAGGATCCAGTGGAGCAGAAGAGGGCATCAGGTCCCCTGAAACTGGAGTTACAGATAGCTGTGAGACTCCATGTGAGTGCTGGGAACTGAACCCAAGTTCTCTCGAAGAGCAGCCTGTGCTCTTAATCCCTGCCCTCTAGCTCATGCCCTGTACTGCTGAGGGACCAATCCCAGGCCTCTACACTGGGCCCAACTGCTCCCCTTGCTCTGACTCACATAATGTTGGAACATGGATGTAGGCACAGGCTATCCCAAGCATGTACATCAAGGCCTGTCCTTGGTGCCTCCATCATGGTTCCCAGAACCTAGAGTAGGAGAAGAGACATACATGGCAAGCCTGATCAGCCGGCTCCAAGCATGTGAGTAATGCCTTTGAATTTTCTTTCTTTATGTATATAATATTTGCCTTAATTCTCAGTGATTTTTCATATGAACCTACAATGTATTTTGATCATATTCACCCCACTCGTGTCCTTAACTCCAACAATAACCACCTCACCACCAACATTTTTATAACTACTGAATCTAATTTGTGTTGCCCATATATAGCAGCTGTCAGCTGTGAATAGCTCCTCAGCTAGGGGTGGGGGCTCATGAGCCCTTCCCCTCCTTGTTAGAGTGTCAACTGACTTGGGCAGGCCACATAACTGTCCTGTCATGTGCAGGAGACACTGTCTCACCCTGCCCTTCCTGCCTCTGGCCCTTACAGCCTTCCTGCCTGCTTTTGCCATGATCTGTGACACAGTGTCCTCAGTACATGGATTTGACTTGAACCTTCAGCTGGCATTCCTCATGGTTCCAAGCAACCACATGGAGCCAGTTTTTAAAAATTTATTTATTTTTATTTTATGCACATTGGTGTTTTGCCTACATATACGTTTGTGTGAGGGTATTGGGTCCCTGAAACAGGAGTTACAGACAGTTGTTAGCTGCCATGTGGGTGCTGGGAATTCAACCCG
>LZPO01007969.1:525002-544659 GCA_001675575.1 Neotoma lepida
GCGCCTTTCCTGGAACTCACTCGGTAGCCCAGGCTGGCCTCGAACTCACAGAGATCCGCCTGCCTCTGCCTCCCGAGTGCTGGGATTAAAGGCGTGCCCCACCACCTCGAAAGGGAGCATTCTTAATGTGGGCCCTTATATAGAAAAGGCCCAACTCTCCTTTTGAGGGCAGACTCCTCAGCCAGCACCGCACCTCACACCAGTGCTTCAACAGCCCATGGCAAGATGAGGAGCCAGCATGACTCAAGGAAGAACAGCTCTTGGGGGAGGGCAAGGACGTTGGGGTGAGAATCAGATCCCCATTTTGTGAGGAGGTGGAATGATTGCAGGACGACAGTCAGCAACATGAGCCCCAGCCTGGTCTACATAGTGAGTTCCAGGGCTACCCAGAGAACCCCTCCCTTGAAAAACCAAAAGCCAAACCAACCACCCAAACCAACCAGATACTAAACAGCTGGAGTCCATCAATGTTAGTTTTACTATGCAATAGCTCCATTGTGTCCCTTCTTTTGTGGTTTGTTTTGGATTTTCTTGTGTGTGTGCTGGAATTAAACCCAGGGCCTTGTGTGAGTTCTCAATCCTGAGCTGCCATTCAACCGTCTCTGCTGGTTTTTGTTTATATTGTGATGTGTGCACATGCATGTAGATGTCAGAGGACAGCTTGGAGTTAATTCTCTTCCTACCTATGTTGTCCTAGGAATTGGCACTCAGGTGTTTGCAACAAGTGCGTTTACCCCCAAGCCAATTCCACCAGAACTGCTCTGGTGGTTCTTAGTGGTCTTTAGAAAACTCACCAAAGCAGCCCCCCTATTGTCTCCCAGGCTTCAGTGGCGAGGGTTTTTGTGTCCGATGGTCTCATTGAGTTGGGTTCTGTGTTACTTTTATCATTCTGAGGCAGGTGGATCTCTGTCTATGAGTTCTAGGCCAGTCAGAGCTACATAGTGAGACCCTGTCTATATAAAATAAGAAATAAGGTTGATTTTGGCTCACAATTTCAGAAGGATTGGGGTCCATCATAATGAGGGAGCATGACAGCTCATGGTGGCAGGAGTGTGTGGCATGGCTTCTCCCACAGTGGTCAACCAAGTCTGGAGAGCACAGACTAGAACCGTAAGTATATGGAACTTTCAAAGTCCTAATCCTAGCGACCTTTCCCACCCCTGAAGTCTCCACTGCCTTAAAAACCAGTACCACAAACTGGAGACCAATCTTTAAAAGCACGGAGGCTATGGGAGACATTGCAGAGCCAAAACCAAACAGTTCTGCTGCAGTTGGTCCTTGAGATCAGGCTACCCCACTGTTTGCTGAATAGATGAACCCTCTCTGTCAATCATTTGCAGAAGAGGTGGGGACGAGGAGGGAGCCAGGACCTGGGCAGCTCTGGCCTATGGCACAGATCTACAACTTGAGGTGAGCAGTATTTGCTCAAAAGGAAGGACGAGCCCCTGGTGAAGGGACTCTAACCAGCTCGAGCATGGCAAACATGGCTCTCACAGGCCTTACCCTTCTCCCCGGTTCCCTCTGCCTTGCTAAAAACTGTTAGATTACATTCCTAAAGCTAGCCACCAACTTCTAGTCCCTTATTGGGCCACTTCCTTCTCCTGAGGCCAACTATCAAAGTCCAGCTATCAAAGTATTAAAACCCAACAATCANAAGCCCCCTTTGGCTCCCCTAACTAACATGCCCAACTAAAGTTAAACACCTCATCCTAATGGAGTTTCCCCCTTTACTTTATAAACTGCCATCCAGAGGCAGTCCTTTGTCCCTGTGGGACAAATACCCCTCCTCCCTCTCCTTTTCCCCCTTCCCCTTCTCCCCTGTCCTCTATCTCCTGTGTTTGTCTCTTATTCCCTGCCTTTTGTCCCTCTGGGGCAAAGAAATCTCCTTTGTGCTGAAAACTTGGTCTTGGTGGTCCTGAGCCAATGCCAATTCTTTCAGTCTGGGCACACTGGCACCCACCTCAACAACTATGGCATCAAGCAGTGCCATGGCCAGGGGAAGGCTGGAGAGATTAGTGGCTAAGAGCTCTTGCTGCTCTTGCAAAGGACTGGGATTCAGTGCCCAGCACCCATCTGGCAGCTCACAACTGTCAGTTTCAGAGGATCTGATNCCCTCTTCTAGCTTCAAAGGGCACTGCACATACAGGCTCTTTAGGACCCACCTACAGTGTAGACCATTCAGAAGACAAGTTTCTTCACTCAAGGCAATAGCAAAGTCCATAAAGATGCTCCCTCAAGGTAAGGGTAATGTGGATCTCAGCACTCAGGAGACTGAGGCAGGAAGATTGACAGTTCAGGGCCAACCTGGGTTACATGATGGTCTTGTCCAAAATAAACAAATAAAGCTGGGTGGTGGAAGTACATACCTTTAATCCCAGTACTCTGGAGGCAGAGGCAAGTGGATCCCTGAGTTCTAGGCCAGCCTGGTCTACAGAGTGAGTTCTAGGACAGCCAGAGCTACACAAAGAACCCCTGTCTCAACAAACAAACAAACAAATAAAATAAAGTAAGTACAATTAAACAATAGACCTATTGTTTTAACTAATCCTTGCCCATTTAGCTGTCTGAGTGGGTCAGCCTCATTTCAAAGGTAAAAAGACTGAATCCGGAAGAAGCACCTGGCCACAGTCCCCAGGAAGATTCCAGTGACCTGAGAACTGGCTTCCTCACTCTCAGTGCACAAGAGATCCCAGCATGAAAGTCACCAACCTTCAGGCCAAGACCCTCTCTGGCCAGTCTCCCAGCTGCCATCAGCCGGGCCCAAGGCGCCCTCAAGTCTGGGCATCTGAAGCTGGTGATGCTGTGTAGCCAGTAGAGCCGACACTAAGAGGGTCTAGGCCAGACCTCTCCGACACGGCTCAGACACGAGGTCTCCCTCCCGCCAACCCTGTTCCCATCATAGTGTGTTGCTTGTAAAATACGTTCTTAAAATGCCTGTCATATTTTATCTGATGTTTACAATTGATTTTCTTTTCGGGTGACAGGGAGTATGAGCCAGCGGCCTAATGATCTTTCTATCAGCCATGCATTCCAGCATCCTTCATCCCACTCTGAGGAGGCCTAGAACTGGCTTAGGAGAGGGGGTCCTCAGCTCTGGGTCTTGGTGAGCATGTGGGGTTGCCCAGGTCAGCTCCCAGGTGACTAACAGAGCCTTTGTGTACTGCAGAAGCCACTGAAGTGTCCCCATTGAAGTATATGCATGAGGGACACCAGTTGAAATCAAAGAGCCCAAACCAGAAACATCAGCTGCGGCCTGGGCAACTACAGTGGTGTGGTGGCAGTCATCTCACTGGTCCTGCCCAACGGCCAGTGAGGTTGGGCTTTCACTTATTTCTTTAGGTTCTCACTAAAGCTACGACAGCTATGGGGAGGGGCCACGGGACGGCAAATGAATTCATGGGTTCTTTCGGTGAAGATCTCATGAAGATCTCTGGGGCATTAACATCTTTCTGGGCAATGATGCACACATCTNAAAACAAATGGAAAAGAAATCTGCCCTGTTTATTTTATTTTATTCCAATTCGAATTTTTTGGATTCTGGGAATGGGACCCAGAGACCCATGCATGCTTAAGTACCCCCTCTACTGCCGAGCCACTTCCCCAGCTCCGGAGACCTTCCTTACACAGGGGTAGCCAGGGGAGACCTCAGCAAGGAGGTGTGAGCACAAATCTCATGACTGAAGGAGCCTAGCTCAGGTGACTAACAGAGGGTCTTTGNACTAAGAATGGGAATGGAAAGGCCTAAGGCATATACCTGGCTTTAGTCACCCCAGTGCTCACCCTGGTCCAATCAGCTGTGGCCAGGAATCCCAGGGAAATAGGAAGGGTTGTGTGTCTCCCCATCCAGGAGGGAGCACCTCAATTTTTGAGAGGCCCCCTATCAAATACTGTTCAAGAGACCATTTTATTTGCCTTGCTAGCTTGGTTGATTTTTGCTTGTTCTAGTAACTGAGCAAACATTTATTTATGTATTTATTTTCATTTATTCAGTTTGTTTGTTTGTTAACAAAGGGTATTGCATTGTAACTCAGGCTGACCTGGAACTCACCATCCTCCTGCATCTGCCTCCCAGGTGCTGGGTTTGTGGGTCTGTGCCCCGACCTCAGGCTTAGCCAATATTTAAAATGGAAAACCTGAAGTAGTAACCTAGACCCTTTTTCTCCCCTTGAAAACAACCCTCTAATCTGGCAACTTTTTTTCTGCCAGGCCCCACAACCTGGAATACTAACCTAACTGGTGGGACACTTGCTCTCCCTACTAGATACATAGGACTGGGCTAGCCCCTGAGGTCATACAACTTGCTGCTTTGATTTAATGGGTGTTCAGTATCCCAGAGGAATGGACAGGAGATGAGACAGGCCTCCTGCCTCCCAGGGTACCCCTGCAACAACTCTCTCCATAGTTCCTGAAGCTGTTCATGGGTTCAAAGGAGCCCTCTGAGGAGACAGAAGGAAGAGTTTCCAGGAGGCTCTTCCATCCACTTCTGTCCATAATACATCATTCTTCCTGGCTTACTCTTCACCCCTTCCCTTGAGCCACCAAATGTACTGAAAAGTCCTTCCTGAAAAGGACAAGAAGAGCTGGGATCAGTCCAGGCCTGAGGAAGTCAGCCCTGTGCTCATGGCTCTTTTAAGATTTACTTTTAGTTATGCATATGCATGTGTGGTACCCACAGAGTCCAGAAGAGGNCGTCAGATTCCCCCGGAGCTGGAGTTTGTGAACCACTCGATGGAAGTGCTGGGGACCAATCTCGGGTCCCCTGGAAGAGCAGCAAGTTCTCTCAACTTCTNAGCTATCTCTCCAGCCTTGTTCATGACCTTTGGTGACCTCTCATTCTGAGCACAGTATGTGGCTCTCAATAGTACTAGCTGACCAGAGTCAGGCAGGACAAGGGACACCTTTCCCTCTAGCCAAGGGCTTCCAACAAGAAGCTAGAGGTGTCATTTTAAGAAGTGTGGGGGTGGGATGGGGGAGCGGGGGCTATGCTTCCCAGGAAGAGGGGCTTGGATAAAGCCTGAAAGGAAGGCAGGACGCTGACAAGCAAAGCTAGTCACCAGGGCTGCCTCCAGTTTGTGGCACTGTGCTGGGAACCTGCAGGTAGCCAGCTCAGCTCAGTCCTGCTGGAGGTCCGAGGCAAGGGACAGATGAGGACTAGTTAAGACAGGGAAGAGGGGCAGGCCTGGAGGGGGTGGGGGGATGAGGAGGTGAAGACCCCTCAAGGTTCACTGTGCCCCTCATTCCTCCTTCTCTGAATTCAGGGAGCACTGGCTTGTTGGGTACCTACCATGTGCCTGGTATCCAGCTGCTCCGTGTGGCTGAGGGAGGAGGAAGTCTGGAACAAAGGACAGGATATATGACCATACCAGGACAGAGGCAGGGGGAGGGGCAGCCGTGGTAGGGAGAAGGAAGTTATACTTAAGCTGTAGCTTGAAGGACTGAGGAGTTGGGCAGTGCAGAAATGGAAGATGCCGACTCTGGCGGGAAGGTGAGCTGAGGACCCAGGATACCTTGCAGTCTGGGGGATGGTAAAGGGGGTGGGAAGCACAAACTGCCACAGCTGGAGAGGTGGANAGGGCTCATGGGGCTTGGAGCAGGCCTGGACTTTGTNCAGAGGCTGAGGGTGGTCATGGAAAGGGTGTAAGCAGGAGGCAGATGCCGCAGGATCATGCAGGAAGCGGCCAGTGCAGTGTCAGGGCACCAGGAGCAGACACTGATTCAGGGACTCTGGTGTTGGGATACAGTGGGCTAAGGCAATGCGTACAGTGGGGATGTGAACTGATTGCCTGCCCAGCCACTGACTAGAAGGCTGGCGAGGCTCTTCTTAATTCCATTGTGGAAATCCATCCTCACCCTGGGACATCAAGGGACCTTCAAAGTCCCATGCAGGAGCTTGCCTTAATCTGGGCAGACATCCTCTCNTGGCAGCATGTCCAGCCTGTGTCATTTTAAAATTCTCTTTGTTCAAGCCTTCCCAGTGCTATGTTGCTTCACAGCTTAGAGAACAGACAGAAAGGTAGTTCTAGCAGGGATCCACCCAATGGGGACCCACTGCTGAAAGGTGGCCCACAAAGAAGATTCCAGACCTAGAGTCCTTGGTGTGCTGTAACACTGGTGTTGGTGTAGCTGTGGCAGTGGGGAAGGGAGCAGTTCTGCTCACCTGGCATCTGGACGCCACAGAGCATGGCAGCGTGGTAACTTCAGGGGTTTCTGAAGCCTGAAGGATTTCCTCAGCATTGGCCAACCCACATCCACAGAGTAACTTGGGGGAGCATAAACCCACCCATAGTCCCGCTAGCCCTGCATCACCCCATTAAAAAGATAACCACNGAAGACCTGTTCTGCTTTACAACAAGCTCAAGCCAGTACCCAACCTAAAGGGAACCACACAGCTACAAGACCAGGGGCTGGCTTGAGATCCTCTGAGCCAGGCCTAGCTTGTGCCCAGGCACCTACCCTTGGTCTGGTAGCCAGGTCCCGTCGAGCCTCATTGTGTCCGGGCTTTAGAAGTCAAAGCCTGCCCCCTTCTGGTGACTGGTAATTGTCAGGATGATATGGGCTAGCAGGGATACTGCACAAAGGTAGGGTAGAGGGCAGGTAGTGCCTCTATGTCCCCTTCAGCTCTGAGGGTGGCATGCCNGTGGGTCCTCTCCTCACCACCACACCTTTAATCTTCATTGTAGCTGNTATCCTGCACAAGCAAGAGGACCTGGGCTGAAGGACAAGCATCCTTACCCTGAACTCATATTTCCTTGCNAGCCCAGGCTGCCTTCAGTGGCCGGTAAACTATTTCATAAAAATAAGTATATTAGTGCATGCCTTTAACCCTAGTATTGGGGAAGCTGAGGCAGAAGAATTGCTGNAAATTTANAGACATCCTGGGATAGATATAATAAGATTCTGCCTTAAAAACAAAACAAAAACTCTAAAAACATAAATAACCTGGCTGCCCTAGCACAGTTAAATTGCACCGTGTGTTCAAAGCATTCCTGTGTCAAAACTGTGTACATGAAGGGAAGTCCAGGATTAACATCTGTTTTTATGTTTCTTCACTTTTGACATCTGAAAAGCCTCAAAAATCAGACTTGGCCTAACTGTTCACACTGCCCAGGCCAGACACCAACTGAGATATCAGTAAAGCATCTTTGCCTCCAGAGCCCAGGGCAGGTTTTGAGTCTGTTATGATCCCCGAGGGCAGAGCTTAAAGCTAAGACCAAGGGCTCTCTGCAGTCAGCAGATCTGAGCGATCAGTGTGGGCTTCATGACCAGCCCTGTGACACCGGGCTCATGTTCATTGCTGACATCCACCTTTGACCCTCAGCCATGATAGGTAGGGCCCAAAGAAACAGGAACGCCCCATGTAAACTGCTGGACAGCTGCCGCACTCTTTCCTTGCCACAAGCTGGCTGTGTCATTTTCAAAGTGATTCGGTGTCTTCACGAGTCAGGATCTAGTCCCCCCAAACTGTCTCCTGGAGAATCAAAGTGACTGACTGCAAACCAGCTGGGCTCCACCACGAGGCAGTGGGCACAGGAGGTGATGGCTAATGCTGGCTGTCGATTTGAATGAATTGAGACCCCCGAGAAAATCGGCGAAGCTCACTCCTGTGTGTCTCAGAGTGTTTCCAGGGAAGACTGGGGTGTGAGTTGCTAGTTCAGTGAAGCCTCATCCTNAATGTAAGCAGTACTACCCCACAAGCTGGAGGCACAGACAGGAAGTAAAGGAGGAGGCTTGCTNTGATCTTGCTTGACTCTTCTTGAGCAAGCACCATGTTTTCGGTTGCTGTCCCCACACACGAATCTCCAGGTTCTTCAAACTCTGAACACAGGCTTGTACCCACAGCTCTCCAGGCCTTCAATGTTGGGCTGGGGCTTCTAGCTTCTTGGAATTTGTCCCTATCAAGTTATATTTGGTCTCAGCAATAAGAAAAGCAATTAAAAACAAAACAACAAAAAACTGGTACCCAATAGTGGAGTTGTTATGACCCAAATGGGCCATCAGAGCTGGTTTTGGGGAGGAGCTTGGAATAGATGTGAGCTAGAAAAAGCCTAGGATGAGGTAAGCAGAGCTATGTCAGAATGCCAGCAGGTATAAAGACAGCGATTGGTGGATAGTAGGTACTCTTGTCATTGTTTAGACAACTGCCCTTCTTTTAAAAAATTAAGGGTGTGGATTTGGGCACAAGGAGGGTTCAGAGGGTTCAGTCCCATGGTCACTCGGCTCTGTCTCTGGCCCCCTTGTAAGGTAGAACATTGCCACTGGAGTGTGTAGCAGAGGCAGCAGGAAAGGCTGAACTGCCTTTGTTTTTTTGAGACAGGATTTCTTGGTGTTGCCCTGGCTGTCCTGAAATTCTCTCTGTAGACCAGGCTGGCCTCAAACTGATAGATCCACCTCCTTTGCCACCTGAATGCTGGGATTAAAGGTATATTCCACCACGCCCAGCTTTGGCTAAACTTGTTTTTAACAACTTGTCCCATCTTTCTGGTAACTGACCTGTTGTAACTACAATGCCCACTTTGCTTTGTTTTGATGCCAAGAACATAGTAAACTGGTAGGATTCCTTTGTCTTCAGCATGCAGGAGGTCATCATGGGGCTACCCAGCCTCTGTGTGGGCCAATCTAATCCATCTCTTAGAACTGGATACCCATTCTATAGGTTCTGTTCTGTTGGAGAGCCCTGATTTATACAGAAAGGTTTGTGGGTCCACCTCAGCAGTGCGTGCTGGAGACTTAGGAGGGCCGTCATCAGGCCCTGGAAGGAGAAAAGGGCAGACACATTGTTGACAGTTTGCTTTTCCAGAAAATGTGTTGTATGTCACCCTCTGCATGGTTCGCAGGGGTTGTCAGTCTGAGCCCTGTCACTTTTAAGTGACAACTACCAATTCAAGCTGGATTAGGTATAAAAGTGGTTTTATCAGCTTGTGTAACTGAGCAGGCCAGAGCATGGCTATCCTCTAGTACCAGGGGACCCAGGTCTCATGNAATCATAAACAGGGGTTCCTTCCCACACTGCCCTGCCTTGTGGATGCTTCACTCTCAGTGGGTCCCTCCCCCAACCCTAGCTCTAGGATGACAGCCTAACAGTTTGGCATCTCATCAGAAAGGGCATATGTGCCTGGTTTCCAGAAAGTTCTAGCATTGATTTTCAGCATTCACATGGCAGCTCGCAACTGTCTGTGACTCCAGTCCCTTCATGGTCACTGCATGCATTTAGTGTACAGACATACATGCAAACAAAACACTCATACATATTAAATAAATACAATTTTAGAATAAATAAAATGATAGTCACATTTTATTTATTTTAAACAGAACAGAATAGGGAACCCAGAAAAGTGCTACACAGTTAGTGGGCCTTCGAAAAATGGATAAAGTCAATATAGCCTTTTCAATAGATAATTCTGAAACAACTGGACATCCACATACAGAACAATGAATCTCCACACAGACCCCACACTTGTCATATGAATTAATGGGTCTCACCTCCGAGTGTAAAATGAGAAACTACAAAACTCCTAGAGGAAAACATAAGAAAAAAGTCAGAAGACCTAGAATTTGGTGATGATTTTTTTTAAAAAATACAACACTAAAGGCATGATCAATAAAAGAAATAACTGGGGGCTAGAGAGGTGGCTCAGAGGTTAAGAGCACTGGCTGCTCATCCCGAGGTCTTGAGTTCAATTCCCAGCAACCACAAGGTGGCTCACAACCATCTGTAATGAGATCTGGTGCCCTCTTCTGTATACATAATAAATAAATCTTAAAAAAAAATAAATAACTGATGAGCTGGATTTAAATAAAATTCAGTCCTTTTAGCTCAGTATGGTGGTGCATGCCTTTAATCCCAGCACTCAGGAGGCAGAGATGGGCAGATCTCTGAGTTCAAGGCCAGCCTGGTCTACAGAGCAAGTTACAGGACAGCCAGGGCTACACAGAGAAACCCTGTCTTGAAAAACCAAAAATAATAAAATAAAATTGAGNCCTTCACCTTGGTGAAAGACAAGGCTGAGGATACAGCTCAATGGGAGGGCAATTGGCAGCAACTGCACAGTCCTGAGGAGGAAGGGAGAGAAAAACAGAGAGATGGAGGGAAATGCAAATTAAAACAAGGAGATATGTGCCAGGAGGCAGAGGTAAGCAGATCTCTGTGAGTTTGGGGCAAGCTGGTCTACANAGTGAGTTCCAGGACANCCAGAGCTANGTAGAGAGAAAACTCTACACAAGGTGGTCTACATGTCTGAGAACGAGCTGTCTCAAAAATAAATAAAAAACAAAACCAAAAAACCCCAATGAGATACTACCACACACTTACAAAAATGGTCCAAATCCACAAGAGCAACAGCGCCAAATGCAGGCTAAGAGGAAGGAACACAAGTCTGTGTCTGGTGAGAATGTGAAACAGCACAGCCCTGAAGACAACAACGCCAGGGTTTCTTCCATANGACCCAGCAGTCGCTCCTTGGTATGTATCTCATGAGGTAAAATCTGTGTTCATACAAAACTCCNCACATAGGTGCTTAAAGCATCTCTACCCCTAACTGCCAAAGCTGGGAAGCAATAAAGACGGTCTTCCGCCGGTGAGTGGTTCACCTGAGGTCTACCTAGAAGATGGCACACAGAAATGTCAAGTCATGAAGAGGTGTGGAGGAGCCTTAAGCATCGGTAAAAGAAGCCAGNCTGAAACACGGAACTGCTGCTCCACAGCACAGCAGTGGAGACTGGTGGATCAGTGGTTCAATGATTGGGGAGGGGCGAACAGAAGAGCCCAGGTTCTGGGAGCAGTGCAACTCTTCTGTATGACACCATGACAGTGGGTTTGTCCAAACATACCACCAAGCCAGCCCTAATGTAAACTACAGACTGGGTGGCAGCAATGTGTCATGTGGGTCCACATGAGGCAGGGTGCATGTCTGAGAGCCGGCCGCTGCATACTTCCTGCTTGGTCTGCTATAGGATAGTCTGTCTAAAAGTAGAAGCACTGATCGATCTGCTCACACACTGCGGGGTAACCACTCACCCAAAACTCAAAGGTTTAAGACAACAATGTGATTTGTCATCTGTCTCAGTCTGCAGCTTGATAGAGCTCAGCTTAGTAGTTCTCCCTCAGGGTCTCATACCGAGTTGCAGTCTGATGGCTCCTGGAGGTGGAGTCATCTCAAAGGTTCTTCTTACAGATGTGTGATGCCACAGCTGCCAGGACTTCAGCAGGGGCTGTCAGCCCACACAGCATCCCCTTGTNGCCTGGCTTCCCTGAAGCATGGTGGCTGGGTTCTCAGGGTGGGGATCCCCAGAGAAGGAGCTAGGGGAGGGAAGCCAGTACAAACCTCTGCTCTATCCCTGAATGAGAAGAGGTCATNTGGAGTTTGGGGCTTCAGCTGTTGGTAGAGTTCTTGCCTAGTAGGGCAGGAAGCCCTGGGTTTGATGCCCAGCACTGATGAACCAGGTGTGGTGGTACATGTCTGTAATTCCAGCACTTAGTGGGTGGAGGCAGGAGATCCCAAGTTTCAGCTATAGAGTGAGTTCTAGGTCACCCTGGGCTACAAGACTCTCAAAAAAAGAGAGGAGAGAGGCGGGCGGTGGTAGCACATGCCTTTAATCCCAGCACTTGGGAGGCAGAGGCAGGTGGATTTCAATGAGTTCAAGGCCAGCCTGGTCTACAAGGCGAGTCAGGAATAATACACAGAGAAATCCTGTCTCGAAAAATCAAAAAAGAGGGGGCAGGGGTGACAGTCTTGACTCCCCATTAGAAAATGAAACCTGGGGGCTAGAGAGATGGCTCAGGGGTTAAGATTACTGACTGCTCTTCCAGAAGGCCGATTCCCAGCACTCACATGGCTGCTCACAACTGTGTTTGTCCAATTCTAGGGGATCTAACACCCTCACACAGACATATATGAAGGCAAAACACCAACACATAAATAAAAATTTTAAAAAGAAAAGAAACCTGCANACTGACCAACCCCTATGGCATGGCAGAGCCGACTGCCATGAGTAATACCTTTGTTTCCTGACCTCCTCCTGTGACCTGTNTGCCCATCAGTCTGCCTGACTACAGCTTCCACACCCATGATCCTGCCAGGACAACCTCCCTTCCATCTGCAGGCCTCTTTGTTCTCCACCTGTCCTAATTCCTGGAGCCACTTCTTAGCTCTTTCCTTGGCGGCCCCCACATCCCCATTCCCACTATCTAGGCATCCACCAAACACTCATTTCCACCCAGGTAAAGGCAGCACCTCAGTCAGCCTGAGAGGCAGTAGGATCACTGGTTAGCACTTGCTCTATCTCTGCTCACACAGGGGAAACCCTGTTCTTCCACCATCTTCCACATTGCTGTGTCCCCCTGGTGTCTAAACTATCTTTCAAAGGCTTCTTGCCAATGGCTACTCACTAGCCAGGCCTAGGGTCCATGGAAGATGTGGGCTTCTGGGAAGCATGGGCATGTCTCGTTTCTACCATCACATGACATGCTGGGGAATATCTGCAGAATGAAGGTGTGCGGAACTGAATGAACGAGGTCATCTGAGCTGAATGAATGAACGAGGTCCTCTGGACTGAATGAATGAATGAGGTCATCTGAACTGAATGAATGAACGAGGTCCTCTGATTGAGCCTTGGTTTGTCAATGGCACTACAAATCTACCCACCACAACTGCACCTGCCATCATCTGCATCCAGTGGGACCAAGACTTGTTGGCAGCTTCCTTCAAGGCTTAAAACTGTGCACTTGGCCTCCCTCCTCGTTGCTGCCCCTCCTCCTCACTGGCTACTACACAGAAAAGCCACATACTGTAAAAGTGGAAGTCATTTTACAGCTCAGATTTGTAAAACTAATGCTTGTTTCTTAGGTACATATATAATTAGAGTACTTTAAAATGTAAAAGAAAACAATTACAGAAGAAATTTACCCATATTGCCATAATTAGAATGAACATTTTGAAATACTTTCAGCATTTTTTGAAGCATAAATATACTTCACATGGCTGAAATCATATAGCTTATGTATTTGTAACCTATTTTCAACATAGTCTAGCATAAATCCTATCATTACATTTTCTCCATAAACTTAATTCTAATGTATGTTTTATATTTTTTGGTTGTGAGCCTAGCCTTTAACGGCTGAGCCATCTCTCCAGCTCCTAATGTATGTTTTAATACTGCATAATATTCCACATTAGGAATAAGCCACGATTTAAGCTGTTGTTTGCTGTTTCACATTTTCCTATGACATAGGGAGGAGTTCTGTGCTCCAACATCTTGTCTGTCTATACCTTTCTCTGAGCAGGAACACCCCGGCTATAGTAACCTACAGGCACAAACGTCCTGCTGTAGTGTTGGGTATATGGGAACGACCATCAATCCCTGTTCCCTGAACAGGACATAGGACTGCAGCCTGACTAGTTAGCTTACTCTGTCCCTCTGTGATTGGGTAAAGAGTGATCACGAGGCCCAATCATAACCAGCACCTCTATTCTAGGCCAAGTGTGCAACACCAGACAATTGTTCTACCACAGAACTTCACCCTGACATCTTTGGGGTTTTCCTAAGACAAGGTCTCTCTAAGTTGCTCAGGCTGCCCTCAAACTTACAAATCTCTTGCCTCAGCTGGACTATTGGCACAAGGCACCAGGCTGGGTTCAATGTGAACCTTCTGAGACGCTAACCTTCTCTTCCTGGTCCCTGAGCTTCCTAGACCTGAAGGGAAGTTGAGAGCTTCTGGATAGCATATAGCCAGCAGGAAGAAAGCAGACAATTGCCCAAGCCCTCTGTGCCCAAGGCCATTTTCATCACATGAACTGACAGATTCCCACACTTTCTTCAGTCAGGTTGAGTTGGTTCCTGACCCTTCAGTCTCGTAACAAACTTGCCTGACACACGTCCACAGTTCAAATCTTCCGTCTCTTTGTGAGACTGCCCCAACAGTAGAGCCCATAGACACAAGCAGAATGTTTTGAACTTGGCACTGGCAGGCCTGCCCGTCAACCCTCCCTTAGAAGGAGGGCGGAGCCTGTGCAGCCAAGGGAGGAAAGGGGGGAGCAATGTGGCGACCAGCAAGTGACAGCTCCCAGAAGCCACTTACCAAGTCACTGTCAAGAGCCACAAATTAAGATCCCCAAAACACAGGCTCCTCCCCTCCTCTTGCTTGACATTTGGGAGTGACCCAGACACAGGCTCCTCCCCCAATTCCTCTTGCTTGACATTTGGGAGTGATCCAGAACCCTTTCCTCCCTAGAGTCAAGAATTTAAGATAAAGTCTTTCACTTTCATTTTTCACAGTTCTTTATTGTACGTGTGCAGGTCAGGGGACACTTTCAGGATTCTGCTCTCTTCTTCCAGGTCAGGGTGAAGTTCATGTGGGTCCCACAGATAGGCTTGGTGACAAGCACCTCCTGAGCCATCCAGGCCTCCTCAAAACAAATTCTTTAAGCATGCTGACTTGTGACTCAGACACATCAAAACTGCCAAGTGAATTGGGAGGGCAAGGCCTGCTGCTCTTCTCCCTGCTTTGAAAGAGGTCCCTAGAGGTGGGGAGCCTGGTGCCCAGTCCCCTCATGGCCAGATGCCCTTCAGCAGGCATAAGTCAAACTGTGTTATGGTCCCCTCCTTAGGACAGGCCACAGCCTACAACATCCTTGTGCTGTGTGTCCTGTGCCTAGGAACAGTCCCTCCTCGGTGGTACACAGGAGGGGAAGGTGTACAGGGACTCAGTGGGAGGGACAGGCCACACTTCTGATGGCTCTGCCTCCCAGCTCCAGCACTGGCTGAACTAAGGCCTCTCCCCTCCCTTTCTCCTCCAGGCCTAGTGATAAGGACAACTTAGGCTGATCTTAGTCTCCAAGGGTCCCACCTCCTTTCTGGACTCTCATACTTTTATAATTAGGGCTGGGGATATAGCTCAGTGTTAGAGTGCTTCCCTAGCACACCGAGGGTCCTAGGTTCAATACCCAGTATCCCCCTAAAACATACTTTTATGATTAGTCTCTTTATTAGACTCTTTGGTCAAAGCTTTAGAAGGTGACACATGTCTCCTGACATCATGCCTTTTTTTTTTTTTTTCTTTTTTCAGGGAGCAGCAGCTGACTGGTAGAAACCATGCTTGGAGGTTCTAGGTTTAATGACCAGTGGGAGTTTGGGTGAATCAAGTACCCCCCCGTTTTTACAGGGGTGGGGGTGCTAGGGATTGGACCCAGGACCTTGGACATGCTACATCTATTCTACCACCACTCAGTTAAGGCTCAGTCCAAGGCTCATCTCTTTTCCCCTTTTTTTCTTTTCTTGGTTTTTCAAGACAAGGCTTCTCTAGGTAGCCCTGGCTGTCCTGGACCTCACTCTGTAGACCAGGCTGGCCTCAAACTCAAAGATCCACCTGCCACTGCCTCCTGAGTGCTAGGATTAAAGGCAAGTGACACCATCACCTGTCTCTAAAGTTCATCTAGAAATTAAAAGTACTTTTATTAGCANGTATTAATTATGCATAACGGGCTTCATTGTGACATTTCCACACATGTATTTTGACCATATTCACGGGCTACCCCCTCTCCCTCCCACTGATCTGCTCTCTTCTCATCTAGCCCCTGTCCCTCCCATCTCCACCTTTCCCCGACTTTTCTGAACTCTTTCATGTCTTTTGTGTGTGTGTATGTGACCCAATGACTTTGATTAGGGTTGTTTAGAGGAGCACAAAAAACTAATCAGTGGCTGGCCACACTGCAACCATTAAGTGCCTACAGACCCTCAGGGAGACATTCTTACAATAGAATACAACACACCCATTAAAAATAATTGGGCCCTTATTCACTGATAAGCAGAGGCAGTTAGGTGGAAAAGTGTAACAGTAAATGCTTGTATGGCACTTGTTATAGGCCTTGGACTACTAAGGGCTTCATATATAGAAATTCCTTTTGCTTTTTATTGTAAATTTATGAGATGAGTACTTTTCTCATCCCATTTTGTAGATGAGGACACTGAGGCTAATAGTGAAGTAACCTGTCAAGGTCATATAACTAGTAAGTGGTGCAGCAGGCAAGATGGCTCAGAACGCTGGTCCTGGCATGCACGTGGGACTCCATCCATGGCTCCATCCAGCTATTAACACTGTGTCCAGCCAGGAGAGATGTAGATTGAGTTTTAATTGTCTGTATCTACAGCACTGATTAATCTTTTCTTACTTTCTAGACTCTAGATTCAAGAGTTCTACTTCTCCAAATCCAGCCTCAGGAAAATTATAAAAGAGAGACAAACAAAAATATCTGGATAAGGATGCTTAACACAGGTGATCACAATAAAGCTTTGGAGTCACACTAAACGTTCACCCCAAGACTGGTTAGACAGCACGTGGCGTTTGCACAGTAAAGTGACTGACACTGACACACTGATGTTCACACTCTTTTAATGAGTGAAGGAGGCAGCAAGCTGCATTTGAAAAACAACGCCACGTGGGACCCAGGAAAGGAGACAGGAGAGAGGCTCACGCGCCCTCTCCAGGCATGCCTCTGCAGCCGTGCTATTTCTGCAAGGCCAGGTTTTCCGCCTGANTGTCTATTATTCCTGTAACAGTAAAAGCTGTTCTTTCTCTAAGCGGCTGTCACCTCACTCCTCAACTATAAGATGGTAGACAGGAGAATCCCNGAGGGGTCTCTGCCATTCACTAGAATTCTCAGGAGACCACTAGTACACAGGACTCCATCAGCAGGAAAACAAGAACTAAAACCCTCACTACATTGATTTCCTCCTTCAAAGACCAAGGAAACCATGAGAAGGCAGGGCCGCTCTGTGCTGTCCAAGAGCACACCTTCTGTCTTTCTAGCCCAGTCAGAAAGACAGCCCCTCCAGCCCAGTGGTGCAGACAAGCACTAAAGGTTGATCAAATAACGATGCACAATTCAAACATTTACTTTGCAGACGCCTTCAGAAAGTTTATCATACACAAACAAGCACAGGAGAGCCTAGAAGGGTTCAAGTTCAAGCCAATTCGTTTGCCCAGCGGCCCCAGAGAACAGGAGCATCACACTAAGCTACCCACAGAGGCCTGGGGTGGGAGCCGGGTGGCTCCCTTTGGCAGTGGAGGAGAGTGTTTGGTGGCTGTAGAGTGGATTGGCTGTGAAAAACACTGTTGGTAANTGTAACCAGTCATCAAAAGGTCAGGATCCCGAGTGGGCCTGAGAACAGCATGCACAGGGAAGGGAAACCAAGGAAACTCAGAGTGTACATCAGTGGTTCTCAACCTTCCTAGTGCTGCAACCCTTTAATACAGGTCCTCATGTTGTGCTGACCCCCAACCATAAAATNATTTTGTTGGTACTTCGTAACTGTAATTTTGCTACTTAGTTCTTAAGACCATCAGAGATATGTATTATCCAATGCACAATTCACAGTTTGAGAACCGCTGGTGTACAGCGTCCATGGGCGGCTATCGGCACATCCTGACCAAACACAGCAGTTTAGGAAAATTTCAAAGGAGTTNGCCATCAGTAATGCTTCCCGAGATTGGAAAAGACAGTCTGGATTTCAGTTTGTTTTGTTTGTTTTTGTTTTGAGACAGGGTTTCTCTGTGCAGCCCTGGCTTTCCTTGAACTTGGAGATCTGCCTGCCTCTGCCTCCCGAGTGCTGAGATTAAAGGTGTGTGGCACCATGCCTGGTGTTCAGTTTTTAAGCAGTTGCCCACAGAGGAAGAAATCAGTCTTATGTCTGACAGTCTTGGACAGAGAAAGTCAGGCAAAGGCAACTGGGCTAGGCAGTCACTCCTCCAAGATTTCCCTGCCCCTAGGATGCAGGGCCAGGGTCCCATCCACATGCCCTGGACCTAGACAAACCATGTGACAAGTGTGCACCAGGAACCTGCTGGGTCTGGGCACTGTGTTGTGTTAGACACACAAAGGGACAAAGCATAGTCCTGCCACCTGGCCCGTGATCTGCTGAGAGGACAGACAGAGTCCTGATGGCATTGGAATAAATGCCAGGAATTCGGGAGCAAGTTTCAGAAGCTCTCTCTCAGAGCCTGGAGTGTGAGGGTGAAAATGAACACACCAGAGGCACAGGAAGCAGGAGGGCCACCGTCTGGGATTTACATGGACAAATGGGATCTGAGGCTAGAGAAGTCAACACAATCCTAGNGGGGCTCAGGAGGATCTGCTCAAAGCTGCCCCCAAACCACTCTTTCTCAAAGCTGTGTGCAGACATGTGCACGTGTGCACAAGAACACATGGGCAAATAAGTACAGATAAAATAAGAAAAACACCAGGTCAACAGTTAAAACTAACAGTTCCACTGGGTGTGGTGTCACATGCCTGCAATCGCAGCACTCGGGGAGTAGAGGCAGCAAAGGGTGATAAATCAGCTCAGACCACTCTATGACTTCCCTCGTTNCCGNGACAAAGGCAGCTCAAGTTGCACGTGGCTCAGTGTGACTGTGTGTCCATCACCTCAGGGAAGGCAAGGCAGCATCAGCACTCAGACAGCAGAGCAGCATGCTGGCACACAGCTGGCTTTTTCTCTTTTAATTCAGACCAGGATCTCAGCCCATGGAATGGTGCTGTCCACATGCATGTTGGGTTTTTTCTCCTCAGTTAAACCTTTCTGGAAACACCCTAAATAGCACACCCAGAGGTGTGTTTCCATGGTGATTCTAAATCCAATCAAGTTGACAATGAAAATCAACTACCACTATATAGAAAGACCCTATCTTTAAAAGAAGAAAACAAAGAACAAGTGAGATGGCTCAGCAGGCAAAAGGGCCACCACCAAGGCTGACAATCTGAATTCAATACCTGGAACTCATAAGGGGGGGAGGAGAAGACTGATGCCGGAAAGCTGTCCTTGAATAAAAACTGCTTAAAAGGAGAACAAAGGGGCTGGAGAGATGGCTCAGCGGTTAAGAGCACTGACTGCTCTTCTAGAGGACCAGGGTCCAATTCCCAGCACCCACATGATCGCTCACAACTGTCTATAACTCTAGTGTCAGTTCCAGAGGACCTGACACCCTCACACAGACATACATGCAGGCAAAACACTAATGCACATAAAATAAAATTTAAAAAAGAAAAGAGAGAGAACAAAAAGACAAAGGAATCCTACCAGTTTACTATGTTCTTGGCATCAAAACAAAGCAAAGTGGGCATTGTAGTTACAACAGGTCAGTTACCAGAAAGATGGGACAAGTTGTTAAAAACAAGTTTAGCCAAAGCTGGGCGTGGTGGAATATACCTTTAATCCCAGCATTCAGGTGGCAAAGGAGGTGGATCTATCAGTTTGAGGCCAGCCTGGTCTACAGAGAGAATTTCAGGACAGCCAGGGCAACACCAAGAAATCCTGTCTCAAAAAAACAAAGGCAGTTCAGCCTTTCCTGCTGCCTCTGCTACACACTCCAGTGGCAATGTTCTACCTTACAAGGGGGCCAGAGACAGAGCCGAGTGACCATGGGACTGAACCCTCTGAACCCTCCTTGTGCCCAAATCCACACCCTTAATTTGTTCCTATCAAGTTATATTTGGTCTCAGCAATAAGAAAAGCAATTAAAAACAAAACAACAAAAAACTGGTACCCAATAGTGGAGTTGTTACGACCCAAACGGGCCATCAGAGCTGGTTTTGGGGAGGAGCTTGGAATAGATGTGAGCTAGAAAAAGCCTAGGATGAGGTAAGCAGAGCTATGTCAGAATGCCAGC
>LZPO01007969.1:544989-579155 GCA_001675575.1 Neotoma lepida
ACACCTTTAATTCCAGTACTTGGGAGTCACATGCCTTTAATCCCAGCACTTGAGATCTCATGCCTTTGCTACGAGCATTTGGGAAGCACACATGCCTTTAATCTCGGCACTAGGAAGTGAAATGGCCGTACGGAGAAAAGCATATAAGGCGTGAGGAAACAGGAACTAGAACCCTTTTTGGCTGAGGACTCAGAGGATTTCAGTCAGAGGATTCACGGAGACAGGATCTCGCCTTCCATTCGGCCTGAGGATTCGGCAGTGGCTTGTGAGAAGTGGTAGTGAGTAGTTTCTCTAGTGGCTTGTTCCTTTGTCTCTCTGATCTTTCAACATTTACCCTAATATCTGGCTCTGGGTTTTTATTATAAGANCATTTAGGATTCATNCAACACCAGGCTGTGGTAGTGAACACCTTTAAACCCAGCACTCGGGAGGCAGAGGCAGGTGGACATCTGTGAGTTCAAGGCCTGCCCCTGGTCTACAAGTGAGTTCCAGGACAGCCAAGGCTACACACAGAGAAACCCTGTCTTGAAAAACAAAAACAAAACAAACAAACAAACAAGCCAGGTGCAGTGGCACATGCCTTTGATCCTAGCACTTTCGTGGCAGAGGCAGGTGCATCTCTGTAAGTTTGAGTTGAGCACACACTACACCCTGGTTTCTACCCCCAACTTGGAAGACACCGGTGTGGTGCTGTAACTGTAATCCTAGCATTCCAGAAGTGGAGGCAGAAGGATGGGAAGTTCAAAGCTATCCTTGGCCACCCTGGGCTCCATGAGACCCTATCTAAAAAAATTTAAAAAAAAATAAAAATAATAAAGAGGCAGGTAAGATGACTCAGCAGGAAAAAGCACTTGCCACCAAGCCTCATGACTCTGACTGATACTTGGANCCCAGATGGTGGTAGGAAAGAATGGACTTTTTTAACTTGTCCTCCAACTCTACAGGTGTACCACACTGCCCACCCCTTGCCATACACAAATAGATAAATACAACTGTTTAAAGAGCGAGGTGTGGTGGCACCTTTGGGAGGCAGAGGCAGGCAGATCTCCATGAGTTTGAGTATAGCCTGGTCTACATCGTTGAGTTCCAGGACAGCTGGAGCTATGTAGAGATACCCTGTTCAAAAACCAAACAATGAAAAACATTTGTTTTTAAAGATGATGATCCAAACAGCACTCACCTTCAGGAGGACTGAGACACGGCTGCTCTGGAGAGAGCCCAACTGCTCTAAGAGGGCCTCCAAGAGAAACCTNCCATAAGGCCTCCTGGCTACGGAGGCAGCGATGAAGACACACTGTGCTTACTGCAGATGCCAAGGCCAACAGGCACCAGACCATAGGCTGTGGAGCTCTATGGTGCTTATATGGCCAGTGAGCCCCCTCATCAGGCCTGATGGAGAGAAGACATGTGTTCAACAGGTTCCTCGTTCTCATGCTTTGGATATAACCAAGAAAACTGGAATCATCTACCCTAGGTCCAGCTGGAGGCTAACTCTAAATATTTATTTTTTTCATTATTAAAAGAAAGCAGCTGGGCATTGGTGGCACACGCCTTTAATCTCAGCACTTGGGAGGCAGAGTCAGGTCAATCTCTGAGTTCGANGCCAGCTTGGTCTACAGAGTGAGTTCCAGGACAGCCAGGACTGTTACAAGGAGAAACCCTGTCTCAAAAAAACAAAACAAAACAAAAATACAGACTGCATTTTTAAAAACTTTAATAAGGAATTTACCTATGACCCAGCAATCCTGCTACTGGTTATCACCTAATGGAAATGAGTATCATGCCAGAGAGACACCTGCAATTCTTCTATTAACTGTAGAACTGCTCACGACAGACAAGATACAAAATCAACCAAGAAAATAAACAACAAATGCTGTCCAGGAAGTGGACACCACTGGTAGGAATGTAAACTAGTCTGGCCACTACGGAAATCAGTATAACAGTTGCTCCAAAACTCAACAATAGGTTTACCATCTAACCCACTTATACCACTTCTGGGGATTTACCCAAAAAATCCTGTCTTAGTTTGGATTTCTATTGCTGTGAAGAGACATCAAGACCACAGCAACTTTTATAAAGGAAAAACATTCAATTGGGGCTGGCTTACAGTCTCAGAGGTTTGGTCTATTATTGCCATGGTGAGAAGCATGGCAGCATGCAGGCAGACATGGTGTTGTAGAAGGAGCTGAGAGTTCTACATCTTGAGCTGCAGACAACAGGAAGTGAACTGTCTATTCCACTAGATGNAGCTACAGCACATATGAGACCTCAAAGCCTGCCTCCACAGTGACACACTTCCTCTAATAAAGCCACTTCTACTCCAACAAGGCCACACCTCCTAACAGTGTCACTCCCTATAGGCGAAGCATTCAAACACATGAGTCCATGGGGCCATTCCTATTCAAATCACCATAGACCCCAAGTCAACATATTACAGATTTTTATATGTCAATGTTTACTGCAGAATTATTCAAACACCTAAGCTATGGAAACAGTGTAGGTGCTCAACAGCAGAGGAATGGATAAAGAAAANAGTTCATATACATAGTAATTTTTTCAGTTATAAAGAACGGACTTGGGGCTGAAGAGATGGCTCAGAGGTTAAGAGCACTGGCTGCTCTTCCANAGGACCCAGGTTCAAGTCCCAGCACCCATAAGGCAACTCACAACTGTCTGTAACTCCAGTTCTAGAGATCNGGCACCCTCACACAAATGTACATGTAGGCAAAACACCAATGCACATAAAATAAAAATNAATTATTAAAAAAAGAATGGACTTAGTTTACAGACAAATGAAGATAATCATATTAAGTGAATCAAATTAATCTCAGAAAAAAAATATTTCAAGCTTTTTTTCATTTGCATGTCCAAGATGGAGAGAGATACCTAATACATGTATCAATGACTTCAAAACAGAAGCAAGAGTATGGGGTTGGGGAGGGACTAACAGGATTCGAAAGAGTGAGAAGGGGCAGGACAGTGGAGTAGGGGGGGCATGTTCAAAGTATATTACATACTTATGTAAAAATAGCCTTATGTAATATATATATTATCCTGAATACTAATTTTTTAAAAAATTACCTGCATAGTAGGTATGNCCTGATTGGGGGAGCGTTTTAAAGGGTTCAGAAACATCAGAGAATGCTGAGGCCCAGAAGAGCATAAGCATTCATGTTGGACAAAGGGAGGAGGCACAGGGTAAGGTCTGGGGAACTCTGGGAGCTGAGGGAATCTCCAGCTAACCAAGGACCTCAGACATAAATGACTGCAAGGAAATTAACTCTATGAATAGCCAGTGGAATGCACAAGGATCCTGAACCTGGCACGCAATCACAGTCCCTGCCAATACACTGCTTTTTTATCTGGAATACAGCCAGGCTTCCAGCTCCNGGCCACTGTGGAGTAGTGAACTGCGGATGTTTTACACAGCTCAGGCTATGGTGACTTGTCACACAGCAACAGGAAATCACCATACCCATATCTCAACAGACTCAGAAGAATCCAGAAAGAAGTTCTAGCCAGGGTCTTACTTGCTTACACAGCAGCTCAGACCTGCTTTCTTCTCAAAGAGATTTGCCAGAAATCATAAGCTAACAAGGAAACTGAAGACATTTCTTATGGACTAGAGGAAAAAAAATAAATTTCAATATAGTAAACCTTTTAAAATTTAAATCCATGTGCAAAAAAATTGGTTGTTATCATTCTCAAACCTTCCTTTTAAAAATTATTTTATTCCCAGGCAGTGGTGGTACACGCCTTTAATTCCAGCACTTGGTGGGCATAGCCAGGTGGATCTCTGAGTTCAAGGCCAGCCTGGACCACACAGAGAAACCATCTTGAAAAAACAAAAATACAACAACANCAAATTATTTTATTTATTGATGTGTGTGCTCACACATAAAATGGGCATGGAGGTCAGAGGACAATTTAGAGGAATCAGTTTTTTCCTTCCATCACGTTGGTCCTGGGGACTGAACTCATGTTATCTGGCTTGGTGGCAAGTACCTTTACCCAGTGAGCCATCTTGTCAGCCCCTATTATTTCCAAACTTTCTAATACAATGCCAGAATGCTTCCTTCCCTGGACCCAAAAAGCAGTGTAGCCTACCAATCACAGCCCAAATGGTAAGCATGACTATCTGGTTAAAGTGCAAAACCAACTTACACGTATACAAACGCTCTTTTGCTTAGGCAGCTCCAGATTAGAAATGATCTGAACTGTGTGCTGTAAAGGCCCAGTGTAAATGAAGGCATCTATGCTCCAAAGTGTTTGCAAATATTCAAGAGGCAGCAACATACACAGGTGGTCATTACCAAGACATAGCAGAGGAGGCAAAGGTCTACAGTATGCTCAGATGCTGCTGACACTGTAAGCGTAGAGAACAAAGATGCTACGTACACACCTGGAAGCTGAGATGGGATGGCTGCTCCTCACTGTTCACGTTTGCCTTGAGTTTTTTACTGTTTGTGTATCAGCGACTTTTCTTTTTTTCAGTGCTAGAGATGGAACCCAAAGTCTCATACANACACAGGAGGCAAGCNCTCTGCTACTAACCTATACAGCCAGCTTTGTTTTTGAAATGTTTATCTTTTTAAGATTTGTTTTGTTTTTAATTATATGTGTGTGTGTATATATATACAGGTGAGTGCAGGTNCCTGTGGTGGCCAGATGCATTAGATCCCCTGTNGCAGTACCATGCCTACACAAGCAGACAGAGTCACAGTTAACATANTCTACAAAACCACTGACTGGAACTCAAAACCAGTATGACAAAGAAAAAAAAAAGGTGAGACTGATTTCTATAAAAAGAAACCAAATGCAATGAGCAAACATTAAGTAGGTCCCTGTTTAGGAAAAAAGAAGTCATAAAAGCATTCCTGGGAATTGTGGAAATTCAAATACTTAAACTACATAAGTAAATATTCTGGAATAATATTTTTATTATTCATGGTGTGGGAGATTTTGAGATGGGTCTTACCATGCAGCCCAGGTGGGCCTTGAAAACCTTTTGCCCTAACCTCTGGAACACCCAACATTCCAGGCTTAGTTATTAATTTTTCAACTAGGATGATGGTATCACAATTATGTAGGAAAATACCCCGATTCTTGGGAGATGCATGCAAAGATATTTACAGGTGGTGTGATGAACTATACAATTTACCTTCACAGCAGAGCAGAAGGGTATAGGGATGTTTACAATACTTTTTCATTCCAAAAAATTTTTAGATTTAATTTTGTGTATTAGTGTATTACATGTGTATATGTGCACCACGTGCATGCCTGATGCCCACAGAGATCAGAAGAGGATATCTGCTCTTCTGGAACTGGAGCCACTATGTGAGTGCTAGGAACCAAACCCAGGTCCTCTGAAAGAGCAACAGTGCTCCTAACCAATGAGCCATCTCTCTAGCTACAGAACTTCTTATCCAAATGTCTTTATACTAAAAACGGTTCCCAGTAAAAGGAAGGAACATATTAAAATGAAAAAGAATGTAGATATATTGTGGTAACCAGATTAGGAATCTGGAACAGAAAAATGACATGAGTGAGAAAATTAGCGAAACCCAAATAAAGTCGTAATACATAGTTAACATTACTCTGACACATTAAGGCACTAGGTTTGACAAATGCAGCATGGTTATGTAAGATGCTACTGGGGAAGCTGCATGAAGAAACTCTTTGTATCATCTTTGCGAATTTCCTGTAGATCTAAAATTACACCAAATAAACAGTTTTTAACATCAAGGCAAGCATTATGTAAAAATCAGNTATTTTATTGTATTTTAACATAACTGAAAAACTTTAGGGTTCAATGTAACAATGACCTCAGACAACTATCTTGTTTGACATAAAAACACTGCATGGGACTATATGTCAAAGAAAGCCACAGTTGTGTTCAGGGCTTGGACAGCAGTGCTGCAGCCAGGCAGGGGCCTTGATTCTTGGAAGATGTAAAGCTGCCATCTAGGCCACAACCAGCCACCTTGTTCTTCAGATTCCTCAGCACATCCCTTAACTCTATAAGGACATGGGTTGGAGGGCCCACTTGGGTGGCACTGACTTCAAAAGAACTGCAAAAGGAGGCATAAAGCAGTATCATTTCCCATCCTAGTAGCCAACTTGACCCAAGACCCAGCCACATCAGGACCAAACTTATCTGTGCAATTCTCCAACAGACTGAAGTGTCCTTATTAGCTCACTAAATCCTGGTGATAACCTTCATCTTACTGAAGGGCAACAAGGAGCAGCTTCCCAACCCCTATCCAGGTTCTGCCCTAAAAGATCAGGATGCCCTTCTCCCCCAGGCTCCCAAACCCCCGACTACCTCCTGGGTGCACCCAGGTCCATGCTAACCATGCTCACTCCTCCCTTTGACTTTTTACAGCTCTCACAACTGTGGTGGGTAAGGACAGGTGGATGACAGGAGAGCTCTTTGGGCCTCTGTCTAAGGTAGGCTGCGGATGAGAGGATATAACTGAATGCAGGCAAAAACCCATGGTTTCCCTTGAAATCAGTATCTCCAGAACCATGAAGTGATGAAGAACACAGGCTGTGGGGTCACCTGGCCAGTGTGTAGTCTTGGCTCCACCAGGCATTGGAGTGTGACTTTGGGCCAGTTAATACTCTCTGTGCCTTGAACAGCTCATCTAGAAAGTGGAGGTGACCATAGTACCAAGGTCACAGATATGTTAAAGAAGAACTGACAGCAGTGCTGGAAAGATGGCCTAGCTGTTAAGAGCACTTGCTGCTCTTGCAGAGGACCCAGGTCCGATCTCTACCAGCTATATGGTAGCTTACAACCATCTGTAACTACAGTTCCAGAGGGTCCAATGCCCTCTTCTGACTTCCTCAAGCACCAGGCACACATGTGGTGTACATACATACATGGAGGCAAAACACTCACACACATAAAATAAAATTCAAACAGAAAAAATAATTTAAATTAAAAAAACAAAACAAAACCTAAGTGGCATATCCATGTCTGGTACCCAATAGTTGATGTACCCTAATAGTTATTGGTCTACTTTGTACCACATGCTTCTTGCTGCCCTTTTTTTTAATAGGAGAAGGGGCTGTATATATTTATATACTTTAATTCATTTAATGTGTGTGTGTGTGTGTGTGTGTGTGTGTACAACTTAGGAGCTGGGTGAAAGATGGGCACTGCTGCATCCAGCTTTTTATGTGTCCTCTAGGAATCAAACTTGGATTTGTCACATTTGTGTAGTGAGTTTTACACACTGAGCTATCTCCCAGGCCCATGTGTGTGTCCTGAGACACAGTCTCATATAGCCCAAGTTGGCCCTGAACTCATTATATACCTGAAGATGACCTTAAACTCCTGATCGATCAGCCATACCTGGCTTAGATGGTGCTGGGGATTGGATCTGGGGCTTCATCCAATCTAAGGCAAGTACTGTGCCAACTGAGCTCAGTTGCCCTTCTGCATTTTAAAAAACTTTCCCCAATCATCAGTTTTGTTGTCTGGGGACTAAAAGAGCCTTCAGAAGCCATGGAGGCCCATCTTAGGGGCTTAAAGTTCTTTAAACTTCCCCCAAGGAACTCCTGCCACTCTAGCCTGCCAAACAGACATGTCAAAACCAGTCATATTATCCGGGTGCTCAGGAGGTGGAGTCACAGCCAAAGCTTGTTCCACACTTTCCACCATTTTATAAATGTGTTTATCACAACCACAGCAACACCTCGGTATGGTAGAGCAGGCCTGCCTTCCTCCCAGGAAGGGGAGTCTCCTGTTCCTTTGATTCCAACAGAATCCTACAGAGGCTTTTAGGGATTTAAGACCCACAGTTGACTGTCAGCATTATGAGAAGACATTCCTTTTGCCTACCTTTCCTGGTCTGTCTGAATAAATCAACAGAGCGTAGTGGTTGGTATGTTATTAGCACCTCTTTGGTTTTAGTAACCCCACTTTAACCAGAAGCAAGCAAGCTTTAAGCTTAAGCACCTGAGGCAGACAAGAGCATCTAACAGGAATTTAATAACACCATCATAGTAACATCGTCATGTGCATATTTTCTCTATGGTTACCATCCATTTTATAGTAATTGACAATGATCTCCATTTATGAAAGAAACATTTCCTATGTATACACACAACTTTAAAAAGAAGAGGGAGAAAGCTGGGTGATGGTGGTGTAAACCTTTAATNCCAGCACTCGGGAAGCAGAAGCAGGCAGATCTCTGAGTTCAAGGCCAGCCTGGTCTATAGAGTAAGTTCCAGGATAGCCATGACTACACAGAGAAACCCTGTCTCGAAAAACAAAAACGAAGCAAAACAAAACATAAAAAAGAGGGAGAGTAGAAAAGACTAAGAAATCAGGTTTATACTTAGTTAAAAATTAACACAGCTTTCTGATGCCCTCACTGGCCCAAAGCTGGGCTGCTTACTATGGTCTCATCAGTACAGACTATGGTCATGTAGACAATTAAAATTAAATTGAATTAAAAACTTGTATACTCATGCCAGATGTGGTGGCACACACCTTCAATCCCAGATTTTGGGAGGCAAGGCAGGTGGATCTTCCTGGACTACAGAATGAGTTCCAGGACAGCCAGGGCTATGTTAGAGAGACTCTTTCAAAACACAAATAAAAAAGTTACATATTCAGTCACAGTAGTCACATTCACACATTCAACAGCCACATGAGGTAAATGATGCTGTGTTCACAGTGTAGCCACAGACCCTGTCCATCACCACAGGAAGGTCTACTGGGCAGCACTAGTGAGAATGCCACTCACAGCTCAGATGCTACTCACCTGGCAACGGGGCCAAAGGCCTTGGTCTCTTGACAGGCACGGCAGGGGGGCACCCTAAGGGAGCAGGCCTCTTAGATGGGCCTACCTGAAGCAAGGGGGGGGGAAACAGACCTTTGGGGCTTTTGACCAGTCCTGCAGAGAATAAAAGCCAAAGCATAAACAGGAAGAAACATCCAGCCACTCTCCTTGAGTGACTTCCCTCAGTCTTTAGAAAGAGCCTAAGCAAGGAGCAATCTGAACTCACACCAGGCTCCAACTTCTCAGGCTGAGATAGTTCCTTAGTGGTCAGTCCAGTCTAGGGCAAACTAGAGGCCAGGATCCAATCAGCTCTGCTGTCTAGGGACGGCTTTCAGGCTAAGGATGTCTCCTCTGACCCTTACTTTGTGTGATTTGTTTTGTTTTGTGTTTTTTGAGACAAGATCTGGTTATGTAGTCTAGGCTTGCCTTGTGCCACCTGGCCCAGCAGTTTTAATATTTTAAAGCATTATTCAAATATACACACAATAACCTGAACTTTGCTTCTTGTCCCCAAATCCTAAATATTTACCAACTAAACCTACAAAAGGAAGTTTGAAAATCCTGGTCTAACCCCAGTTTATCTTAATTCTCTGGTGCTCTCCCCTTCTCACAAAGCATTCCCCTCCCCCCAAGATTTATTTATTCTGCCACATGGTGGTGGCTCATGCCTTTAATCCCAGCACTCAGGAGGCAGAGGCAGATGGATCTCTTGAGTTCAAGGACAGCCTGGTCTACAGAGTGAGTTTCAGGACAGCTAGGGATACACGGAGAAACCCTGTCTCTAAAAAACCAAAAAAGAAAATAAGCAAATCTGACTTTTATGCACAAAAATGTCCCCAAAGCTACGGAAGCAGTTGAGGGGCAAAGTACTTGCTTAGCCTTGTGAGACCCTGGGTTCCACCCCAGCACTGGGAGCAGGGTTGAGGGGCATTCCTGACCATAAATTGAACTTGAAAGACCAGGTAAAAAGTCATTTTGGGGGGGCTGGATGATGGTTCAGTGGTTAAGAGCACTGGTTAGTCTTCCAGAGGTTCAAGTCCCAGTACCCACAAAGTAGCTCACAGTCATCTGTAAACTGTCTCCCAGAAGATCTGACACCCTCTTCTAGACTCCCTGGACACCTGGCATACACGTGATACACAGATACACATACAGGTAAAACACCCACACATATAAACTTTTCATTTTTTTAAAACNTTTTTAAAAAAGAAAAGTCATGTTTTTAATCAAGACCTCACTGGCAAGTTCTTTTTTAATGTGGTAAATTGAAAATGTGCTCTTAGCAATCATTCCTCCCCAAACCTAATTCAAGTACCAGGGAAGTACAGAAAAGGTGGTCATGAGGTTAGGAAGGTGAGGACCCAGGAGTGCTCTGTGGGAGACAAACTCTATCCTCAGACCTAAACAGGGATAAATGTCCTGCTCTCGGGACAGAAGAGGCTCAGCCGCTGGCACAGAGGCTCCCCAGAGGCACACGGAGGTTGGTGCTGAAGGCCAGCCAGGCCTGACTTGATGTCTGAAAGTATGTGGTTAGACTTCAGCCAGGCCTCCTCCCAGAGGGAACAGATGGGTCTAAGGAACCCTTCTGAGCAACAGGATCCTGTCAGGACTGAGGTTAGTCATGACAGCTTCCAAGTCTCTAGTTTAAACTAACCTGAGGCAGATCTTGCCACACAGAAAAAGGGGACCTTGAGGCTGGAGAGATGGCTCAGTGGTTAAGAGGACTTGTTCTCACAAAAGACCTAGAGCTGGTTCCCAGCACACACATGGCATTTCACGACTGTCGCTAAATCCAGTTCCAGGGATCTGATGCCTTCTAAAACCNCAGTGGGCACCAGGCATGCCCATGGTACACATACATACATGCAGACAAAACACTCACACACAAGTCAAAGTGATAAAACTAAAAACAAAAAAGGGAAGCTACAGTAGTGAAACTTCACTAAGGAAGACTGCCATCGTTCAGAAATAAAAGCTCAAGAACATTTGAATTTAGGGTAGGGGTTATGAGAACCATGGCCATAAGGCTCAGTAGGAGGATTTCTTCAGGTCTGTATCTCAGTCAGGAGGAAATCCAAAGTGCATCATCTGTCCCCGAGGGAAGAGACACTGCTGGAGGAGCCCTGGTCTGCAGCACAGACAAGCACTGACCTGGTGCTGAGGGCGGGCCAGCTTCTTGCCTGTCTCCAACAAGGGGCTTGATAGAGCGGGGAGGAGGAATACCAAGTAAGGGCCGGGGGCCAGAAACCGGCAGCAGAGGAGGAGGCTTGCTCACAATGGGGGTGGTCTTGCCCTGAAATGAGGCTGGCATGCTGCTGGCTGATGGATCCAGAGCCTTGCATCCTGGAAAGTAAAAAGAATCAACGGCTAGCAGAAGCCTGCGGTCCAGGCCAGCGAGCCTCTCCGGCTAATCAACAAAGTTTCACTTCTGCTTATTCAAGAAAGCTTTCTTTCCTTTTACTGATTTAGAAGGTCCTACAATGAAAAGAAACAGGACTGTCATGTTTTAACTTTCTAGATTCCACCCACCCTGAGAAAGTAAGTGCAATAACTATTAAAACTAAACACTCTCTCTCCTCAGATAACGAGTCATTAAAGCTTTAATGCATCCCAGGTGTGCTGCACAGCGGTTACTTGTCCCTAGAAGGGACAAGTGGTTATTATTTTTGTCTCACACACTTCACTCAAAACAAGCTAATAAGAAAGTTACTACTTATTTATTTATTGGGTTTTTGAGACAGGGTTTCTCTATGTTACCCTGGCTGTTCTGGAACTTGCTCTGTAGATCAGGTTGGTTTTGAACTCAGAGGTCTGCCTGCCTCTGCCTCCTGAGTGCCAGTATTAAATGAGTGTGGCACCACGCTCAGCTAGAAAATCACTACTTCAACAGGTGAGCTCACAATGAAATGTTCTTCAAAATCCTCAACATTAGGAACCATGTACATCTTTATGCTTACAACATTTGTCAGCACTGTAAGCATGTCAGTGTTAACAAAAAATGAAGCCCAGAGCCAGGCGGGAGGAAATTACGTGTCCATGTGCAGACAGAGGTCGTTCTACTAACTACAGATTTGGTTCAACATGATACAAATGTAGGGGAAAAAAAAAAAAGAAAGAAAGCAGAAAGAGAACCACTGAGGATGGAAGGGTTTAAACAGGATGGAGGTGAGGGGAAGGAGTAACCAAAACTAAGGGTGCATGAAAAAGCTGCCTGGAAACCTATACATTGTAAAGCTAACCTAAAGAAAAAAGAGAGGGACTGTCAAGATGGCTCAGCAGATGAACGCTTGATGTATAAGCCTGAGTTAATCGCTGGGCAAGCACATGTAAACATGGAAGGAGACAGCCAACTCCACAAAGNTGTTCTCTGACTTCCACATGTGTGCTGTGGCACACCCATGCCCTCTCTCTACACATCATTCACGCGCATATAACAAATAAATTACTCTTTAAAAGTCTGAATGGATGTACCCTAAACGGTTATTATGCTGCGGCTCCCTAAAGCTACCAGTTATTAAACAGAAGTCCCAATGAGAGGTGTGCTATTGGTTAGGGAGTTTCCAGAGGCTCCCAAAGGAATACAGGTCATTGCCACTTCTCTTGGCTGCCTAGCAGAACTAGACAGTAAGGCTCTACTGCTGTAGACACACACTGTGTGCTGTGTTGCAGGATATAAAGAAATCAGGCTAGCACAGAGCCGGAAGCTTCCCCCTTGATGGCTTGCCTCCACAGAGCTAGAGGCTGATGGGATAAAGTCATCAACAGTCTTACCCACTCATGAATCCTGCATACTATAATACTGACCAGCCAGGCAAGATGAGCTCACTGATGCTATGGTAGTGGCTTGAAAGTCATGGGGGTAACCAACCGCTTGATGATTGGATTTGAGACCTGNTCTACAGGAGGGAAGTCATGACTGATACTGTAAACCTGGTCAAAAACCCACAGTGCTGGCTGGAGGTCATAGGCCTTAGGAAAACTTACTGTTATTTTGCTAAATGGACATGTTGCCAAACTGCCTTCTAAATAGTTATGTTTATACTCATAGTTAGTGCTGCTCTCAGTCTTGCAGAGAAGCTTTAGTTAACGCAACCACTCAAAATGGTGAAGGTGCTGCTGAGAATAAGTGACTGAGTGCTTGGTCCTAAACGGGACATCTCTGTATCAATCCTCCCACCCATCCCTCAGGCTCTGGGAGAATCATGGAGGAGGAGGCAGAAAGAAGAAAAGAGCCAGAGGAAGGGAATTTGTGTTGTGAAGTACTGTCTTCTGAACACAACATGGTTGCTGCACTCAGGGATGCACAGTAGACAGAAGTGGTTACCCAAATAAGACTGGACCTGTCGATGTCCTATCATGGACCAAGAAGGGGCTCCTGAGGCCCCACACCTCCCTGAGAAGCAATGGGCAGTTAATGGCTGCTGGGGAGAAAGGGCGTCACTGTATTTGAGTAGGGTACCCACTAGTGAGTTGCTCGTGCTCCAGTAAACAAACCTACACTCGTGCTTATGCAAGCAACCCTAATTAGACTCTGCAGGGCACAAAACCAGTCATGAAAGCAGGGAGGGCACTTGCTGTGAGAAAGGTGAGTTCAATAGGACTGAGGAGAGGGGAAGAGAGGGTAATGAGGTGTACATGACCAGAATTCATTATGCACATGCATGACATTATCAAAGAATAAGTCAAAAAATGTATGTTAGGGCCAGTGACAGCTCAGCCAGTAAAGATGTTTGCCACCAAGCCTGACAACTGGAATTTAATCACTTGGATCCACACGGTAGAAAAAACCAATTCCCACAAGTTGTCTTCTGATCCACACCTGCTCATACACACAACAATAAGTGAAAAAAAAAATTATCAAATATATTTTTAAACATCTGATTCGAAAGAAACTTTAACCTCAAAAAAGCATTTTAGTCCATAAAGGTTAGAAACTTAAGAGTGTTTCTGTGTAAAACGCATGCAGACCAGTTCCTTTTCTATCTCTCTCTCTCTCTCTCTCTCTCTCACACACACACACACACACACACACACACACACACACACACACACACACACACACACACACACAAACACACACTATTCTCTCTTTGAATGAAATACAGAGTTTTCTTCCACACAAGGCTTTATAGGAAAAGGATGTACCTAGGGTCTAGAACTCAAAGGGAAGGGACAACGCCACATACCTTGCAGCTGCTCTTTCCTGACTGTCAGGTAGTCCATGAGCAGACCCAGCTCATCACTGTACAAATGCTTTCCCTCACTCAACAGAAAAAGAAGATGACAGATGCTGGATGGGACAGAGTGACTGGTCAGGTGCTCTCGGGCTAGGAAGTCATCCACCAGCTCAGTCGCCCTCTGAGAAATGCCAGTGCTTTGTCCAATGAAAAACCTCTTCAATTCTTTAACCACCAGAACCAGCGCATCCTCCAGGGGCATATGCCGATGTACTAGAGATAAGAACAAGGTGCTTTATCATATGGGTCTCTCTCTCTATTTTAAAGAAATCATTATAAAATAAAGTAACAAGAAAAGACAAGTCAGAAAACAGATAATCAACTGCAAGCTATACAAACTGTCTTGGTCTTTGATACAGATGTACAGAATGACTAGGACTCTCCACAGCGGGTGCTCTATTTGATTTCAAAATAGACATTATTTCTTATTTAAAGATTATACAAAGGCTAGGCATGATGGTACATGCTTTTAATTCCAGCACTTGGGAGACAGAGGACCCCTGTGAGAGGCCAGCCTGGTCTACATAGTGAGTTCCAGGACAGCCAAAGTTACATTGAGCAGTGGTTCTCAACCTTCCTAATGCTATGACAAAACTTTAATACAGTTCTTCATGTTGTAGTGACCCCCAACCATAAAATTATTTTCATTGTTACCTCATAACTGCAATTTTGCTACTGTTGCTACATAATATAAATATCTGTGTTTTCTGATGGTTTTAGGCAATCCCTGTGAAAGGGTCATTCGACTCCACAAAGGGGTCATGACCCACAGGTTGTAAGAACTACTGACATAGAGACTAGACCCCGNCTCAAAAAAAATGTTTAAATATAACAAGCAACAGCTGTAGGAATACATGGGATAAATGTCAATAAAATTAACTTGAATTATTTACTTAGTGTATATGTGTGTGCAAGAGGAAGTTAGAAAGAGAGCAGGAGAGCGTTTGGGAGCACAAGTGCATGGGGCACAAGTGCATAGGGCACAAGTGCGCTAGGCGCGGCATACACATGGAGGTCAGGGAACAACTCTGCAGAAGCCATTTGCCCGCTTCTACTTTGTTTTGAGGCAGGGTCTCACTTCTATCACTGTATGCTGTCTACGCCAGGCTAGCTGGTCCACAAACTTCTGGGTAATTCTCTCTTTACCTCCCATCTTGCCATAAGGAGTGCTGGGATTACAGATGTGTGTCCCAGCATCTGACTTTCTGTAGGGTTCTAGGCATCAAACTCAGGTCATCAGGCATACAGCAAGCACTTTCACCACTGAGCAATTTCCCAGGCCCAGAAATTCTTAAAGAAAAGAAACCCAGTTTTTAAAAGACCAAATTGTCACATCAAAAAATAGAAACAAAAGTCAAATGTGGTATCACATGTGTAGTCTCAGCACTTGAGAGGCAAAGGTAAGTTCAACACCATCCTAGTCTACTTAGCAAACAAACAAAACCCAGAAACAAGGNGAGGGGACAAGAGACAATAACAGGGAGTGAATGTGGTCAAAGTACAGAATATACTTGAACAATGTCATTATGAAACTTTACAATGATATACAATAATGGAAGAAGACAACAGAACAAAGAATGAAAAGGTGAAAAAACACCTTTCAGAACAAAGCTGAAAGGTAAGGGTGCTCTGTTCCCTAGGGCATCAGGATGCAGTTCCAAGAGGAAGGGGACACCCAGAAGGGATGGACAGGAGCTGGAAAGGGCAGCAGAGAGTCGAGAGGGGTTACAGATAGTAAGGAACTGCTGCTAGGCTTCACTACATCCTTAAAGAGTTTATTTCTAATTGTGTACCTGACAGGTTGGCACATGGGACTTCCAGGCTGGTGCTGCCAAGTGAGGAGTAACCCACACCCTCAGTGGTCTTGCAGTCTCTGGCAAGGCCCTGTGGGATTTTAGATCATAAAAAGCCTTCCTGAGTCCTGTCAGGAGTACTTCAGGAGAGAAATGCTACACAGAAAACAAATCCTAGACCCAAGAGCAGCTTCCCCATGCCTTCCTGGCTCTCCTAGGTCTGTTTGGGAAAGATGACTTCATTACAGCTGACTCTTAGATGGAGTGCCTACCCTCCCTGGCCTGCCATGTATCACCGTGTTTTGAACAAATCCCAAGCCCAGGGCTCTTCAGCGCGGCAAGGGCCATGATCATATTTGGCTAAATCTCACACTATGTTTATTAAGGTTACATTTAGGAAATAGTGTGACTATATTACACGTTAGGCTTCAGGCTTTAGACTTCATAGCGTGGTCATTTTAAATACTTGTCTTGGCACAGAAGCCCATGTGCTATAAAGGATCCTGAAAGAGAACAGTTGTGACTGGTTTTACTAATCAGACACAGCTCATAGGAGAAAACAGTGCTCTCTTTATATATGATCTAAATTTGATAATTCAGGGATGACAAATAAATCATGACCACATTAACACTATTCTGAACATAAAAAAGAAACTACCTCCTGATTTCACAACATATTGAAAGTAGATTAAATGCTTTTTGATTTTTTTTTTAAAAATTAATACCCAACAAATATTCTACCTATTTTGTGATGATTTCTTAAATGATCTTGCATGATGTCAACACTTAAGTAACGAAACATAATTAGTCCTTTTCACAACTGGTTCAAATTAAACTTTTCCCAGGAGACTGAGATTTGTAATTATTGAAAGAGTGTGTTCTTTTACATTTTGGAACGTATGTGTAAAGTAACTGTGATTTTTGCCTTCTAAACTACCAAGTACAGAATAACCATAATTTCATACTCTCAAGTGCAGAGCTGAACAAAAGCTGGCAGGTAGCCAAAAGAGATGCCATGATCCTGATAAAGGAGCTCGGCCTTCCCATGACAAAAACAAGAGCTTATCATTTTTCTCCTTTCAGACCCAATGTGACAGCTGCATTTAGAACATTAACCCTACATTCACTTCTCTCCCAATTCTCGAAGTTATGGGGATGAATTAATTCTAGCTCCTAGTGTCCATGGGCTCCGTTCAAGGGAATGATCATCTGACTTAGCAATGAGCATCTGATACTGTTGGGACAGGTGACCCAGAGTCTGAAGGAGAAGCATGCCTAATTGCTGCTAAGCAGGTATACAGAGCCTGAGATACAGGAACACTTAATGTGTCTGGACTGAACAGAATAGTGCAGGGGTTTCTGAAAAAGGACTGGAAAACTCAGCAGGTCTGGGTGAGAGAGAGGCAGGATATGGAAGAGACTCCCATGAGGCTCGCCCCTGCCTCCAGGAGGAAAAATGCCATTTTCAGCCTCAACTGCAGAGGTCCAGGTCAAGACAGGAACAGGAAAAGCACACTTGACCACAGTGGAGAGGATGAAGGATGTGCTTGGATGTGTGCATCTGCCTAAGCTTACACACTCAGGGAGCAGAAAGGGGATCACTTTCACTGGGCGGTGGTGGCACACTCCTTTAATCCCAGCACTCAGGAGGCAGAGCAGGTGGATCTCTGAATTCAAGGCCAGGCTGGTCTACAGAGTGAGTTCCATTCTACTCAAGACTACACAGTGAGACCTTGTCTCAAAATGAAACAAAAAAAAGGGGGCGGGGATTAGTTTTCATGTACTCTCATGAATGCTAGAACAAAGAAATGGATGAGAAAGTATACTTTAAAAAAATAAAAAAGAGTTTGGGTCAATGCCCCCCAAGGGCCTGAGTGTTAAAGGTTTGGTCTCCAGCCATTGTGCTGAGAAGTAGGGTCTAGCAGGAGAGTCAGGTCACCAGAGTGTACTCTGGAAAGGGACACTGGGTCTGGCCTCTAGCTCGTGTCTTTCACTTTCTGATGATCCAGTAAGCAGCTCCCTTTGACACCACCGCCATGACAGACAGCCTCAGCAGGGCCCAGCACCATGGCTCTATATGAACTTGGAAAGCTGAGAAACTGGGATCAACAAACCTTCTCCCTATTTAAGTTGATCATCTTTTTTTTTCCACAGTGAGGGGAATTAATACAAAGTTTAAAAGAATTCTTGAAAAAAGGAAGAGTGTGAGATTTAACCATCAAGAATATAAAAGCTAGTGGTAAGATTTGGCCAAAATCTCCACAGATGGCAATCTGTTATACAACATCATTGATGGGATATTTTAGGCTCTTTTGTATTTGAGACAGGGTCTACATAGCCCAGACTCCTGGGCTCAAGTGACCCATCCTTCTGCCTCTGCCTCTCAAGTTCTGGAACTAATGTGGAAGCCTGCCATATCTGACTGTGTGATCCTTACACAGATGCAGTAAAGGTGATTTAGGTTTCAGTTTTCAGCAATACATAGAAAAAGGACTTTGTGGTACCTACAAGACTTTCTTCCTCAACTAAAAGCAGTTCAGCTACAAACATGAACCTTCAAAGTATGCTAGCATACAAAGAAAGGCACCTCATGTTTAAAGCAGGGTACGTCTCTAGAGATACTTTCAGAACTGATACTTACTTTTGATGGACTCATGAAGCATGATTACGGTACAAGAGGAATATTTCACATTAGACTGCTCCACAAGAATACAGAAGGGGGAACCATCATCTTTAACATCCTGCAGTGCGCGAGTGAGGTCCGATTCCGAGGCCAGGTGAATTGTTTCCACTATAAGACCATGATCCCGCAGGCGGCGGCCTATGGCTGTGGCATAATCCCTTAACACACACACAGAAACACACACACAGAAACACACACACACACATACACAAATAAATAAATGAAAACACTGGTTACTTTTCAGTTTAATAGAAGAAAAAAATCCACATCACCACTACACAGTTAAGCAAGCAAAGAGTAAGACAANGTTTTTATTTTATTTATGTTAGTGAAGTACAATCTTTTCTGAAACTGTAAAACCCTTTATAAGATTGACTATGTGTATAATTTAGTAATGAAAGCATACCAGGCATGGTGGCACATGCCTTTCATCCTAACACTTGGGAGGCAGCAGTAGGAGGATCTCTGTGAGTTCAAGGCCAGCCTGGTCTACATATTGAGCTACACAGGACAGCTAGGGCTAAACAGTGAGACTCTGTCTCNAAACAAAACAAAACAAAGACAGTAGAGGATGTGTTTTTGTTTGATATACTGGGTACTGTGCTGAGTAAGCACCGTGAGTAGCCGTTTTAAAAATGGAAGCATTCAAGTGTTCTTTGATGATGTCATGTCAATTGAGAGACCATAAAAGAAGCTTAAGATGAGAAGGCTACTCCAAAGAACNGGACAGTTCAGTTTGCTAAGAGAGGCCCTCACCACGTCATTTCCATCAGGGAGGTTCTTTCCTATGGAGAGGACGAGTGACACTGGAGTCAGCCAGCATTCACCACTCATTAGCCAGCCTTGGATCAAAAAACCCAAGTGATTCATGTCCTGCTTCCTCAGCTTCCATCCTCAGTCAATCTCCCCAAGCCTCTCCCTGAGTTGATGTGGTCATTCTTGCCTAGTAATTATTTAAAAACCTGCAAAGGGCTGGAGAGATGGCTCAGTGGTTAAGAGCACTGACTGCTCTTCCAGAAGTCCTGAGTTCATGTCTCAGCAACCACATGGTGCTCACAACCATGTGCAATGAGATCTGGTGCCCTCTTCTGGACTGTAAGGACATATGCAGGCAGAACATTGTATACATAATAAATAAATAAATCTTTGAATAAATCTTCAAATAAATAAATAAATAAACAATCAAATGAATAAATAGAAACCTGCAAAGCCCTGCTCTGCAACCTAAACTCCTTACAAGTATTCTCAGTCCTAGCAAGACATACATTGAAAAAAAACCAAAGTAAATAAAAGATATTACTTCAACCTATCTAAACAGGCTCTATACATACTAAGCTTCAAACATCCCATTCTCTTGCCAAACTAATTCATCATCCCTGGATGATCAACTCTCTCCTTTTTTCTTCTGTTTTCCCTCTGCCATTCTGTTTGTTATTCACATACTAGTCCTCAGCTCAGAGGCTCAATACAAGTGACATTATCCTCTGCAATCTCTTTAACTTATCTCCAAACTATGGTAACCNACTCTTTCTTGTATGAATATTCGGCTTCTGGTAGGACAAGCCCTTAGTACATTTGATCTCTCTCTTTTAAGATGATCTCATGTAGTACAGGCTGGCTTAGAACTCACTGTGTAGTCAAGGATAACCTCAAAATTCTGATACTCCTATCTCCATTTCCAAGTACTGGGCTTGTAAGAGTACTAGGGAAAGAATCACTCTTCTAACTGACCTATGCTCTCAGCCCTCCATCTGCTCTCCTAGCTGTGTGTGTGCTTTGTACTATTAGACAGCACCTCTCACAAACAGGAGTTGTTACTGAATTACACTTATGCTCCTGTGCATGGAGCTTCACATGTAACAGGTCAGTCAAACACATGTCTTACAGAACTAAAGATTATTGGGATGACAGGAAAACATGTTTCTGGTAATTTAGCAAAGTATGAATGATCTCAGAAAATAAACTCAGGAAGAAAACAACGAATAGTTCATACAGCCCATGTTTCAAAGTCATCACAGAAATAATTCATATTAGATGACATGAACTGAAAATTAGTGTTTTACAGTATAAAGGAATAAATTGACCAACTACTGTAGCACTATAAACCTTACTGACATCAAAGTGACAAAAGAGCAAACAGCATGCCTTGCTTACAGGGCACCAGCAGCTGCAGACACACTGTGGCTGACATAATTCTTCGCTGCATCCACTCCAGTGTCCTGATCCATGGCTAACTGCCAGGCCACAGAACACAGGCAGGAGCTAGGGAACATGTGAGGAGTAGCTGTTAATGCCACTCTAGATGGAGAGGAGAAGAAATGCAGTCTCAGACAGTCTTCACTACAAGACTGCCCTCAATTAGTGCCGGCCGCCCAATTCTGCTGATGGGAAGATAGCCAGAGCATCAGGATCATGTTTAGTCCAACAAGCAGCTGGAGTCAGCCACAGCTCTAAATGAAATACAAGATGATCCAAGTCAGATATATGATACTTGCTACAAACGCTATGAAAGCTAATCTAAGGGCAGGGCAGTAGCTCAGTTGGTAGAGAACTGGCCTGGCATGCACAAAGCCCTGAATCTCCAGCACCGCATAAACTGGGAGTTTATGCCACATGTTTATAATCCCACTTGGGAGGTGGAGGTAAAAAACCACAAATTCAAGGTCATCTTCACCTAGATAGCAAGTTTGAGGTCAGTGTAAGCTATATAAGACCATGTTAAGGGGGAGTGCAGGAGAGATGGCTCAGAGGTTAAGAGCAATGGCTGCTCATCCCGAGGTCCTGAGTTCAATTCCCAGCAACCACATGGTGGCTCACAACCAGCTGTAATGAGATCTGGTGCCCTCTTCTGGCCTGCAGGCATATACGCAGGCAGAACACTGTATACATAATAAATAAATAAATCTTTAAAAGGGAGAGAGGGAAGGGGGGAGAGAAAAGGAAAGCCAAGTTAGCTAGTCTAACCCAGGCATTGTGGCTCAAACCTGTGACTAGTACTTGGGAGACTAAGGCAGGAGGGTTGCCACAAATTCACAGCCAGCCCGGCTACACACTGTGACCTTTGGGGAGGGAGGGAGTAAGCTAATTTAGCCAAAGACTAATGCAGTGACCAGGCCAAAGCAGCCTTGTGGCAAAAATGCTAAATGCTGAGGCAGCAAACCTACTATACATGCTGAGTCTTTTCCACCTGTAGGTTCAAAATCTGTTAAATTACTACATGATCAAATTAATCCAGGGCATTTCTGGACATCTTTCAATTAAGGAGAAATTCCATCATTCAACTGTAAAAAGAATGGCCCTCTCCCACGCTGTGACTGACCTCATTTCTTCTAGCACACTGTCTCCCAAGGTCCAACCCCAATGCCCTACAAATGAAATGGAGCTATAATTTTGCTTTTGAATAGTGAATAAAAATTCTGAGATGCCGTAAGATTGCAGATTTAAAAAAAAAAAAGGGGGGAAGAGGAGGAGGAAGACAATATCAACAACGACAGGGTATCTTGATGCGTGACCCTAATTAATCCTAGCACCTGGGAGGCAGAGGCAGCCAGATCTCTGAGACAGAGGTTAACCTGGTCTACATAACAAGTTGCAGGCCAGTGGAGCTATACAGCCAGACCTTGTCTCAAAAAAATAAATAAATAACTAAAAGAGAAACGTGAGAAAGCTCAACACTGCCTAATAGAGTCATGTTTCACATTCACATATGTCTAGTATCATAAAGTAGAACTCTGTTCATTGTGTGATCCTTAGTATCATGTAGTGAGCGACACTGCAGCAAGTACACAGCCCTCAAGCCAACCATTTGTCTACTAGCCAGACTCTGCCAAACACTATAGAAACAGACATAAGCCAGGGACATGGCTAGTACCACTCATGAAATCACTGTTATTAAGACAGTGGACAGAAGCAATTTTAAAACAGGATAGAAAAGTCCCAANGCATGACATGGACATAGCCAAAGGGGGTGAAAATGCAAGCAATAANGAAAATCTGAGTAAGACAGGACTCTGGAAATGATGCCCCTACTTCCAATGTAGTTAGGGCAACAGTGACATTTTGACAATCTTAAAGGAATGTCCCTAATGCTGACTTCCAGAAGTTATATATTCAAGACTGACCACTTAAGTCACAATGTGCACACACCCTCATTTGGTAAGCTACAAAGAAAGAAAGTCACCTCTGGCTTGTGTCCATAGAGACAATAACGCAATCCGAAGGTTTCTCTCGATCCCATGCTTTCTGGAGCAGTTGGTAGAAGTGCTGGAAAAGCGCCTCTCTCTGAGCATCCCTGCCACTGGCAAGATCTGAAAAACAGGTGCACTGGGGCTTCCGCATGATGAAATCACCATCGTGGAGGGTGTAGGGCGGCCTTACAAAAGTAAAACAGTACTTCTACAACAGTCAGCACACTGTAAACAGTCTTGACAGAATTCTTACCTAGCTGAAAGTACTGGCATTGCTCACGGTTATCTTCATTCCTTTTTGAGTAATCAACCACATTCCTCCATAATTCTTCAGTACTGCTGGAAGTATGAAAATATTTTCTCAAATTGTGCAGATGTTTTTCCTCTGAACATGCCCCCACAACACAAAACCCAATCCAGATCACCCAATGCAAGCTGTAGTCACCTAAGACAGCGACTGCTTAGAAATGTTACCCAAGAATCTGTTCTCATTTTAGAGTATTATGTGAGTCTAAGAGTTTCTGCCATTTCTCATCCATTTCTTCTCCTCTGCTACAATAAAAAGTGCTAAACAGAGTCCCTATCCTTGTTAAATAAGATGCAAATCACAAGACAAACAGACTGACTCATGCTTACAGCATTCAGTCTGAAGGACAGGAAATATTTTTATAAGAATGTTCATCTGTGAAAAAAGGTGTTCACATTTACACTTCTAAGGGTCTTTGTTAGATGCAGGCAAACTCGACTCCTTGAACTTTGCTCCCACACTCCTAAGTACTCCTCGGCTCCCTTGAGCAAGTTATGTTCCCTTGTTAAAAGCATGCAAAATAGTGCACAGATGCTGGGTAATCTATTAACCATCCAAAGTGCTCCCGTTTGCTGTGATTTAACAGAGGAAAAGGGGAATTAGATGCACTCTGTACCCTAAATCAGGCACTTTTATTGCAGCTCCCCAGTATCTAGATAGCAATGTATTTGTCCACAAGGAACGTCCTGCCAGGGAGAGAAGTCTCTGCAGGCAGCAATTAGCTGCATTCCCACAAGAGGCCTCGCGCACATGGCAGAGCAGCACTGGCTACACTCTGTCAAACTGACTGCTCAGCACACTGCCAACAAGCACCAGTCCCACTGCTCCTCCTCTTTGGGTTTGGGTTAGGTTCCTCTCATCTACCCTCACAGTAGACATAACTGTGAAATGCTTGCCTGAGTCCAAGATTCTCCCTACTTCCTGGAGGATCCTACACTTCCCCCAGTGTTCCCTCACCCTCACCTGCTGCAGCTTTGTCTCTGACAGATACAGGCCACAGAGTCCAGTTATCTCAAAGTTATCTGCTTTCTTTAACTGGCTACACTTGTTCTTGCTGGCTTTCCCTCAATCTTTGTATTCCCTTTCTCCCTCTCCTTTTCTTTTTCCTTCTTCTCTCCATTCTTTCCTTCTTCTTGGGGGAGGTAGTGTCAAACCCAGGGCCCCATGCATATCAGACAAGCACTGTACCAGAGTTACACCCATGGCCCCACAAACTTTCTAATAATAAAGTAGAAAGTAAATTCCCTTGCCTCCCCAACCAAGGAAGTAGAGGAGATTGCAAGGTATTCCAGAAGCTGACATCTGGGTGGTCCAGGGCAAGTAGTGTAAGATGAGTATAACTGCCCAGGTTCCACTCTCAGCTTTACTTACTAGCAGAAAAGAGTTTCTCCTCATCTGTCTTAGCTTCCTCACCTCTGTTTGGCTGGTTGTGCAGTTTGTTTTGAGGTAGGGTCTTACACTGGCCTCTAACTTAATCTGTAGCTAAGGATGGCCTGAACTGATCTCCCTTCATGCCCTACGCACTGGGGTTAGAGGTGTGCACCTACATACCTAGCTAATTCCTCCCTTCTAAAATAGAAACTATTAACAGAGCCTGTTGGGGGACTCCAAGAGCTGATATGGCAAAGCCCAGCGAATGGTGCCTGAGGCAGAGTGAGCCCTCAAGGGAAGCTGACCATTATTATCCACTTCTGCCTCTAGGCTCCTTCCAGACCAGGGCCAGAAACCNTCTCCTTCAGAAGGTAACCTAACAGCGAAGGCATTCTAGGTCTCTCTCTTTCAGGAAATGATACCTGAGAGAAACTAACCCCTATTAACAGTCACTCCTGAATTGTATATTTCCAAGTGCTTCTGCACTTGAGGAAGCATTTTTCAATTTTGAATTATTAATTTAATATGTCACAAAACTCATCTCTAATGGAGGCAGAAGGGAAGCCCTGTCAAAGTTCATACACATAAAAATCAATTCAAATACAGTTCAAGGAAAATTGCTTTTACCAAAACTACATAGAAAGATCCAAGGTGAGCAGCCTGCAATGCTGCACTGATTCACCTGCTTAGAGGCACTCCCCTGCTGAATACAAAAACAAGGAAAGGAGAGAGAAGAGCCTTGAGAGTGAGATGTGCCTGCTTCAGAACAATAACCATATGAGTCACTAACGCCACTAAAGAAAACAAGAGGATGGGGCACCCTGCCCTAGCTACAGCTACTTGAGGCTCACATAGGAGGATCACCTGAGCCCAAGACTTAAACGCCAACCTAGGAAACAAAGCAAAATGCTGTTTAAGGTCAGGCATGGTGGCGCACGCCTTTAATCCCAGCACTTGGGAGACAGAGGCAGGCAGATCTCTGTGAGTTAGAGGCCAGCCTGGGCTATGTAGTGAGTTCCAGGACAGCTGGGGCTATGTAGAGAGACCCTGATTCAAACAAACAAACAACCCCCCCAAACCTGGTACAGTCTACACAGAAATTTTCACTTTAATATCATACGCTTTTATACATCTCTCTGTTACTCAGTTTAAGAAAAACAAAACTATTTTTTATTATGTGTACAGGTTTTTTGCCTTCATGTATGTCTGTGGTACAGTGTGTATGTGTGATGCCCACAGAGGCCAGCAGAGACTTGAGACTAGAGTTAGAGACAGTAGTGAGCCATCATGTGGGTACTAGGAATCAAACCTGGGTCCCCTCTGGAAGAGTGCCAGTGTTCTTAACCGCTGGCTGAGCCAACTCTCCAACCCCATTTTTAAAAACAATTGATATTTGCATTTGCTTTGAAGTACTAGTTTGTCTTGCACTGAAATAAATTATCTTTTTTGAGCATATAACAGCAATTAGACAGTAGCAGAAAAGCACATAGAGAAGAGAGTCACAAGCATGCTACAGAGAATGAACAAAGCAAGGAAGTCACCCAGAGATGGCTGAAAAATACCACAGATAAAGACCTGGTGGCTGAGGCCTTCTGGCCATGGGTATACTTCAGTTAAGAGTCCAAATGACTATGGAATGGTAAAAGTTAAAGTAGAGTGGTTAATATGATCAACTTGACCCAAGGGACTTCCCAAAAGCAAATATTAATAGCACCAATTTCAGCAAACATCTAGATCTGCACAGTAAGAACACATTTGCATTACTACCTAAGCTTTTAGCAAACTGAGCCACAACAATAAAACCTCACCTTAGCCTGTCTTCACACTCCTTTAAGTAGCCCTCTTGGGGAGAATGAGAAGTTGGCAGAAAAGGTTTAGATGGCTTACTGCTAAAAAACAACAAAGACAAATTATACTCAAGAAGAAATTATTTCCCATAGTTCATACATTAGTTTCCACAGTTCTGGTACACTCAAAGGTGATTAAGTCTTCAGTAAAACTGGATTTCAAAAATTTGAACAATGGCTTTTTTCAAGAATCTCTTTGTCAGAAGCTCTACTCTATTCCTTAATACCTGTTTCTATTTTTGCTTGTGTGTTTGTTCAACTGCTTCTGCAAAGTTGGCAACTGAACGTGTAGCTCTGACACAGAAAAGACCACTACAACTCACCCACAGAAAGGGCTTCAGCTTAAGTCTGAGCTGCCCAAGTGGATAAATCCGCAAGTCACCATGCACTGCTAGAAGTACCTGCAACCATCAATTATAAAAGCAAGAGCCACTGGTTTTGTTTTAAGCTTCTTTTTGATGGCTGCTCCACCGACACCATCACACTTCCAAGGATTCCACCTGGATTCCACCTGGTACCCACTTCACAATGGAGCTCCTGGTGGTGTGCATCAACTCCAGTGTAAACATCCTCCACTAAAGCCACTGTTACATGCACACTCCAAATACACTTTGACACACACAGCCACCATCTGCCTCATTTAAGAGATGTGTTATTAATACAGACTGAAATCTAAGACAAAGAGAACGGCCAAACCATAGAAAACAATGCTTGCTGCAAGTTGCTACCTAACAGAACCACGGGTTTTGACAAGAACATTACAAATGTGGACTGAGAGGGTTAAAGAGTTAGGAGAAAGCATTCCATTTCCAAAACGGATGAGCGCAGATGCTCCACTCGACCCTCTTCTCAATGATCCTAGCCAAGTTTGAAGGCCACGAAAAGGAATAAGCAGATGGTTCAATGTGAGCAAGTCAAAAGGAAGTTGCATTTGCCTTATTCGGCTTCCTAGCAACTAAACCAAATGATGCCAAAAAAGCCAGCCGGCTCTAAGGAGCAGCACTGCAGGGTACTGGAAACCCAGCGGTCGGGCAGAGCAGAGAAAGCCTTAAGACACCCCCACCTGGCAAAACAAATCCTTTGCCCACCAATACTTCCCTGTAGCTCCAGCTCAGTCTACCTGCCCATGCTGAGGGCAGCCTTTCAAACTCCACTGACATCAGTGGAGCAGACTGGCACTCCTATCAAAAACTAACTCCCCACTTCTGCATTGGAGGAAAGGCTTCATGCTCTCTTAGCACACTTCAGCCAGCTGGACAAAGGATTCTGCAGGCCAAAAAGACAGCATCTTTGCCACCTGTGGTCAAACNCTGCTGAGAAACTCAGGCGGTGTTCACAGGCCATGATCCCAGAAGCCTGAAAGCAGCCCTAGTGGAGACAGGATGTGCTCTGATCTTTAAAACAGACTGAGCAGCCAGTGAGCAGACCAGAGGCTTCCNTGAACAGGGAACCTGAAGGAATACACTCTGGCAGGAACTGCCTTAGTGGGAGTACCTATACACATATGCCATATCCCCATATGCACAAATGATCAAATCATGTCCTGGATATTATTAAACATTGTATGGTCACCCTGACCAGGCAATGCAGTGTAACTGGTAATACCCATTAAGACCTCAGTTCCTCTCAGTCAATTGGTGAGTAATAGGTCAAATACCGTTCGATAATAAATAGAACTAATAAATCTGTTTTAATAAATAAACAAATCCTCCCAGATGTTCAATAAACAAAGATGTTTTGATGCATTATATCGAATCCTTGTAACCACCATACAAGCTGGAAGCTTCAGCTTCCCCACACTGTCAAAGCAAGACGAGCAAAGTAAGCTCATCTCACAGGACTTCACACAGCTACAAAGCCTAGATTCAATTCCCTGTGAGTCAGACTCTAAAACCCTGACTCCTTTAAACAATTCTTAAAAATGTATTGTTTATGTATGTGTGTGAGACATGCATGAGTGCAGGTACATCTGTGCCACCACACACATGTGGAGGTCAGAAGCTAACTTTCTGGAGTCAGCTCTTGATGTTTCTGCTGCTCTGCCTACTCCATGTTAGCTGGCCTTCCAGCTTCTGGCTAATGCTCTCATCTCCACCTCCCATATTGACACAGGAATGCTAAGATTACAGATGCAGGCCACCACATCCAGCTGTTCTCACATGGGTGCTAGGGTTAAATTCAGGTCATCAGGCTTGCATAGCAAATGTTTTTACCCACTGAGACATGTCGCTAGCACCCCCACCCCAACTTCTTTTAATACCTCTCAGCCCAGTGCTCCAAGTCAGCAAGTTGTTTTTGGTTTTAGATTTTGTTTTGTGTAAACGAAAGCTATGAAAGGCCAAGGAAGAGAGAGGGGAGAGGGTGAAAACACTGTCATTTTTATGAAAAGTAAACTAAAATAATAATAAAGATCCTAATCTAAGAGCCTGAGAGATGAAGGAGGCTCCACAGCACACTGTGCTTGCCTGACAAGGTCTATCAATAGGAGCCTTTGGTATAAAAGCAACTCAAGACTGTCTGATGAGTGGGGAAGAAATAGAACTCTCACTGTAGGTAGGCAAAGAGAAGAATCTCCTCAGAAGGTAGTTTGACAGGTTCTTAAAAAGTGTAACAGGAGCTAAGAGAAATGGCTCAATCAGTAGAGAGCTTGCTGAGCAGCCATGGGGGCTGAGTGAGTTCAATCCCTAGCCCTCCTGTTTAGAAGACAAGTAGGGAGGGGGAACAGCTGGGGAGACAGCTCAGTGGTTAACAGTAGAGTGGTGTTTCCAGTACCTACATCAGGTGTTGGAAAAACATGAAGACCCAACACCCTCTTCTGGACTCCATGGGCACCTGAACTCATGTGTGCACATACCCCCACACAGACATAAACATATAATTAAACTTAAAATAAGTCTTGATTTAAACAAACAAATACCTCTCCCCCCCCCAAAAAAAAATAAAACCAAGAACAAAACCAAAATACCATAGTTGAGCAGGGCAGCATGCATCTGTCATCTCAGTGCTGAGGAGGAGGCAGAGATAGTAGGATCCCTAGGGTGTGCTGGCCATCTAATCTAGCTGACTTGGCCACTTCTGTATTAAGCAAAACACTCTGTCTCAAAAAAATAAGGTAGAGAGTGACACCCAACACTGACATCTGGTCTCCATACATGTACACACACACACAATAAGTAAAACATGTACTCATCATATAAACTAGCCAGTCCACTTCTAGATACCTACACAATAAAAATGCTTGTTTTCTTACTATAATAAACAGCTGTAGCTGTGTAACTATAAAGAAAAGTATTTGCTTCATAGTTACAAAGGCTTCAAATCCAAACAGCTAGTTCCATCTAGGGCCCCTGTAGTAAAAAGCAGGAGCAAGAGATTGTAGAGTCAAACAGGAACCCGAGAGACTCCCTGCTACAGTACAGAGCTCTTCTGGAGGCAGCGCCCACAAAGGCTAATGGTCTCCCACTAGGCATGACCTCTCAAACAGCCACCTCCCAACACCACCACATTAGGAATCAAGCTTTGGGGACACATACTCAAACCACAGAAGACATATCTGCACAGACTATCATGTACTCTACTAGTAGTTTCCAGAGGCTTTGTGTGAAAAGCGACTGGAAACCAACCAACAAACTGCCACATAGTCATGCCTTCATTGAGCTGCTGCAACAAAGCACCAGAAACCATGTGGCTTAAAAGACAGTTTTATTTCTCAAAGTTCTGGTGGGAAGCCCAAGGTCAGGATGGTCCACTGCAGTCTCTCCCTGGCTTAGAGACAACTCCCCTTCAGAAATCCATTTCTTCTTACAAGGCAACCAACCAATCCAACAGGATCACCTCTGGCATCATTCAGTCTTAATTACCTACTACATGCTCTGTCTCAAATATAGTAAGCACTGGGGATTAAGACTTTCAACATAGGGGGCTGGTGAGATGGCTTAGTGGTATTAGTTCTTATTTCAAAGTCTGTTAGAATTCTACATAAAACCATCTGGCCCTGGGAGATGTCTAATGATTGCTTCTATTTCTTTAGGGGTTATAGGTCTATTTAAATTGTTTATCTGATCTTGATTGTCCATTTCTTTTAGATTTTCCAATTTCGTAGGGTACAGATTTTTGTAATATGACCTAATGATTTTTGGATTTCCTTGGTGTATGTTGTTACGTCCCTCTTTCTGTTTCTAATTTTGTTAATTTGGATATTCTCTTTCTGTCTTTTAGTTAGTTTGAATAAGAGTTTGATTATTTCCTTCCATCTACCTCTCCTTGGGTGTGTTTGCTTCTTTTGTTTTAGAATTTCTAGGCGTGCTGTTAAGTTGTTAGTATGAGATCTCTCCAAATTCTTTATGTAGGCACTTAGTGCTATGAACTTTGCTCTTAGCACTACTTTTATTTTGTTCCATAAGTTTGGGTATGTTGTGCATTCATTTTCATTGAATTCTAGGAAGTCTTTAATTTCTTTATTTCTTCCTTGACCCAGTCAGTAGTCATTCAGTAAAGAGTTGTTCAGTTTCCATGAGATTGTAGGCTTTCTGTTGTTGAAATCTGTGGTGGTCTGCTAAGATACAGGGGTTATTTCAATTTTCTTGTATCTGTTGAGACTTGCTTTAGGACTGAGTATNTGGTAAGTTTTGGAGAAGATTCCATGTGATGCTGAGAAGATATAATCTTTGGTGTTTGGGTGAAATGTTCTGTAGATATGTTAGGTCCATTTGAGTTATAACATCTGTTAGTTCTCTTATTTCTTAGTTTGGTTTCTGTCTGGATGACCTGTCCATTGGTGAGAGTGGGGCATTGAAGTCTCCCACTATTAATGTGTGAGGGTTGATGTGATTTAAGCTTTAGTAATGTTTCATTTATGAATGTGGATGCCTTTGTGTTTGGGGCATAGAAGTTAAGAATTGAGATGTCATCTTGGTTTTTCTTTGATGGATATGAAGTGTCCTTTTTGATCTCTTTTGATTAATTTTGGTTTGGAAGTCTATTTTGTTAGATATTAGAGTAGCTACACCAGCTTGCTTCTTGGGTCCATTTGCTTGGAAAATCTTTTTCCAACTTTTTACTCCAAGATAATGTCTATCATTGATGTTGAGGTGTGTTTCTTGTGTGCAACATAAGGATGGATCCTGTTTTTGCATCCATTCTGTTGACCTGTCTTTTTATTGGGGGAATTGAGTTAACTGATGTTGAGAGATAGTAATGCCAATGATTGTTAATTCCTGTTTTTTGTTGTTGTTGTTGTTGGTGGTGGTGGTGGTAGAGTGTGTGTGTGTGTGTGTGTGTATAAGTACACACGTGCACAAACTTCACTTCTTTTGGTTTTGCTGGTGTGAGATTATTTCCTGTGTTTTCATGGGTGTATTTAACCTTCTTGGGTTGGAGTTTTTCTTCTAGTACCTTCTGTAGGGCTGGATTTATGGATAGATATTGTTTAAATTAGACTTTGTCATGGAATATCTTGTTTTCTCCATCTATGGTGATTGACAGTTTTGCTGGGTATAGTAGTCTGGGCTGGCATCTTTGGTCTCTCAGAGTCTTCAAGACATCTGTCCAGGCCCTTCTGGCTTTTAGAATCTCCATTGAGAAATGGGATGTAATTCTAATAGGTCTGCCCTTATATGTTACTTAGCCTTTTCTTGCAGCTTTTAATATATTTTGTTCTGTATGTTTAGTGTTTTGATTATTATGTGGGGTTTCTTTGATTTCTTCCAATTTTTTGTTTGTTTTTTCTTCCATTTCTTTAAGGGAATTTTTCATTTCCTCTTTAAGGGAGTTTTTCATTTCCTCTTTAAGGGCCTCTATCTTCTTAAAGTCATTTTTAGGATTGATTTCTTCTGCTTCTTCTGCNTCAGTATGTTCAGGTCTTGCAGGTGTAGAACCATTAGGTTCCGATGGTGTCATATAGGTCTTTATGTTGTTGCCTGTATTTTTGCACTGTCGTCTCTTCCTCTGCTCGATGCAGGCGGTGTCTGTGTCTGAGGGTGCCTCTCCTGTTCCAACTGATAGTCTTGGTCCACTGGGAGTTCTTGGTCGAATCGGTGCTGATGGGTTCTGTTTCTCTGGAAGCAGCTTAGTCCAATTGGTGATAGTGGATTCTGTCTCAGGGAGCAGGTGTTCCCAATCAGTGCAGGGTGGACTTAAAGCTCTAGTGGTTGTCAGTGTCACATGGGATGGTTTTTTTGGTGAGGGAGCAGGGAAAGAGGCCACTGTCCTGTCCCTGGGGCTCCAATGGCTGTTCCCAGTTGGTGCAGGGTAGACTTATGACTCTGGCGGTTGCTGGGGTCGTTGGGGCTGGTTTTCTTGGCGAAGGTGCAGGGAAAGGCACAATCCCTGATTTCAAGCTCTACTAACAGCATTGTAGTAATAAAAACCACATGGTATAGGCATTAAAAAAAAGACAGGTGGATCAATGGAATCAAATCAAACACTCAGACATAAATCCATGCACCTATGAACACTGATTTTTGACAAGCCAAAATTATAGAATGGAAAAAAGAAAGCATCTTAAACAAATGGTGCTGGCATAACTGGATGTCAATATGTAGAAGAATGCAAATAGGTCCATATCTATCACCCTGCACAAAACTCAAGTCCAAGTGGATCAAAGACCTCAACATAAATCCAGATACAAGGAACCTGATAGAAGAGAAAGTGGGGAATAGCCTTGAATGTATTGTCACAGAAGACAACTTCTTAAACAGAACACCAAATCACAGGCTCTATGATTTTTTTTTTTTTTTTTTTTTTTTTTTTTTTTTTTTTTTTTTTTTGGAGACAGGGTTTCTCTGTGTAGTTTTGGTGCCTGTCCTGGATCTCACTCTGTAGACCAGGCTGGCCTCGAACTCACAGAGATCCACCTGGCTCTGCCTCCCGAGTACTGGGATTAAAGGTGTGCACCACCACCACCTGGCCACAGGCTCTAAGATTAACAATTAATAAATGGGACCTCATGAAACTGAAAAGCTTCTGTAAGGCAAAGGTGACTCTCAATAGGACAAAATGGCAGCCTACAAATGAGAAAAGATTTTCACCAACTCCACATCTGACAGAGGGCTAATATCCAAAATACATAAAGAACTTAAAAAACTAGANATCAACAAACCAAATAATNCAACTAAAAAAATGGAGTACAGATNGAAACAGAGAATCTCAAAGAGGAATCTCAAATNGCTGAGAAGCACTTCAAGAAATGTTCAACATCCTTAGTCATCAGGGAAATGCAAATCAAAACAATTCTGAGATTCCATCTTACACCTGTCAGAATGGCTAAGATCAAAAACACAAGTGACAGCTCATGCTGGAGAGGATGTGGAACAAGGGGAACACTCCTCCATTGCTGGTGGGAGTGCAAACTTGTACAGCCACTATGGAAACCAATATGGCAGTTTCTCAGAAAATTGGGAATTGACCTACCTCAAGACCCAGCTATACCACTCCTGGGCATATACCCAATGAACAATCCATCCTACCACAAGGACACTTGCACAACTATACTGTAGCAGCTATATTCATAGCAGCTTTATTCATAATAGCCAGAAACTGAAAATAACCTAGATGTTCCTCAAACGAAGAATGGATAAAGAAAATGTGGTACATTTGCACAATGGAGTATTATTACTCAGCTGTTAAATAAAATAATATCATGAAATTTTCAGGCAAATGGATGGAACTAGAAAAAAAAATCATCCTGAGTAAGGTAACCTAGACCCAGAAGGCAAATATGGTATGTACTCACTTATAAGTGGATATTACTGGGCAGTGGTGGCGTATAGCTTTAATCCCAGCACTCAGGAAGCAGAGGCAGGGATCCCTGTGAGTCCGAGGCTAGCTTGGTCTATAGAGCAAGTTCCAGGATAGGTTCCATAGACACAGAGAAACCCTGTCTTGAAAAACCAAAAAAACTAACTAAATAATAAATAAATAAATAAATAAATAAATAAATAAATAAA
>LZPO01007969.1:579405-591540 GCA_001675575.1 Neotoma lepida
AAAGAAAGAGAAAGAAAGAGAAAGAAAGAAAGAGAGAAAGAAAGAAAGAAAGAAAGAAAGAAAGAAAGAAAGAAAGAAAGAAAGAAAGAAAGAAAGAAAGAAAGAAAGAAAGAAAAGTGGATATTACCTGTAAAGTAAAGGATAATCATGTTATAAACCCAGAGAGGCTAAGTAACAAGGAGGCCTCAAAGGGCTCAAAGGGGTGAGGGTGGGGGTGGGGGGGCGATACACATGGATCTCCCTGGTAAGGGGAAATAGAATAAATTTCTTAGATGGACTCGGGGCAAGTGGGATGGGAACAGGAGGGATCAGGTGTGGAGGATAGAGGGACAGAGTACTGGGAGAGACAACTGGAACTGGGGGCATTTCAGGGTTGAGGTAGAAACCTAGTGTAATGGAAACTCCCAGAAATCTACAAGGGTAACCCTAGCAAAGACTCCTAGTAATGAGGGATATGAAGCTGAACTGGCCATCTTCTGTAACCAAGCAAGACTCCCAGTGGAGGGACTGGGACACCAACTCAGCCACAACCTTCAACCTACAATTTGTCTTGCCTGAAACATGTGCTGGGGTAAAGGTGGCACAGAACTTGTAGGGATGGCCAACCAATGACTGGTCCAGCTTGAGACCCATGCCACAAGAGGGAGCCCACCCCTGACATTGCCTGGAGGGCCAGGACCCAGAGCCTAGGATAGCCCAGAGACCTAGGATAGAAGCAAACACAACTGGCCAAAAAAAAAAAAGTCAATGAAATGATTCCTAATGATACTCTGCTATACTTGTAGACCAGAGCCTAGCATAACTGTTACCAGAGAAGCTTCATCCAGAACTGATGGGAGCAGATGCAGAGACCCACAGCCAAACATTAAGCAGAGCTCTGGGAGTCCTGTAGGAAAGGGGAAGGATTGTAAGACCCAGAGGGGTCAAGAACACCACAAGAAAACCCACAGAATCAACTAACCTGGGCTCACAGAGGCTCACAGAGACTGAAGCAACAATCAGGGAGCCTGCATAGGTCTGACCTAGGCTCTCTGCATATATGCATATATGTTATCATTGTGTAGCGCTGTGTTCTTGTGAGACACCTAATAGTGGGAGCAGGGGCTGTCTCTGACTCTTTTCCCTGCTTTTGGGACCCTTTTCCTACTGGGTTTTTCCTACTTGTCCAGCTTTAATATGAGGAGAGATGCCTAGTCTTATGCCATGTTGACTGACATCTGTGGGAGGCCTGNCCTTTTCTGAGGGAAACAGGAGGAATGGATCTGGGGGAGAAGGGAGGTGGTAGTGGTGGGGACTGGGAGGAGAGGAGGAGGGGAAACTGTAGTTGGGANGTAATATACGAGAGAAGAACACATAAAAAAGAGCTTCAACACATGCACTGGGGAAACGGACTAGGACTGAGACCCAGCTTAGTAGCAGAGCACTTGCCTTTGTGCAAGGATTTGGGTGCAATTCCCAACACTGCAAATAAATAAATAATAACAAAAGGGAAACAGATTTACCTATCCAGCAATGTGGATGAATCGCAAAATAATTACAATGAAAGAAGGCAAAATATGAATAACCCTAAAAGTTATTCCCTAGTAATAACCCTAATAATGAGGGAGTATGATTCCCCTTATATATTTTTTATAAAGTTATACACAACTTTACACAAAATGCGAACTAAAGTAGTGAAAATGACAGATTGTTGCTGAAGACAGGCAAAAAGACAAGATGAGTTACAAAGAGGCCCAAGAAAGCTTGGGGAGGTGATAGTGTGTTCACTAACTTGATTATAAAGATAGTGTGACATCCACTGGCCAAAATCAAGCTATACATTTTAATGTGCAGCTTATTATTATACTTCAGTGTTATAGAGCTAAAATTATAAAAAGAATACTGGGGGAAAATCCCAGCCTCTTCCACGTTTAGTTTTTGCTCCTTTAACATCAGTAGCGGGCTTCAACGTTTTCAGGCTTTGTGCTAGTCAGAAGTTACTCAGGGTCTGACGTCACTGAGGAGGGAAGCCCTCACAAAGACACTCAGCACTGTTAGGTTAAACACGCACGCATCCCCAAGGCCCCCAGCAAGGCCAGGGCGGTTACTTTTAACTTCTTCCTGTTGCATCTCAATTACCTCAGCTTCTAAGACAGCCAATCTATTAAATTCTCCCAGTAGGAATCTCGAGGGATAAATTTTAAAATTAAAAAGATTTTTAAGGATCCACTCTTAGAAGTTCCATCATAATTTTAAATTTCACTAGAAACAATTTGAATTTTAACATTTCTCTGGAGAAATTTTAACCAAGCCTCTAGAAACAGACAAAGTAACATAGCTTTGTCAAAGAGACAAGAACCAAAGGAGCCACAAGTTCCTTCCCTGCCCTGTGTCAAACCCCTGTGTTTTAGAGTATGGTGGTGAGGCAGTGGCTGCCAGGGACTTATGGGGAAAGAAGGAACTGAGCAGGGAGGCAAACAGTGCTACAGTTTGCTTATGATCTGAATGAATGTACCCCCAGGACCCTATGTGTTGGAAGTTTAGACCCTAGGGTAGCAGTGCCTAAAAGAGGAGCCTTGTGAGAGAGGTCACTAGGTCACTGGCAGAGCTCTTCTTGGAAGAGATTAAGGTAGCTCTTAGAGAGGACTCCTGAGTTCTTGTGAGAGTGTCTTACAGTCCACCATTTTAGCAAAGTCAAGGCAGCAGGTACCTGAAGCCCTTAGTCACACTACACAGCAATCAAGAGCACAGAGCAATGAATTAATGTGTGCATGCTTGCTCAGCTAGATTTCTCCTTTTTGTGCAATCTAGGACCCAATCCCAGGGATGGCGCTGCCCATAAGGGGTGGGTCCTTTCCCATCAATTAACACAGTCAAGATAATCCTTCACAGACATTTTCAGAGGCCCTTTTCCCAGGTGACTCTAGATTGGTTTCTGTTGTCTGGTGACGTGACTGCCCTCTTCTTTCAGCATGTACTCCCATCATAACCAGCCACCATGAGGTCCCTGGGAGCACTAAGGTGGCAATGGAGCCAGGCCTGTGAGTCTCCCAATAAACTCTTCTTCCTTATGTTAGCCTGCCTTAGGAAATCTCATTATTACCTTAGTTAGGGTGTCTATTGCTGTGATAAAACACTATTACCAAAAGTAACTTGGGGAAGAAAGGGTTAATTTCAGCTCACAGTCCATCATGAAAGGAAGTCAAGGCAGGAGCTGAATGAAGCAAAGTCATGAAAGTCAGAGCTTAGCTGCTTACTGGTTTGCTCACTCCTGACTTGCTCAGCCTGCTTTCTTATACACCCCAGAATCACCTGTCCAGGGATGGTATTGCCCACAGTAAGCTGGGCCTTCCCACATCAATCATTAATCAAGAAAGTGCCCCACAGGCTTGCCCATAGGCCAATCTGGTGGGACCATTCTTCTCAACCGAGGTTCCCTCTTTCCAAATGACTCTAATTTATGTCAAGGTGGCAAAAACTAGCCAGCACAATTATAGCAACAGAAAGTGAGCTAATACACACAGGAGGTTTTCAATATTTATTTTTAATTATATATATATGTGGGGGGTGGTNCATATAGGTATATGCACATGAGTACAGTTGCCCATAGAGGCCAGAAAAAATAGCATTGGATTCCNCCTGGTGCTGGAGTTACAGGTGGTTGTCAGCCCCCTGATGTGGGTGCCAAGAACTGAATTCAGACCCTGTGGAAGAGCAATATACATTCTTAACCACTGTGTCTTATAAATGGTGTCCACNTGCACCATTACTGTTTCTTACAGAATGGTTCTCAGCATTCAAAAATCTCATGTGTGACGGCTGGAGANGTGGCTCAGCAGCTAAGAAAGAGCACTGGTTGCTTTTCCAGAGGTCCCAGGTTCAATTCCCACCATCCACATGGTGGCTCACAACTGCCTGTAACCCCAGTCCCAGGAGATCCAACACCCTCTTCTGGCCTCCATGGGCACTAGGCACACATGCGGTGCACACACATGCGGTGCACACACATGCGGTGCACACACATGCAGTGCACACACATGCATGCAGTCAAAACATGGAAACATTTGGAAAAAAGGAAAAGGAAACACTCTTCCTGAAGAGTGCTGGCTCTTCTTTAAATAGCTTTGTAGGAAAATAGGTTGCTAGGAGCTTGCCCAAAGTTTCTGAGTCCATGTTTAAGCCTTGCAATGCCCTCTAGTGGGGATTTTCAGAAGATCATTAAGAGGCCAGTGGTAGACTGGCTCTGTGGGACACAAAGGTAACCACAGCTTTGCCAGCACCTGCCAGTCAGGCCAGAGTCCTCACCAGGACTTACAGGCACCCACCTCAACAGATCTGACCTAACTTCCTTACCTTGACCTTATTCTCTTAACAATCTCAAGTTGCTGTTCCCTTGTCTTCTGTGCCTTAAATACACATCCTCAGGTACTNCATGTCATGGTCCTTCCTAAATGTGACTGGCCCAGGAGGGCCTTTCACCTTCCTAATCACCTAGGCTCCCTGTTCTTCTGACAAGTTCCCCCAACATCTGACACACCATCACCATCACATTGCCTCAAGTCCTGGTTTCAGACACATTTTACTGTTTTTACTTAGTCTTTCTGTTCCAGGGTCACATTCCCGATATACTGCATTAGCCATCAGGTCACCAGACGCTGTTGGCCACAGTAATGACCTTAACAGTCTTCAGGAGTACGGGCCACATATTAAGTACTCACATCCTGTGTGCCATCTCATTCCTGGTGGGAAGAAAAGCTCCCAGATAGGAGTTCTGTCTGTTCATTGCTGTTCCTCAACACCTGGGCCAGACTGTGCCCCTTTGCAGATGTGCAATGACCCACTGCCACATGAATGTTACAAGAGTCACTGAGACCTTCAAGCATCAGAGAGCCCTCCTTTCTCACATTGTAAATAAACAAAGCAGGTCTCCAGGAGGGTCAGGTGACCTACTAGTTAGAAGAACCAGAACATCTTTGATCTTCTGTTGCCAAGTACTGGGGACCATTCAGCCACTGCTAGCCCAACACTTCAAGCTGCCCTAAAGCAACAGCTGGGAACTGGTCTTGGTCTGCAGCCTCAGCTACCTCAATAGCCTCTTCTGTAGAATATGGTTTATTTGGGTCACCAAACTTGAATATTTTATTGCACTTTGCCACTATTTTATACATGTATCTAGACAAATAGAAGAATATGTGGCACTCCTCACTGGGAGAAAGCTAGGGAATGCAAAGGGAGAAAAAAGAAGAGTGAGTTCTTTCAGGCCATGTCAGAGCNCATTAGGCCCTGGCCAATCACTAGAAACCTACACTAAGTGCCAGGAAATTCCATCAAAGCTATGTGTAGTGGAAAAATGTGGGTAACTTTTGCCCCTGCCCCACCAACTCCTCCAAATACCCAGTGTTAGACAACTGACAATTCTACCTCACTTTGTTTCCCCTGCCCCTCAGGGTTACACACTTTATACCAGGCTGGCCTCAGACTCATGGCAATCCTCCTGCCTTGGCTTCCCAAGTGTTGAGATAATAGGAGTGACCTATACTATACCTGGCTGACAGTTCTACATTTTACTCACTCCTCTTTAATACTCCCTCAGCAAAAGTAACAGGCATTTTCCGTTCCTGACAGTTGCCGGGCACCTTTCAGCGTGTGCTTTAGTGACACCTGGATGAGCTGGGGATCTAATCTTTCTTCCTTACAGATCTGAGCACCTACAATCTACGAAGGGTGAGCTTCCAAATGTGTTTCTTCCCACCCAGTGTGCAGTGTGCAGCACGCCGTAAGTCAGTATTTACAGGACACCTGAGAAGGTTTCATTCCTCAAAGAGTAAACGTCCACAGTAGTAGCCCCACTAGCCTCAAAACAAGGCTGCATTTCCTCCAAAGTCTAGCTTTCAAAACAGTACAAAAGCAACCCAATTCACAACACTAGCCCAGAACATGATCTAACTATATATACATATACCATACTCAAGGGNTATGTTTAGTAGGACTTAAAATCTTCCCCCAAAAACTAAAATCAATGCTGGAAGGGGTGGGGGAAGGGTNTATTCAAATTTTTATCAGAAATTAAAAATATAGAAAGTGTTAAGTGTCATCACAATACACTGGTTCATGTCGTTTAAGACAGATTGTCACTACATTGCCCAGGCCAGCTATACTCAAACTTAGGATCCTCTGCCTTAGCCTTCCTCATGCTGAGCTTACAGCGTAAACAATCTCANCCATCTCACTGCTCTTTAGTAGCAGAAGCAAGAAGGTCTTGAAATACTTTACCCTATTCCATCATGGTTACAGACATTATTAGAACAGGANACATGAACCTTTTCATTTATTCAGTCCCAGGCACCAAACCCAGAGTCTAGTGCCTGCTAAGCAAGGGCTCTACTACTGAGCCACACTCCACCCATAGCGTGACTTGAGTTGGGAATAAGGACCCCCACTTCCTACAAAATAAAACAATTTCCAAATGCCACTTTAGTCAATTTATTCTATTGTAAGGTGAATTGTGTCCTCCAAAAAGATACCCTGAACCATTTANAGNGTNTTGCGCCTGTAATCTCAGCACTTGGAACACTGAGGAGGGAGGACTGAATTTGAGTCCAGTCCGGACCACATAAATTCCAGGCCAGCTTACACTACAGAGTAAGACCTTGTCTGTAACAACAAAACAAAACAAAACAACAACAACAAAAAAAGAGGATAGTGACATCCTATACCCTGGTATCTGTGACTATGATCTTACAGTGGTCTCATTAAGCTATGGGAGACACATTCCAAGACCCCCAATGGATACCTGAAACTAAAGATAAAAAGGCATCTGTGTATGTCTTCACACACATACACACACACACACACACAGAGACACACACACACACACACACACATGTGCGAGTGTCTTTATGATGATGAAAAGTCTTTAAGGAACAAACTCTCATTCTCTCACACAAAGGAGGCATTTTGCCTCTTCCCCTTGGCACATCTGAACTGCCAGGTTTACTGCTCTTGTGCTTTGAGACATTAAGTAAAATAAAGGATACCTGAATATAAGCCCTGTTATGCCAATATAACCAAGTCTGGTATCTGTGGTGGCTACTTAGTAACCAAAAGGCGGGCAGTGTACACACCGTGGTTATTCTACACAAAGTGATGATCCTTTGCCCTAGACAAGGCAAAGCAGAGTATCATCCTGACTCAGAAGGGGATACAATTTAAAAGTCATCAATCGTTTATTTCTAGAATAAACATTTAATATTTTCAGTTCACGGATGACTATGAGTAACTTAAACTGCAGAAAGAGAAACCATAGGGGAAGGAAGCACACAACTGTATTTGAAAATAAGATCTTTGCAGAGGTAACCAAGTTATGACAAAATCATTCCAGATTCAACTGAGTACCCAAGCAATGACTAATGTCACCAGGCAATCTGGACACAGATGGAAAGGGAACATNGTAACAGTGGAAGGAGACTCTGCAGAGCTGCAGCTGGAAGCCAGGCTGGGGAGGGAGGTAAACCCACAGTCAGNAGAGGAAATAGGCCCCTCAGAGAACCTGGGCACCAACCTCTGCCAACTTGACTTCAGACTTCCCAAATCCAGAATGGGAAGAACATGAGGCTCTGCTGTCCTTTGNTACCCAGGTCCTGCATGTTATTAGGGGTGCCTACCCATAGTTAATTCTTTCAGGGTCCTGAGGGTATTTCCAAAAAGAAATGAAGATCAGACTGTGGGAGGACTGAATACTTCACTCTTCAAGTCAGTTAAAATTGACCTAACAGATGCCTCATGCTTGATTTACAGACTCCACTTTCAGGAGTCACTGTTACTAACTAGAAGTCATAAATACAAGTGCATAGACACACGTCGTCTACCATTCTCAGATTATGCTAACAGAGAAAATCTCANTCCCCAACATGGAAAAGTATTTGAGAAATACACAGCAGGGATTTGTCTTGAACAATCTCTGACCCTGTAAATTTTTCTTTAACCACAAGAATTACAAATACATAAGTCTCAGACAGGGAAACTACACAGCCTTCTGGGAGGAAGGAACAAATGCCTTAGCTGTTCTCCAGATCTACACCTCTGGCTTCTCAATGGCTGGTGGAACAAGACAGGAACCACACTGCTGTTTGGAGACATGACATTTTCACATCTCATTGGCATTTGCTTCTGAGAAACTATACAATGGACCTATGTTAGAATTGTGGGAAAAGCAGATTTGTGGAATCTGGAGTCATGTCTCTCTTCAATGAATGACAAGTGAGTCATTGCAAAAGTTGCTGCTTCACCTATAGGAGCCGTCTGTAGATGATATAAATTGTTTCAATTGCCCACAAGCCTGNTAACAATGTTCTATCTGCATGACCTCAGCTCCTTCAGCCATTGCTCGACATTGTCATTTGGGGTTGTTTAGCAGTGCCACTGGCAATAAGCTCACTATAGCACTAGGACAGAATGATGTTACAGCTGGGTATGTCCTAAGGAGGATCTAAGGGTGTCATTCTCCATCTCATTCCTTTGAGACAGCATCTCTCTACTAAACCTGGAGCTGCAATCCTNNTGTCTACATCCTTCCACACCCACCCCCAGCATGGAGTTACAAGAATGAAGATAACCATGTCGGGCTTTTTATGTGGGTTCTGGAGATCTGAATTCAGGTTCTCACACTGGCACAGCAGGTGCTCCTACCCACTAAGCCATCTCCATAGCTCTAATACTACAACTTTTGATATCCAAAGATGTCCAGCCCACACAACCTAATTGTCAAGACAAAGAACAAACCTGTCAATTTTTGACATATGCTTCAATAACCAGACCACTACCTGCTTCCTAGAGGACCCTTCCTTAACTCTTGATAACAAGTAACCAAAGAAATAAAACAAAGTTGGAAAGAGTGTTAGGTTAGCACTTAACCAGAAACTGATGTTTCACATTAGAGCCTGGAACATTCACCTTGGCCAATACAATATTTGGGTAGAAAAGTACAATCTTTCCACATCCACCACTCCATCTCTGATTACTACATCTGTGAAAATGTAGATGCTGTCATCTACATTTTACAGGTAAGAAAATACTAAGAGAAGAAAGAAAGTGGTCCATTCATTAATTCAACAAATAATAAGATAAATGGCAAGTAACACAACTCCAATTTTCTGACCCTCTGCCTAATGCTCTGTTTACTATAAACCACTGACACTTTTGAAAAAACAGACTTCCCAGAACCTAGACTACTCACATTTGCTGGAGGTGGAAATTATATTTTGATTGTTGTAACACAAAGTTGTTGTGCTAATGCACAGGGCCCCCATTCTTCTACACACTCCATGCAAATGTCAATATGGTGACATGTTAGCAATAACCAAAATAAATTAGAAGACAGTTACTGCTGATTTTCCAATGGCTACATTTTCATTTCTTTGAAGAGACTCAAGAGGAAACGCTCCTCTCATTGACAACACACTCAAGGATTTGCATTTGCTGATCTCCTTATAATTTTCAAGCCAGGCAGCGGCAGGGCACACCTTTAATCCCAGCGCTTAGTAGGTCAGCAGATCTCTTGAGTTTGAGGCTACAAAGTGAGTTCTAAGACAGACAGNCAGGGCTATACAGAGAAACCCTGTCTTAAAAAAACCAAGANGAAAAAAGAAAGAAGATAATTTCCAACAGTATTTCTCCTCAAATCCTAGCAAATGCAACCAATTAGGGCTCTGCGGCCCCTCAGTGTGCAAAAAAACTCGTCTGACTTCACCTCATCCAGCAGTCTTGCTGACATTCTCCTCAAACCTGCAGATTACTCCAGACAATTCATAAATTTTTAAACCCTCCCTTCTTAGGGATTATGAATGTAATAGCTGCTNTATTAAACACAACCAACACGGCCTGTTGTGTCAGNCCCAAGATCACAGGGAAATCTGAGTAGCAACAATGTGAACACAGGTGATATCTAGTGAGTCCAAAAACCATGTCTCAACAGCCAGCACTGAAGCCCACATCCAGAAACAATGAATGCACACCTTTAACCTACCCAATAGCTGTCACTTCATGTAGTTTATTTAAATGCCAAAGTCAAGTCCCAAGTGCCAGACATTTGAGATATGGAAATGCTTTTATTTCCAAAACTGTATTTTGGGACAATTTATAAACTTCAAGCACTGTCAAACTCAGAAAAATCTCATTTATATATTTTCACCCTATCTCATTCTAAAGGGCTGAAAGGGCTGTAACTACACAGGTGTGTTGCTTAGCTTGACATAAGAGTCANCTGGGAAGAGGAACCTAAATTTTAAAAATGCCTCTAAGCCAGGGGTGGTGGCATATGTACTTACAGGCAGAAGCAGGAGGATCTCTGTGAAGTCACAGAGACCAGCCTGGTCTACAAAGTGTGTTCCAAACTAGNCAAAGCTACATAGTAGGGGAGTGGGGGGAAGAGAGACGGAGAAAGAAAAATGCCTCTGTCAATTGGCCTTTAAGTCTGTGGGGCATTTTCTTGATTAATGATTGATGAAGAGCCCAGCCCACTGCGGGTGGTGTCTGCCCTGGGCAGGGGGTCCTGGGTTATACAAGAAAGCAGGCTGAACAAGGCAACAGACAGCATTCCTCCATGGTCTCTGCTTCAGTTCTTGCCTTGNCTTCCCTAGATGACGGACTGTAACCTGTAAGCCAAATGAACACTTTCCTCTCCAAGTTGTTTTTGGTGATGGTGTTTATCACAGCACAGAAACCACAGTAGGGTAACAGCACATTTACTAAAGGGCAAGATACCTAACACATAAANCCACATGTGTGAGTGGAGTGCTTTTCATATTAGGCTTTTCCATTGTTATTTTTTAAATGTACAAGTGCCAGACACTGTGGCACAGGCCTACAATCCTAGCACTCAGGAAGCTGAGTCAGAACTACCACAAGCAGCACAAGTGTGAGGCCAGTCTAGGCTACATACTCACACGCTGCTTCTTTTTTATGATGTTTTTATTTTTATTTGTGTGTGTGTGTGTGTTTATGAATGAATGCCATATGTATGTGAGTGTCTGATTCCCTAGAGGTGGAGTTACATGCAGATGTGAGCCACCCAACATGGGTGCTGGGAACCAAACTCAGGCCCTCTGGAAGAACATGAAGTGCTCTTAACCACTGAGCCATCTCTCCAGTCCTGTGAAACCTTGCTTCTAAATTANTTAAATAGAACTACTGTATAATCTAGCAATCTCACTTCTGGATATATAGCCAAAAGCACTCAAAACAGGATCTTGAGGAGATACTTGAACACAACGTTCATGATGACATCATTCACAACAGCTAAGAGGAAGCAGCTCAATGTTCTTCAATCGTAGGATATACAAATAAGTTATGTACTGCTAAGAGTTCTCCAAAGAAACACAACCTGTGTGTATGTGTGTATGTGTGTGTGTGTGTGTATGTGTGTGTGTGTATGTGAGCGCATGTGAGCATGCCCACACTCCTGTGTATGTGTTGGGGAGATTAAGAGAATTGGGGCTAGAGAGATGGTTCAGCAGTTAAGAGCACTTGCTGCTATTGCAGAAGACCTGGGTTCAGTTCCTGGCACCTCCATGGCAGCTCACAACACCCATGGCTCCAGTTCAAGGAGATCCGATGCCTTTTCTGACATCCTTGGGCTCCTGCAAACAGATGTTGCACATACATACACTCAGGCAGAAAAGCACATGCACACACGCACACACATAAAATAAAATACATAATTTTTTAAAGAGAGGCGCTGGAGACATGGCTCAGCAGTTGAGAACGGTGGATGCCCTTCCAGAAGACGGAGGTTAAAATTCCAGCATTCACATGGCAGTTCATAGCTGTCTGTAACTCCAGTTCNAGGGGATCAGATGNTCTCTTCTGGGCCTCCACGGGCACTACACACACATGATATAGAGAACACATGCAGGCAGAACACCCATACACATAATATTAAAATAAAATGGGGAAAAAAAGCCTTTAAAAACAAATCAATGAGGTTGGAGAGATGGCTCAGTGGTTAAGAGCATGTGCTGCTCTTGCAGAGGACCAGAGTTCCCAGCACTCACCTTGGGCAGCTTACAACTGCCTGTAATTGCAGCTCCGGGGGATGAGGCTCTTTATATACTTATTTTTGGTTTTTTTCTTTCTTTGAGATTTATTTATGTATTTTTT
>LZPO01007969.1:596642-606685 GCA_001675575.1 Neotoma lepida
CACAGACAAAATCCCTAATTTCAGGCCTTTCTGTAATTATCGTCATTAGCAGCATCCGGCCAGGACCATCCCCGGACAGACGAAAGTATCTTATCTGAGATACCTCAAAGATTCTCTAAGAACAGACTTAAGCATCCAGACTATCTGTTTGAGTAGGCCTGGCAGATGTGCTAATTAAGCTTAACTTTCTCCTTTTCCAAATCTCATCTCCAGTTTTAGATCGTCTTTTAACAGTTACCAGGTGCATCTAGCTTGACAGAAGTTGCCTAGCCAAGTTGCCTAGTGACCGAGCACACCTCCCCCACCCTGCCAGAAAACGGCAGACAGCTTGGACAGATAAGGAACTACAGGAGAAAAAAAGGCAGTTTTATTTTCACCCATGACTTCTAGGTTCCATAGGCTTTTAACATTTCAACTAAACACTTTTAAGAATACAGTTTGAGCACATAAACCCCCTTTGCTTAGATATTATCCAAATTTAGCCCTTAGTTGATTCACTTCCCCATTAGTCACTTCCCTTTTGGGTTACAAATGATAGCTGACAATTACTGCTCTTTTGTGTGGATCTTATTGCCCCTCCTTTTGACCCTGAGGGAATTCAAGCCTGGTGACCTTGCATTAGCCAGAGCATTGCTATTGCATGGATTTATAACTGTAAACCTCAGAGACTTGAGGACAACATTTTACTGGAGAACTAGATGGAGAGTGAGAAGGACGAGATGGGAGATGAGGAAGAGCCAGATGGGGAAGAACTAAGTGGGTAAGAACAAGACGAAAAAGACCAAGATGGGGCAGAACTAAGATGAATGAATTAAGATAGCACTTAGGGGGAACAAGAGAGAGATGCAGAAAGAATTACACAAGAANGGAGCTAAATAAGGAGCAGAATAGAAGCTGTGTAGAAAGAGAACTGACTCAGAAGAGTAAAGTAAATGGACTAAAGAGTTTCGTGTACGCAAATTTATTAGTGAACCCCTCAGATTAATCTGCCACTGGTAGCGTCTCTTCTGGGACTCTGGGTGAAGGCTATTGAGGGGCCTGACCCTAATAGCTTTAAAAATAGCTTTGTTTAAAAAACAAAAAACAAAAACCAAAAGCTAGGCAGTGGTGGTGCACACTTTTAATCCCAGCACTCAGAAGGCAGAGGCAGGTGGATTTCTATGAGTTCGAGGCCAGCCTGGTCCTCAGAGTGAGTTCCAGGACAGCAAGGGCCGTTACACAGAGAAACCCTATCTTGAAAACAAACAAAACAAAACCCTTCAGGTCATTGAAGAAATTAATTGAAGAAGATATCAGAAAACAGATCAGGGCTAGAGAGAGATGGCTCAGAGGTTAAAAGCACTGGCTGCTCTTCCAGAGGTCCTAAATTCAATTCCCAGCAACCACATGGTGGCTCACAACCATCTACAATGAGATCTAATGTCCTCTTCTGATGTGCAGGCATATAAGCAGGCAGAACACCATTTATAATAATAAATAAATAAAGCTTAAAAAGAAAATAAATAGAAAGATCTCCCATGCTCATGGATTGGTAGAATTAATATAGAAAAAAAGGCCATCATATCAAAAGCAATCTACAAATTTAACGCAATCCTCCGTCAAAAATCCAACACAATTCTTCACAGATCTTGTAAGGAAAATTTGCAGCTTACTATGGGAAAATCCTGGATAGCTAAAACAATCCTGAATAATAAAAGAACTGAGGGGGGTATCATTATCCCCACTATCCCCAATTTCAAGTTATACTACAGAGCTTTAATAATAAAAATAGCATGGTATTGGCACAAAAGCAGACACTTTGATCAATGGACTAGAATCAAAGACCCAGACACAAATCCACACACCTCTAGACACCTGATTGTTTTTTTTTTTTTTAGAAATACACACTGGAACAAATACAGTATCTTCAACAAATGGTACTGGTCAAACTGGATGTCAGATGTAGAAGAATGCAAATAGATCCATTTATCATCCTGTGCAAAACTCAACTCAAGATGGATCAAAGATCTCAACATAAAACCAGATGCACTGAACCTGACAGAAGAGAAAGTGGGAGTAGCCTTATATGCACTGGCACAGAGAAGACTTTCTGAACAGAATATAGTTAGGACAGGCACTAAGATTTATAATTAATAAACGGGACCTCAGGAAACTGAAAAGTTTCTGCATGGCAAGGACACTGTCATTCAGACAAAGCAGCAGCCTATGGGAAAAGATTTTTACCAACTACACATCTGACCAATAGAAAGCTACTATCCAAAATATATAAAGAACTTAAAAAAACAAAAAACTAGATATCAAGAAAAAAAATAACCCAACTTAAAAATGGGGTGCAGAACTAAACAGAATTCTCAATAGAAGGAAATCAATTGGATGAGAAACACTTTGAAAAATGTTCAACATCCTTAGCTATTAGAGAAATACAAATCAAAACTACTTTTGAGATTTAATCTTACACAAGAAAGAATGGCTAAGATCAATAACACAAGTGACAGCTCATGCTGGCAAGGATGTGGAGCAACAGGAACACTCATCCATTGCTAGTGAGAGTGCAAACTTGTACAGCCACTATGGAAATCAGAGAGTCTGTTGCTCAGGAAGATGGGAATCAATCTACCTCAAGANCCAGCTATACCACTCTTGGACACTCTTGGGTCTTAGCTTGGGTTACTATTATGATGGAACATCAAAACCAAAAGCAATTTAAGGAAGAAAGGGTCTATTCNGCTTATGCTTCCATACCCATAATCCATCACTGAAGGAAGTTAAGACAGGAACTCAAACAGGGTGAGAATCTGGAGGCAGGAGCTGATACAGAAGTCACTAAGGTGCTGCTTACTGGCTTGATCTCCATAGCTTGCTCTGCCTGCTTTCTTATGGAACCCAGGGCTACATGCCCAGGGCTGACCCCATCCACAATGGTCTGGGCCCTCCCACATCAATCACTAATTAAGAAAATGCTCTACAAGCTTGCCTACAGCTCAATCTTATGGAGGCATTTTCTCAATTGGGGTTCCCTCCCCTCAAATGACTCTAGCTTGTGTCAAGTTGACATAAAATTAGCCAGCACTGACACAGACCCAAAGGATGCTTCATCCTAACACAGAGACACTTACCCAACTATGTTCCCTGCTGCTCTATTCATAACAGCCAGAAATTAGAAACAATCTAAATGTCCCTCAACAGAGAAATGGATAAGAACCTGGGTGGTGGTGCACGCCTTTAATCCCAGCACTCAGGAGGCAGAGGCAAGCAGATCTCTGAGTTCAAGGCCAGCCTGGACTACAGAGTGAGTTCCAGGACAGCCAAGGCTACATAGAGAAACCCTGTCTAGANGAGCCCTCTCCCCCCCAAAAAGAATGGATAAGGAAAGTGTCGTGTATTTATGAAATGGAGTTTAAGTTGTTTTTTAAAAAAAATGACATCATGAAATTTGCAAGTAAATTGATAGAATTAGGAAAAAAAAAATCAGCCTGAGTGAGGTATCGCGGATCCAGAAAGACAAATATGGTATATATTCCCTTACATGTGGATATTAGCTGTTAAGTCAAAAATAACCTGGCTACAATCCATAGGACCACAGAGGTTAGATATAGAGACTAGGGAATACAGATAGATCTCATTAGGAAAGGGAAACAGGATAGTTACACAGATGGATAGGGAGGAGCTGGAATGGGAGGATCAAGGGGNTCAGGAGGGACGAGGGAGGGAATACCGGGAGAGACAGCTAAAATTAAGGATCATTTGAGGGGTAGTGTAGAAACCTAATACAGCAGAGGCTTTCTAAAATATATGCATACATGAAGGTGATCTAAATGAAAGCACCAAAGAAATGAGGGAGACAGAACCCCAATTGGATATCTCTTGTCACCAAATGAAGCTTCCGGCACCAGGACTGGGTTATATCTAATTGAGTTGTTGGCCAAAGGAGTCGAATGCCTACCATTCTAGTGTCTTTGATACAGGAAGGTACTCTGCATTCTACCAAAAGAAAAACATAAATACCAAGCCAGCCACAAACCCTTTGATCTACAATGGTGTCCTACCTGCAAGATACACTACTGCACAAAACTTGTGGGAGTAACCAACCAATATTTAATTTGACTTAAGAACTACTCCACCAAGATGGAACCCATACCCAACATTGCTTGGGTGATCAAGAACCAAAACACTACATAGACCAGGGACCTAGGGTAAAATCAAATACTATGGCTCTAAAGAGAAAAAAAAAAGTAGCAATAAAATGACTCCTAATAACATTCNGCTATACTCATAGATCAGTGCTTTGCTTAGCCATCATCAGAGAAGCTTCCTCCTGCAGCAGATTGGAACACACACAGAGACCCAGAGTCAGACATTATACAGAATGAGACCGTGGAATACTCGGTCCTCAGTGGATGTCTGCATCAAATCCCTCCTCTCAGAGCTCAGGGAACCCTCAAAAGAGGAGGCAGAAAGAGTGTAAGAGCCAGACAGGATGGAGGACACCAAGAAAACAAGGTCTTCTAAAGCAACATGGGCAAACAAAGCTCATATGAACTCAGAGAAACTGAAGTAGCATGCTCCNGCCTGCACAGGTCNGCACCAGGTCCTCTGCATATATATTATGGCTTCCAGTTTAGTGTTTTTATTCCTGACTGTGAATGAGTGGGTCTCTGACTCTTGTGCCTTCTCTTGGGCTCTTTTCCTTCTGTTTGTTTGTCTTGTCCAATTCCATGTGATAGTTTTTGTTTTATCTTATTATATTTTATTTTGTTATAGTATGTTATCATCCCTTAGAAGTCTGTTTTCTAATGAGAGACAGAGGGGAGTGAGACTGGATAAGAAGGGAGGTGGAGAGGAGCCGGGAGGAGTAGAGGGAGGGGAAACCATAGTCTATTTTCAATAAAAGGGAAAAAAATAAAAATACAAATACAAAAGAAAAAATTCTTCCTGTTTGCAGACAATGCAACCCTCTATTTAGAAGACTCTTTTTAAAAATATTTATTTATGGGCTGGAGAGGTGGCTCAGAGGTTAAGCACACTGACTGTTCTTCCCGAGGTCCAGATTCAATTCCCAGCAACCACATGGTGGCTCACAACCATCTGTAATGAGATCTGGCGCCCTCTTCTGTACACATAATTAAATAAAATCTTAAAAAAAAAAAAAAACTTGAAAAAAAATTTATTTATTTATTATGTATACAGTGTTCTGTCTGCATGTGTGCCTGCACGCCAGGAGAGGGCACCAGATCTCATTATGGATGGTTGTGAGCCACCATGTGGTCACTGGGAATTGAACTTGGGACCTCTGGGAGAGCAGCCAGTGCCCTTAACCGCTGAGCCATCTTTCCAGCCCCCCATTTAGAAGACTCTTAAAGACTCTACCAAAGACTTTTCACCAGGTAAATCAACAAAGCTGTTTTTTATGTGGATGCTAGGGATTTGAACTCAGGTCCTTGTGTTTTTGATTCATTCTGGCATTTTCATATGTGTCATTACATTTTGTTCTAATTTACGCTCTCCCTCATCCCTACCTTCTTGCAGGTGCCTATACAGTCCTNCCCCAATACAGTCCCCTGTGCTGCTTTCAAGATAGCCTTTTGAGCAAATGGTACTGGCAAACTGGATATCCACATGTCGAAGAGTGACAGCTACATCCCTACACCTCTCACAGGCCTTAATGTAAGACCTGGACTTTGAGACTTCTAGAGGAAAACGGGAAAGACTTCCACACAGGCAGGAACCTTCTCAACAGGACTCCAGTAGCTATTGTTGGCAAATGGAACACATCAAATTAGAAGCCCTACACAGCAAAGCAAGCCACTAACAGTAACAAGAGAACTTATGGAATGAGAGATTTGTCAGTTATTTCATCTGACCAGAGCTGATATCCAGAAAATATAAAGAACTCAAAACATTAAACACAGGCTGGCAAGATGGCTCAAGTAAAGGTGCTTGTTACCAAGCCTGATGAGCTGAATTCCAACCCTGAAACTACACAGTGGAAGGAAAGAATCAACTCTCACAGGTTTCTCCTCACCTCTACACATGTGGCAGCACATCATGTACACACAAGCACACACACACACATGCACATACAATAAAAACAAATACCAAGAAAACAAATAATCCAATCAAAAAATGGGCAAATGAGGGGGCTGGAGAAAAGGCTCAGTGGTTAAAAGCAGTGGCTGCTCCTCCAGAGGTCATGAGTTCAATTCCCAGCACCCATATGGCAGCTCACAACCATCTGTAACTGTAGTCCCATGGGATCTGATGACCTCTTCTGATGTACAGATAAACATGCAGACAAAACATCCATATACATAAACTAAATGAAATTTTTAAAAAAACAGGCAAATGAACTGTACCGACAATTTCAAAGGTACAAACAGGGCCATCACATAATGGTTCAGCAGGTAAGAGCCCTTTCCACAAAAGCCTGGCAACACGAATCTGCTCCTTGGAACTTCCCTGAAGATGAAGGACTGACTCCACAGAGCTGTCCTCTGACCTCCAACATGTACACATGCACACTTTTCTAACAACACGTACACACGCACACTTTTCTAAGGCAGATAAATACATGAAAAATGTTCAGCATCTACAGCCAGCCATCAGGAAAATGAAATGCATTTCAAAACCATATTGAGCTAGGTATTGTGGCACACGCCTTTAATCTCAGTACCCAGGAGGCAGAAGCAAGAGGATCTCACCGTAGTCAGAATGGCTATCACCAAGACAAATGCACCGAATCTCCTCATAGCTGTATTAATAAACTTGTATAGCAATCATGGAAATCATATAGAGGTTCCTTNAAAAGAACTATACTATATACTATACGATCCAGCTACACCACTCCCAGCATTCACCAAAGGAATCAAAGCCCTGTATATCTATATCTATCTTGAAACTGTTCACATTAGCCAAGATACCCATCAACAAATGAATGGATAAAGAATATGTGGTATACACACACACACATGCACACACACGTACACACACGCACACACACAAACACATACACACAACATATACACTGGTTATTACTCAGCTGTAGAGAAAAATGGAAGGCTGGTGTCCTAACTTCNAACCGCTGTGTTTAAACACTGACTAAAAGCAACTTGGGGGAGAGAAGGACTTATTTGGTTTCTATGTCCATACCACAGGGTGTCACCGGGAGAAGCCAGAGCAAGCACTCGAGGCTGGAACCTGGAGGTGGAGCAAAAGCAAAGACTTTGGGGAACACTGCTTACTGACTCACTTCTCCTGCCTCTCTTCAGCTGGCTCTCTTCACAGCCTAGGCCCACCTGCACAGGAGCAGCACCACCCCCAGTGGGTCAGGAGCTCCTCCCTCATTTAGCCAATCTGACTCCTTCCTCCCAGGTGTGTCAAGTGAATAACCAAAATCAGCCACCACAGCAGCGGAGACAGCTCAGTAGGGAAGTGCTTGCCATGATGTGAGGATCTAAGTTTGATGAACAGAATTAATAGGAGGTGGATGGATATGTGTGTGTATAGTGGTCCCTTACCTGTAAACCTAGCACTGAGGACGCAAAAACAGGTAGGGCTTGCTGGCCAGCTAGCTATCCTAGCCTAACTGGTGAGCTTTAGGCCAGTGAGAGATCCTGTCTCAAAACACAAGACAGATGGTTCCTGAGAATGACACACTCAGGCATGCATGCACAACTACATACCTGCACACCCGAACACACACTAAGAAAAAGGGAAGGTCATTTCAGGAAAGCAGATGAGACTAGAGATCGTCTATTATACTAGATAAACCAGACTCAGAAGGACAAGGACTACAAGTTTTCTCTCTCGTGTCAAATTAGGGGGAAAAAAAAGGACACAAAAGTAGAATGAGACTAATAAAGAAGAACAAGGGAGTTGGAGGATGGAACAGAGAAGATAACACAGGATAAGGGGATGATAAGTGTGACTCAAGTCTATTACACAGATGTATGGAATGTCACAATGACACCTGTTTTCTGTACAATTAATACATGTGGATAAAACTGTTAAAACAGAGAAGGGGCTGGACAGATGTCAAAAGCACAGAGTGCTCCTCCAGACGACCTGAGTTCAGCTCTTAGCACCCATGTCAGGTGGCTCCCAATGGATTCCAGAGGATCTGTTGCCTCTGGCCTCCACAGGCACCCACACATATGCACAAAGACACACATACATACATCATTAATTTTTTTAATCTTTAAAAGCAGAGAAGAAAAANTACAAAAACTTGATAGCAGCTATTCTGATATTTGCAGAGGTGGAAAGTTAATGAATACTCATAAACAATGAAGTTTACAGACTACCTGCAAACACAGAAACACAATTGACAGTTTCTGGCCTTCACTAGCAATATGAAAATGAGTGTGAAAATGAGTGTGAAAATGAGTGTGAAGAGTCCACACAGCTTAACCTTGGTGAATGCCNGGGAGTGGGTTACACGGGATCGGAGCTGCTTCANACCACACACCGCAGGGCTTCACACCACACACCACAGGGCTGTGGGTNTATTTACAAAGTATTTCTTTCAGCTTCTTGTGAGTATGTAATTATTCCAAAATAGTTTATTTAAAAACAAAACAAACTGTGTATTGCTTTTGCAACCAGAAAATGAAAAGGATGTCATTTTTCTAACTATATGGACTAAATATTAAAGTGAAATCAGAAATAATTGTCAAAGTTAAATCTTGATACCCGCACTTCTGCCTTCATCCAATTTTGATATTTTTACCCCAGAATGCATTAAAAAACACAATATACATTCAAAAAAGATTTCGCTTTACCTTTTAGCTACTGAAGGTCTTCTATGTCCTAAATGGCGNCTGATCAAAGAAGACATCTTAAGTCCTAAAAAGACATTTCAACAGTTAAATTAGACCATTTTTCACAACATCAATACCAGCAGCAATGCCTGTTTCCAGCCCACGCTCCCACCCTGCAACTGTCAATTCAAAGCACACACAACAAAGAACTAATAATTACAGCCCAGAGACACTTTATGAATTCCATTTCTGTGCAAGAGAAAAGAAAAATGTCTAAATGAGATTGTAGAACAGGACAGAGGCAAGTATAAGCTAAAACCACAGTGGCGATGTGTAATTTTTAAAACTGGGGGTGCAGCTCACTTGTGGAACATTTGCCTAGCATCACAAGGTCCAGGTTTAATCCTCAACATCCCAAAAGACTTAAGAAAACCTGAACTTTATTTCACTGATTTTAGCTCCCCTTTGCTGAGTCTTCTCCCTTCAGTGCCACATGCTGCTGGACAAAGGTGACAGAGAAAAGCCATGTCACCAAAGCACCATAAATCACCTGTTATTTAGGGCCAGCAAGGATTTTTTCCCCTTAATCAATTGATTTACTAATAAGCCTCCTAAGAGATGATGAAATGTCAAAGACTACAAGGCAGAAACAATAAAGCTTGCTAATAAGAAAAAACAGTAAGGAGCCCTTTCTATTAAAATAGACTTCATGTTATGTTGGTTTATTTCTTTTCATGCTAGAGACTGATACTCACGATACANACAATTGTAAGTCTAGCACTTAGAGGACAGAGGGCTCCTTGGTGCTACCTAGTGGTNGAGTGTTTGCCCAACATGAGAGAAAGCCCTGACTTCAATCCTCAGAATGGGCAAAAGGTGAACTTTATGGTCGTTTTTTGGGACATTCGCATAGTTGTGTAACCACCACGAAAAGAAATTCAGTGGCCAGCTCTACTTTTCCCTCTTCTCAGCCCCCAATAACTAAAACTAGTCTGTCTCAAGGAGTTGTCTATTGGACATTTCACAAAATGAAATCAAAGAGCATGTCCTCTTTTCTTATGTCTGGCTACTTCTACTCAGCACACTTTCACATCTGCACTGTAGAATATAGTACCTTTCTCCTCCAATGGCTGAGGAGGATTCCACTGTTCAGATATGCCATTTTGCATTCACCGGGTGACAGGCATTTGGTTGTTTACACTTTTTGACTATTATGAATAAGGCTTTTACAAATACTTGTTTACACGATTTATATGAACCTGTTTTTTTCTTTTATTTCTTCTTCTT
>LZPO01007970.1:15734-33231 GCA_001675575.1 Neotoma lepida
TTGAACTACATAGAGTTCCAAGTAGCCAAGACTACACAGTGAGACAGTCTCAAAAAGAGAAATAAACAAATATTCACAGGATAATGGTGCACTAGTATACTCTTTGTAGAGACACTGGCCTCCATTTCCTTATCTCCTTCACACTTGAGCCCTAACAAGTGTAACAAGTTTTGCCGAGTGCCCCTAAATAGCATGTCTGCTGGGGTCCACACCCCCCACCCCCACACTCCCCCACCTCAGATAAGGCCAAGGCTGTGCACTTCCACGTATGCCAAATGCTGCTAAGCCTTTTCTGGTCTGTAACCCTCGGCAGGCAGATCTGAAAAATGAAGGTTTTCACAGACTCGGGTTCTGGTTCAAGGCTAACCTTTCATGACGTCGTGAAACCCATGCAGAGCAGCGCCAAGGTTTGTTAAGACGGAAGTGTAGTTTGACCGAAGGAGCCCATCTGGCTCTGTACCTAGAAAAGCCAGACACAAGACTATGAGCATTTTCCCTAAAGCTGACTGCCGACCTCCCTNTGTTCTGGGGACCACAGAGAATGAAGTCTGCTTATAATATGACAGAAATCATGGCTTTCCAAGCCTTCGCATGTACATTCACAAATGGTGGTAAGGAATACAGGCACATCTAACTGATACGCATCTCCCAGGGACACATTTTTAACAATTAAGAAGCCAAAGGAAGGGCCAGTAAAATGGCTCAGCAGGTGACGGCACTGCCATCAAGTCTGGAGACCTGAGCTTGATCCCAGAATCCTGGAGAGTGGAGAAAACNGATTCTCACAAGTTGTTTTCTGACCTCCACAGTGTGGCAGAAGCATCCCTACACCCTACCCCCTCATACACACACATATAACTACACATATCCTGCGCATGCATGCATACACACACCTATACAACACACACACACCCTATACTGAACTCACACACACAGTAAGAAAAAGTCAGTAACAACTCAGAAGAAACAGCACAAGTCTGTGATAAGTGAGCCAAGTCATCTCCCCGCTAGCTCAGTGCAACAGAAACCCCACTCCCAACAGACACAGCCCAGCACACAGCTGNGCCTTTCCTGTCTCCCAGCCAATGGCTACTGAGGCCAAGTTCTGATCACCTAAACCCCCACTTGTGAGACCGAGACTCTGCCTGGAACAAAGGCTGCTGAGAATGTGTGGCCCTTGTCACCACTGCNTTGACTTATCAACGTGAGTTCCACACTGAAAGAGGCAAACCAAAAGACCTGATGTGGCTGTGACACAGCTGTGCCCAACATGTGCACCGTGGCTCTGAGAGTTAGCTCTAGGGAGAAGCAGCCTTAGGTTCTGAGTCTTTTCTCAAGGGAAATGATTTCACTTGCAATACATGAGGAAGTTCAAGCTGCGGCTCCCAAGAAGGAAGAGAAGAAATGGCGAGAGCACAGAAGAAAGTGGTCAATCCATTAAACTAAACTATAGGCTGTGAAGAGAAACAGGCCTCCGAGGTCAGAAATTACAAACACTGACCTCAAAATGCTAGGAGCTAGTTAAATGTTGGAACTCTAAAGGTGTCTACTTAACGCAATCGGCCTGTGAGCAATGCACGCCCCAAGGCCTTCAGAAAAGCCCAGAGCAATTATCCAGCAATGACAGGAGCTTAAGCCAGGGTCTGAGTAGGGAAGGAGAGGGTAAGGTAGGGCCTTCCAAACCACTGTCATCCGTGTGACTGCACATGCCCAAGGCTGAGGCCTGAGAAACAGCATGAGTATGTAAGCCTCGGCTCTGAAATACATTGCTTAAAGAAATACCACGTTCGTGGACCAGAAGACCTAAGATGGCCAGGCTCTCTGTATGTTTCCTGGGGCTATTGTAACAAAGGACCACAAATAAGAAATTTACATTGTAGACACTGACAAGCTGATGCTACAATTCATATATGGGATCCTGAACAACTAAAACAATCTTGAAAAAGAGGAAAGGAGAGAATTGTCACTTTTTCATCTCAACTTACTATAAACCAACAGTCATCAAAATGGTGTGTGACTGCACAGGAGACAGGAGATCCAGGAACAACACTGGGAGTCCAGGAGTAAACTCATACACTGTGGTCAACTGGCTTTCAAGGAGGTACAAGACCATTTAACAGAAAGCACTGTCAGCAAAGGGAGCTGAGGTGCTGGGCAGCCACGTGCAAGGATGAGCCAGCCCCTCACCTTCCACCACACACACAAATGAACTCAAAATGGATCANAGACCCGAACGCAACAATAAAACTGTAGAACTCTTAGAAGAAAACACATCTTCTAACTTTGGAATTGATAAGGGGTTTTTACATATGAAAGAAAAAGCAGGACACCCCCAATAGAAAGAAAGTAACAGTTAAACAGATAATTGAGTTTCATCAAAGTTAAAAACTTCTGTGCTTCAAAGGATGCTGTAGGCAAAGTGAAAATGAAGTAGAAGAAAATTCAGTAAATCAGATATCTAATAAGGGATTTGACTGTGGAATGTGTAGACAACTATTATTTGTAACTCAACATTGAGAAGACAAACAACCCAACAGAAAATGAAGAAGAGATCCAAACAGATTTTTCACTAAAGGAAATAAACAAGTGGCCAATAAACAGATCAAGGGGCATCTGGCACAGCTGGATAGAGGGGAGGGCAAATCAAACACAGTGAGTNTACTTCAAAGCCACTACGATGGCTAAAATCAAAGTCCTGTGATAACAAAGTTAGTGAGGACATGGAAAAATTTAACTCTCACATATAGCTGGCAGGGAAGCAAAAATGGTGCTTTGGTAACTCCTCAAACAGTTAAATATAGTTACCTTATGATCCAACAAGTCTACTCCTAGGTACAGATGTGTGTCACCAGGCCCCAGAGAATGAAAAGTCCACATAAAAGCTTAAACATTAGTATCTGGAGCATCATTATTCTTAATAGTCAAACAATCCAAATTTTTGATGGACATACATATACTATCTGGTACATCTAAACAATGGGATAGTATTCTGCAATAAAAAGAATGGAGTATGGATACATGCTATATTTTGCACCAATCTTGTAAGCTTTATTACATGAAAGCAAGAAAACACACTAAACTACATATAATGGTTCCATTTATGAATCTGGAACTGGTAAATCTGGAGACAGGAAACGGAGAAGTAGCTGCTTAGGGCTAGAGACAGGAAGGATGACAGACTAGGAAGCAATAGCTAAAGAATAAGGGTTTCTTCAGGTGACAGGAATGGTTTAAATGGACTGCACTGAAGGCACACACCAGTGAGTGCACAGAAAGCGACTGCTTTGGACTTCAAATGGGTAAGATGTACAGTAGNTGACNGAGAATAAAAAAGACAGAAACAAAGCATTTTTATGTTATCATTTATATGCTGGAATAGGAGTTTCCTCCCTCCCTCCCTTTCTCCCTCCCTCCCTCCCTTTCTCCCTCCCTCCTTCCCTTTCTCCCTCCCTCCTTCCCTTTCTCCTTCCCTCTCTCCTTCCATCCCTCCCTCCCTTCCTTTACAGCCAAAGCTAGCCTTGAACTTAGGATACGTCTGCCTCAGCTTCCCGAGCTCTGAGAACACAGATGTGACACCAGGCCTAACTAAAACCATGGCTTTCTTTGAAACATCATTGAAACTGAGGTCCATTCAATTCCTTCAGTGTTTTTCTCTAATTAGGTGAAAAGGAAACAATCCTAAACAGCATCTTTAAGAGCTGCCGTAGGCTGTGGCTGCTAACAAGGGGCCATGATGCCCCCTGCGTCTTCACCAACCATCATGATTCACCCTTCTCTGCTTAAAAAAGGGAAGGGGAATTTACATTCAATGCATGGTTAGTGACAAAGGTTTTACCTTAACTTCATAACACAACATTCAACCTCCTTTACTCCTTAGTTCCCGTACCTCTGCTCACTAAATTCCAGATCTTGTGCCCTGCTCACTCTCCCGAGCTAAACTATGTCCCTTTTCCAGCTTCTTCTTCTTTTGAGTCCTTCAGGTTGAGTCACGGGCGCAGCAGTCTGACTTACTTGGCAGGGCGAGGAGAGTGACATAGGTCTGCAGCTTCTCAAACACGGCTGTCATCTGCTTCATGTCCTGGGACAGTTCCAGGTTCCTGGCTCTCAGTGCAGGTGTGCAAAGGGAAGATTCACATTCTTCTTCTAAACTAGGAATGACAGGGTTTTAAAAGTGAGCATCCTGGATGACTTTCTTCTCCTTTTTTTCTTTAAATAAAAGATTTATTGTGTCTAAATGTTTTATATATGTGTTTATATATTATATCTATATCTATATTTCTTTTATTTGTCTAAATGTTTTGCTTGCATATATGTCTGTGGACCATTCGTGTGTCTGGTGCCTGAGGAGGCCAGAAGAGGGCATTGTATCCCTTGGAGCTGGCATTACAGATGGCTGTGAGCTGCCTTATGGATGCTAGAAATCAAACCCAGGTGCTCTGGAAGAACAGAATGTACCCTTAACCACTGAGCCACCTCTCCAGCATGAAAGTAATATATTTTGAAGTATTAAAATTATTTTTTCAAAAAATTATTTGTATGTGTGTGTGCGTGCATGCGTGCGTGCATGTGTCCGTGTGCCACAGTGCAACCTGCAGGAGCCGGTTCTCACCTTCCACCACGAGACTCTCAACAGGCCTTGCGGCAGGAGTCTTCTCTACTGAGCCATCCCTCTGGACCATATTAAAAATTCTTCAAAGAGGCACGCCTGTCACACTCAGTTCTCACCGTGACTTCTCAGAAGACTTTTAAAGTCAAATAGTTCCAAGAAACAAAAGTAAAACTGTCCCATTTCCCTATGGATTTGGATGAAAACTGGTAACAAAACAATATAACTCCAAGAAAAGCTGTGAAGAAGGGGGCTGGCTCTGTAGGGTTCCCAGCAGGGCACGAGTGCTTTGCTGAGCCAGGNTCAGTGATGACACAACAGATGGAGTGGCTGGAGAGTGGGCATGTGANCGGGAGACTCTGCCTTGTTTTTCTTCTGCTCAAATAAGTGAGCTGGGTAGTTCAGTAATAAACACAGAACCTTTGCCGGGGAAAATCCTTAAATTATTTATATAAGACATTCCATTTAACTGAATTCCTAAAGAGAATTAGTTAAACAAAAACTGGTATTGCTGCTACTATAGACTCAAATTTAAAAATAAATATTTAATATTATCACAAAATACATTTTACCATTTTCAACTTCAAGTAGATATCTTAACTATAAAGTTTTTTTAAAAATCAGGACTCTGAATAGTGTTTATTTAGCAATTATAGTTATCAAGTAAAAAGGTTCATATAAAACTAGAAAAATGCCAAGCATGGTGTGTGCCTGCAATCCCACTATCAAAAGGCTGAGACAGGACGATGTATTTCAGGTGAGCCNGTGCTAACCAAACTCTGTCCCCTCCCCCAAAACAAAACAAAACAAAACCAGGATCCTATCTACTCCGTCTTGTCCTCTGTCTCCTAGAGAAGTTAACACAAAAAACAGGATCCCATCTACTCCATCCTGTCCCCTCTCTCCTAGANAAGTTAACACAGAAACCAGGATCCCATCTACTCTGTGTGTTCCCTGTCTCCTAGAGAAGTTAACAGAGAAAACAGGATCCCATCTACTCCTTCCCATCCCTGTCTCCTAGAGAAGTTAACACAGAAACCAGGATCCCATCTACTCCGTCCTGTTCCCTGGTTGTCTCTGCTTTAAGACTGCTCCACTCAGCCTTGCTCTCATTCTCTACAGAGTAGGCCGGCTGCTCAAAGTGGATATTTTAAAAAAGGGTGGGCCAGCAAGACAGCTCAGCATGTAAGGGCATTTGCCACCAAGAGAAAGGATTTAGCAAATGCTTTAAAATAAAATCATAAAAAACTAGATGTGTACCCCTTTAATCCCAGCTCTCAGGAGGCTGAGGCAGGTGGATCTCTATAAGTTCAAGGTCAGCCTGGTCTACATAGCAAGCTCTAGGCTAACCAAGACTACATAGTAAGACCTTGTCTCAAAACAAATAAACAGTATTAAAACTTCCGAGAAATTTCATCAAATTTCCAGTACACTTTCTAGAAATGTAAGGTAAAATTAAAAATATTAATGCTGAATATTTAAGGTNGACTATTAGAGGTTTTAGAGTGATATAGCCTAGAAGATCCAGAGCAGATAAAGATTTTATTTTATAATTTAAATGTCTCCAATAATAAAAATAAAAAGATATCTAAGGATATCTAAGGATACCTAAGGATTAAGATTCAAATGTAGAAGTTAAATATTCTAACTCCCATCCAGACATTAACAACAAAGGAATTAAAAAAAGAAAACCCAAAACCAAAATGTTTCTTCCAAAAACTGTGCCATTCTCAATTATTGGAAACACTGATTATGACCTTAGCCGACTGGAGGGTTACTGAAATCACAGACTGATTATGACCTTAGCTGACTAGGTTACTGAAATCACAGCTGACTGACAATACCCAGCCATAGGACAGAAGGTCCAGACAGACACACGATGCCCTGTTACTATTTGGTTAATTCCAGGACAGGTCAAGTCCCACCCGCGGCTCCCCAAGCTCCTGGTCTCCAGGAATGAATACCTTTTTAACTGATAGGGAAGGATCTTCCGAAGGAAGCGTACGTAGGAAGTGAAGTGATCTGAAAACATTTTCAATTTCACAGTTGTCTCCTGGATAAAAACACAATTCCACAGTTAAAAGTGCTACCCGGCAATGAGAGCCCGAGTTTCCCACAGTAAAACGAGGGGGAATTACCAGGACGGTCACAGTATGAGGGGGGAATTACCAGGACGGTCACAGTATGAGGGGGGGAATTACCAGGACGGTCACAGTATCCTCAGTAATACTCTCGAACACATGCAGCATTCCTTCCTCAAGGGGGCGGACGTAGGACGCGTTTTCATGAAGGTGTTGGGAGAACTGAATAGGAGAAGCATTTGAATTAATTCCACGGAAAACAAGCGCCAGCACTTAGGAGCGGGACTCACTGGTTTTACACTGAAATTCTTTTGAACATGTTGCTGGAAAACCCCTCTAAAGTCCCAGATAAAAGTCCCTGTCCCCATCCCAATTCAAATCAAGGAAGCAAAGAGGGGTGACACAATGAACAACTGGGCAGCTGAGGAGAAGGGGAGACAGCTAGCAGAGCACAGCACAGCACCTTGAAGAGTGCAAGGTCCCTGAACACTGGCTGCTCTCCAGGGATCCCAGTGAGGAAAAAAACTAAAGGTTGGGCGGACTTTGCACTATGCACCTCAGTTTCAAAACGAGCCCACCAGGCAGCTTCTTGTTTTACTGTATACACTCTTCAGGGTTAACAAATGCCAGGAATGTAAGCAAGGTGAGTTCAAGTGTTCATTATCGTCACTGATGTCATAGTATGCAAACAGNGTCAGGCACTGTAGCTGTAGTCCGGTGTTACAGTGTGTGCCTGGCCTGTGTGAGGCTGGGGGAGGGAAAGTAATCCCAACATCAGGGGGGCAAATCCCTCTATATTCTAGACAATTTAGAAGCAAAGGGGTAAGACGCACTTATGAAATGTCCCAGCCATCTAGGTATTTNATAATGGCTCAAGTTTGAACTTCTGCATATAGACACGTACTGTCTTCTACAAGATACAGGTGACCCCGTGGAAACTGCACAGTAATGCTGTCCTGCACAGCTCAAGCACTCTGGCTCCACTGGCCACAGCTGTAAAGTCTAAGTTCCCAGCTACTTAAGAGTCTAGAAACAGTTTACACCTTTTGGCAATCTTTTAGCAAAAGGTTTCCAAACCTTCAATATTATCAACTTTNTAGAAAAATCAGAGGGACTTCCANAGGCCACAGCACTGCAGACGAAATACTGAGAAATACATGAATTCTTCAAAATAATGAGGTATTCCAGACAAACTAAAATTACAAAAGTTATTTTTATGAAGCTCAATAGATTTGTGCAATCACTGGAATGGATGAAAACCAAGCACCACATAAGCACAAGAATAGTTATATAAGTCTAACTTCTACCGAGTGCTCACTACACGCCAGGCACTATGGACTTCTTACGTTACCTGTGTATATCTGTGACATGGACAAGCACCTCTCCCAATTCAAAGCAGAGGGATTAAATAAGTCTCCCAAGGGGATGCAGCCAGAACGTGTCCTAAGAAATCCAACTTCAGAGTCCAAGTCTTTGCTACCTACTAGGCACTTTGAGTATCTGTAGACATGAGTATATTCAACCCCTAGAACTACTACACTAGGCANCAAAAAGAAAAAAAAAAGGCTAGGAAGAGTCAGACTANGTAGAAAAGCATGGTTGATCAGGTCACATTATCAAGCTCTCAGAGGACACATCTGTAGCAAGATCCTTCAGCTTCCCTTGTATGTGAGCTGGCCTCCAAGTTGACCTCAGTTACATCCANGTATTCTTGCCTTGGAANGCTATCCACTCATNTTGTTTCAGGGTTAGTCTGTGTGACTAATAACACAACGGGCATGACAAGTGGGACTGGCCAAGTGTCCCAAAAGACTATGGCTTCCACATCTTTTGAGCCAAGCTCTCCAAGGGATGTTAGGTGTCATGTCATGAGAACATCACCCTAAAGAGAAGGGCACATGAGGAACAGGCTCCTTGGCACCAGCCAGCACTAACTTACCNGCATGTGAATANNTAAGTCTCGAGCCACCTCAGGAGTACATCCCTCAGCCAGTGAGGCCTTCAGATAAATGCAGCCCCAGGAACANTGTGCGTGTAACCCTATGAGAAGTCAGGAGCTGCAACTCCCTAGATAGCTGGTCCCTGAACTCCTAACCACAGAAACCAGGAGACAGCCAATATCTACTGTTTCAAACTACTAAGTCCCGGGTAGCTTACTGTCCACTCATACAAAATGAATATATTCATTAGCATTTTAGCCTCACAGTTCAATAGAATTTTACACAGTGTGGTGGTGGTGCACACCTTTGATCCCAGTACTCAGGAGGCAGAGGCAGGTGGATATCTGTGAGTTGGAAGCCAGCCTGGTCTACAGAGTTCCAGGATGGCCAGGGCTGTTACACAGAGAAACCGTCTCAAAATAACAAAACAAAATAATAATAATAATAATAATAATAATAATAATAAATAATTAATAATAATAAAATTGTGCTGGTGTCTTTTTTTAGGATTACCTGGGTAGGGAAGCAAACTTTTTTGGTCAAAAGAAAGCACAGGAATTGAGGAAAGTAATATGCAAAACTCTTCTACCCTCAGTTAAGGCCCACAGACCCTGAAAAGCTGCCACACTCAACTGGCTCTGCCCTTTCCCACTAGACACCTGAGCAGAAGGAAAGAGCAGGCGGACTGCACTGGCTGTTTGGCCCAATGTGAGGTTCACAGCAACTACAGACAAGACAGAAACATGCCAGCGAATTAGCCTTCCTAGCAACAAAACGGACACTTCCATTGCCAAGCACTGTCAAAAAGCTGCACAGGCCAAAGGGAAGGTCTCTGCCTTTGCCGGCCTCAAGGGCCCCCAAAAAAAGCCACTTTGCTCTCCTCGTTTTCATCCCATTCCTCCCCTCCAGGGACTTCACATTCCAGCCCACAAGTTCCTCAGCACTCCCTCTCTCTCCATCATTCCCCAAAATTGGGCCCCACCCACCATGCTTTCCTGCTTCACATTTCTACTCATAGTTCCTTCTGGGAGTTCAAAACACCAAAGGAGAAAAAAAAGCCAATGACCATCCCTCTTCCACATTCAAATCTTGCTCATCTTCAAGGCTCCAAACCCCAGAGAACCTTCGCAGANTCTTCANGGAGCATCCCACCCACCCCCACCCGCTGACTCCGTGTTTACTGGTTATACTGGAAGCTGGAAGCTGACTCACTTGCTCGCTCACTCACTCACTCACTCAGTCACTTCCTCGACTGCTTACTCTGATAATTCCCTAGCTTTAATTTAACACCCTGTATTTGCCATAATCTGTTTTGGTGAAGACCATGACTTGGGATTACTTCCAAATCTCCCACCATNCTCAGCTAATACAGGGAAGCAGTCTGAACAGAATTCCCTATTTGTTCTCCCCATCTGTCCATGGCAACAAAAGGCATCGTGGCTACTTACCTTCTGATTCAATGGTGATATAGCATCTATGGCCGAATCAACAGGAAAAATTTGAATCCTCTGTTCTGTATAGGTGTGAAAGTTCAGCAGAGCCGGCACNAGATCCTGAACAAAAGCCAGGGCCTGCCCAGCTATATCCCGCATCTTCAGCTTTAAAATGCAAAGTGCACACAATCAGCTATCAATCAACCATTTCAAGCACTTAAACCCTAGTGAGATCACTCCTCAGTCTACGTTCATTTGCTCCTGCTTGAATCTTGGTGTCCTCCTGTCCAAGTAAGTCAGGAAGCCATTGGCTTTGGCAAATATGCCTCAGCTGTTTGACTGCAAAGCCCACCACCCTAAAATAAAAGCCTGGTTCAAACAGCAAGACATCCCATAATTCAGTTCTAATGTGATAAAATGAGAAAAACATCAAAAATCAGTGGTACTGCCAGGAATGGTGGCACATGCCTTTAATCTCAGTACTTGGGAGACAGAGGCAGGGGGATTTCTGTGAGTTGAGGCCTGGTCTACAGAGTGAGTTCCAAGGCCTGGTCTACAGAGTGAGTTCCAAGGCCACCAGAGCTACACAGTGAGACCTGTCTCAATAAAATAAAATAATCAGTACTGGGTAAAGGTGCTTGCCACCAATGCCACCAAGCCTGATGATCCAAGTTCAGTACACAGGACCCATGTAGTGGAAGGAGGAGATGGACTCCCACTAGCTGTCCTCAGGCCTCCCCAATAAATAAGTAAATGTAAAAAATGCCCAAAACTTTAAAAAATCAGCAGAGCAAGAATTCAATAAAAGCTACTCATACAGTTTAAAGAAACGAATGAGAGCAAAGCAGTGGCCTGGCACATCACACAGAGACCCAGACAACTAACTTCACTTGGCAGGACTAAGAACACACACTCCTCCATCCTTTACCTGATGTCTCCTGTTGTGAGGTGGAACATTGAGAGCGTTGTACAGATTATACTCTACAAAACAAAAGAGATGCCCATTAGAGCACATCTCAGTCTTGAGAGGAGCAAGTGCACAATCGCTTCCTAGGGGACTTCAAAATGCCNGACACACAATCACAGCACAGGAGGTTGGGATACACAGGGAATCTGTGGTTTCTAGAGAAGTAATAATTGTTTCTTTGTTTAACTTCAGGATTACAAGAAACAAACAAACTACTCCTGAATTTCCACGTCAAAGAAATCCTTTCAAACACCTCTTTAGGGTCTCTCGAGATTTCTACCAAAGGCTCTTGATGTTCTTGCTGTCATCAGTCAGNCTACAATAGCCTGCCTGGACTGCCACGCTAACCCTCCAAAATACCAGTTTCCCTAACAGGACCATATTTCACTATCNGCTGCTGCTGGTCCCAGTACCTCAATGCTTTCTTTCCCGGCTGGTCCCACAGTCTTCCTCAGTCCTCACGCTCAGGCTGTCACCTGCCTCAGATGCTGCCTAACACCAGGCACCACAGTGCTTGTAGCTGTTATTTTAAGGGCCTTCATTTCCCATCACCATCAGTCACTCAGACAGTCACAAGCCATTCTGAAAGTCCCTGTGTCTTCTCACTGGTGCTAAGTCTCCACTGCCGTCACTCAACTGTGGTCCCAGCTTGCCCAGTCCCTCGGCACCTCTGCCTTCTATCAGCCCTCTTGGAGCCTTGCTTCTTGTCCCCTCAAAGCTGATCTATCACTTCAACAATGCTCTGTTAAGCAAACCAGAGCCAGGTCTGACGAGATATATTCCACATAGCTTCAGTGGAGACTTCAACTCTACCTAGGAAACCAATCTAGAGCTTCACTGCTGTGCCCTCTCATGCTTTTTAGGACATTTATTCCAAACTTTTCCATTTTAAGTCCCAAAGACTATTCCTCATCTCCTCCCCTGCTGCATGCTAGGACCAGGGCCAAAGTGAAACTTTTCTTTAAAAAAAGGTCTGTGTGTGTCTGTGTGTGTGTGTGTGTGTGTGTGTGATATTGTGTGTACCACACATGCGCAGGTGGGCCCACAGCTATGATGTGACAAGTATCTAAAACTGGATGACAAGCAGTATTGGAAAAGGAAGTATAAGTGCATAAGATTCAAAGTTACTAATCACTAATGGATACAAAGAGTAACAAGTAATCACCAGGGCTCCACAAGCACAGCCAAGGTGCACTGACCCATTCCGAGTGTAGAAGCTGGAAACAGGCATTGCTTTCACGGGGGAATTTAGGTTGTTGACACAGACATGGCCTGCACTGATCTTAATTATCTGATGTATTTGTGGGGCTTGCCTGCATAAACAACTATAGTAACAAAACCAATTACAGTGCATGTCTGTGCACCACATGCATGCCCACAGAATCAGATCCCCTGGAACTGGAATTACAGACAGCTGTGAGCTACTCTGTGCATGCTGGAAATAGAGACCAGGTCCTCTGGAACAGTTGAGCCATCTCTCCAGTCCCACCGATGCTGATTTTAGATCAAAGTACTGTTTCTCTTCTCTCCCCACCACCCCCAGCTTTTCTAAGAAAAATTTAAAGGAACTAAAAAACAAATATCAAATGTAGCTGTAGAAGGAAGTGTGTATTAACTTGATTGTAGGCTTCAAATTCCAAATATATTTAAAATTTTTTTTTAATTTTTAAAAACTAATTTATTTGCTCAAGCAGGTGGGAGCAGGCACCTGAATGTCACAGCAGATGGAGGTCAAAAGACAACTTTTGGGAGTTCTGGGGACTAAACTCAGGTTGTCAGGTTTGGCAGCAAGCACCTTTACCCACTTGGCCATTTCACTGGCCTCCCAAATAAATATTGTCTTTGCTTTCCAGGGTTTTGTTTAATTCTTACCCACAGGTTAAACATCGACTGCACACGTGAGTGCTGTTTTAGGGCACTGTTTCAGTTCTTTTTCTTACTCTTGGATGTGTGAACTACCAGGCCATCCCCAGGAGGAAACAGAAGCTAGCCTTCCCAACAGCTTCCTGTCACTGGGGATTCCCCAAAGTGCAGAAGCTAAGAGGCCGAAAAGACACACCCACTGTGGACACACGTACCCCCAAACCCACTGAACACCTTCTGTCATACAAACATCCTGACACTTCATCTGAAGGTTGGTTTTGCCTTGAGATATGAGAAGTGCAGTTAAAAGAATGCACTGGANGTCTTCTGAGAAGACCGGCTTTGGAGCACTTAGGAGATCATTTAAAATGTCCCTAGGAAACAGGAGACCCACAGCTGATCAAGAGAGCCAGGCAGAGTCCTCCACCAGGCCAATTCGGCTTTTTTGCTGAGATTAGAAATTATCTTACTTAACCAGCTACCATAGAGAGATTCAAAGATGCAAATAACAGAAAACTTACATTTATGGAATACCTACTTGTATCATTAAAAGGTACTTTTTCATTGATGATTGATAAGGATTCCTCTAATCTACCTGACAAATCTTCATGCAGATTCTTTAACTGTAATTGACTGAAAGAAAAAAGAACCCACAAAACCACATTATTACCAATCAGTGAATCGTCAGTTGCTTGTTACCCCAACAGCTGGCAGCAGGCTGTCACAGAGCGGTGCCGACATCTGGAACATTTCGCTGAGAGTTGTTCAAAGACGACGTCGAGAGGAACTAGCCCCATCCCCAAAGCCCTGGCGACCCCCNGGGAATCGACCACAGTCCCAGTTTCCTACACAGCCTGAGCTTACTCCCGGGGAATCTACCACAGCCCCAGTTTCCTCGGGGAATCTACCACAGCCCCAGTTTCTTATACAGCCTGAGTTTACTTCCCATGATAATCATAAATTTCCTATTTACTATCTGTAAATGTTTATTCAACTATCACTGCATAGGTTTTTTTTTTAAGTATCAGATTATTTCTTACTTGAGTTCAAAAGCTGATAATTTCTGTTTTGGCTAAATTATTAGCACAAATACCATCTAAGCCACAAGTGTATTTCTACCAATGCAGTGAAACCTAAGTGTTGTGGTAAATACCGAAAAACAAAACATCAAGACTATGAATGGCTTTGGCACATTGCTATGTAATGCTCTCAATTAGATACTATAACCTCAACTTTATTCAAAATGTACCATAAGAAAGCTGGCATCGCTTAGTCATGTTTCCTGTTGGAAACATTTAGACNGTCCCCATCCCAGGAGTGTCAGAAGCACAAAGTCTCAGTCAAGGAGATGAGAGCTGGATCTCCCAGACCTATGCTGAGGCCCAGAAGAGGCCACTCTGTCAAGAAGCTGTGGTCCTGAGACTGGCAAAAGCCCTGGCAGTGACCTACTACAGTCTCCTTAGCTCAGCGTGGACAGAAAAAAAAGGAGCAAAACAGAGGCTTGGGCTTTGATTCCGACCTCAGGACCCCTNGGAATTCCGTTTCTACCTACCATTCTTCTGTTCGAAGACGACATTCCTTGGCCTCCTTTTCTAGAGTCTGAGATTTTACCTGAATTTGGGGGGAAAAGAAAAGAAAAGCTGACAGTTCAGCCTATGGCTGAGTCCCCACACAGCACCCCAGAACTTACAGAAGCCAGACCTAGTTATTAACATGCCTCCCATGGGCAGTAGAGCTTACTTCTAACTTAGCCTTGTCATTCTGTAGTTTCTCAATGGTCTCCATATACTTCCGGGTCAGGCCATCAATCACAGCTTGGTGCTGAGCAGCTTCAGTTTCCAGAGCGGCCAGCCGACTCCTCAGCTCCGCTTCCACATGCTTGTGATGCTCATCAGCTTCGAAAAACTGAAAGGAAAAGGTCCCAATGCATGCAGCAAGGCCAGCAGCAGCCATGCACCCTGTGACTACCACGTGGCTGATGGGAGGTGAGCTAAAGGCACCTTAATTCCCACAGGGAACAGGGGCGGTACTTCCTTCTCCTTCTTTTACAGATGTGCACATAGCTTNAATGCATTACACAGTCTTTGTCTCACAGTTAAAACAAGCTAGAAATGACACTGACACAAAGAAACCTGCTCCACAGCCTGCACCGCCTTTCTCTTAGGCCCACAAATATCTACTCTGAACAACTATTTACAGACCGAGGGTCTGCTCCTAACACATACAAAACTTTTTCCTTAATAAGTCTGATACTAATTAAGAGTTATGAGTACTTAGATATAAAATGCACTGAGATCAAATTTTTCAAGATTTTTCTTTTTCTCCTTACTTGTGTGTATTTGTGTGTGCATGTATAGAGGTCAGGAGNCAAGTGTCGGTTTACGGTCCCAGGGATTGAACTCGGGTCATCGGGATCTTTCAAAGCTGGGCACAATGATGCATACCAGCAATGCCAGCACTTCCTGGANGGAGGCAGGGGACTAAGATTGCAAAAACACCCTCAGCAACACAGGAAGTTCAAGGGTAGCACTGAGCTACAAGAAAAGCTGCCTCAAAAATACAAAAAATAAAACAAACACAACCCTACACATCATAGATCATGAAACAAACCCTATTTATTGATAAGCTCCCACCAAATGACCCATCTCATCAACTCTAGGTAAAGGGACTAGTGCTTCGTATATTTCTAATCTGAAGACTCTNAACAAATGTACATATTCACATCAAGCCATGTGTGAGATTTCAGAAATGAACAAATCATAGTCATATTACATATTTAAAGGACACAGAAAACATTAAAAACCCATACAGACAGCAAGCTAACTATTCGCATTAATTTTTCCACATCTTGAATTATAAAACCTGTGGAATATTCCTTTACACTGTGTCAATGTATGTCGATGTGATTGGTTTAATAAAGAAGCTGACTGGCCAATAGCTGGACAGGATAAGNTTAGACAGTANAACCAAACTAAGAATTCTGGGAGAAAGAAGGGCGGAGTCTGAGTTGCTAGCAGATGCAAGGAGAAGCAAGATGGGCATGCCATACTAAGAAAAGGTACCAAGCCACGTGGCAAAGCATAGATAAGAAATATGGGTTAATTTAAATGTAAGAGTTAGCTAGTAACAAGCCTGAGCTATTNGCCAAGCATTTATAATTAATATTAAGCCTCTGTATGTTTACTTGGGAGCTGCTGGTGGGATAGAAACTTCTGCCTACAAGGACTCATTTGTTTTTTAAAATATATATTTATGAGTTTTGTTTTTGTTTTGTTTTTGTTTGTCTGCATGCTATGTACCTATACCACATACATACAGTGCCCTCAGGGGCCAGAAANGGGATCCCCTGGTTCTGGAGTTATAGATATTTTTGAGTCATAAAATGGGTGGTAGGAACTGAACTTAGGTCATCTAGAAGAGCAATAAGCGCTCTTCACCACAGAGCCATCTCTCCAGTTCCAGCATACAGTTCTTTAAACATTTATTTATTTATTGTGTGAGGGTACAAGATAGCACACATGTGGTAGTGAGAGGGACAACTTGTGGGAGTTGTTTCTCTCCTTCCACTGTGTTGGGCTCAGGGAGTGAACTCAGGCCTTCAGGCTTGACAACANGAGCCTTGACCCACNGAGCCATCTTGCCAGCCCTGAGACCCATTTTCTGTCACCTGTATATGTAGCCGTTCATTCTCCTCGATTTTCTTCTGCAGATCTTCATCAAAGACACTCTTCTGCTCTTGACTNAACTGAGAAGAAGACTCTCCACTTTTCTGAGGGAAAGAACAAGTTATGTCCATACAACTCTGATCCTTTGGAGAAACATGCTGAGGCANACAGCACCTAGGACCTTAGTGGCTTGTCTTCTGTGTGCTCACCCTTTTCAAACAGCCCTGCAAAGGGCACACAGTTTACCGCTTGACTTTGCCTATGGGCTCTGCACTGGAGCCACAGAGACTGCAAAGGCAAGAAAGCTTAAGAGATGGACAGAGAAAAATAACTGGGTTCATTGTTTTCTGCACAAGAACTCAGGAGCTGCGGGAAGACAGAACAGCAGGACCCCCTGTCGCAACCTGATCTTTCAGTTTGAGAGACATTATGTTAGAGTCTGAGTTATTACACTCCTTTAAGAAGTTCTATTAAGTCATGTAGCAGCATTCATAAATACATGTTCATGTGAGAGTCCACATAAATTTCTATTTTAATAAAAACCTAACCATGTTAAAATAAAGCTATTATGTACACAAGAAAAAAACCGAGCTTATGAAAAATTCCTTTCTTGCTAATGTTAACTTTTCCACTAAGAAGAATAGGCCTATTTAGGAGCTCTAAAAATGAACATTTGTTTCTATGTGACACAGAACTGAGACTATTCGAGGAGCAGTCTAACAATGACACTGTGTGGACAACAGTCACTGATCTCTGNCTTTTCTGTATCTCACTCATCACTTCAAATGAACTCACCTGCTGACACAATACAAATCGGTGGTGAAAAGATCCTTTGCAAACACAGCTATATCAGAAACCAAAGACACTAAATATCCATCACACTTGGAACACAAAAACTACACAACGCACGCTATGGAATGCGTCCTCGGTGTTCCAAACTTG
>LZPO01007970.1:60503-95405 GCA_001675575.1 Neotoma lepida
GGCACAGAATACCACCATCCTTTGTCCCACACCCAATGGGCTGGTCCCTCTACAAAGCTCCCAATCCCTGCCTCCCTCAGGCCAGCCAGTCTAACGGTGCCATCATGAGGGGACTTCTGCTGAGGAAAGGAATCNATGTGGTAATTAAATTTTGGCTGCTATGGGTGCTGGGCACTGAGGTGGGTGCTGAAGGGTTCATATGCAGCCACAGTGGGGGACAAGAAGTGAGAAGCCAATTATGCCACAACAGAAGAGTATCAGTACACAGATTTGTGTTCAGAGGCAACTGTGCAATAACAGAGGCATAGACTCTAGGCCTTTTGTGATACAGAGAAGTTAAGAACCAAGTTTGGCACGTTTACCAAAGAGATGGGCACTGGTCTGGTCACACAGTCAGCCAGTGCATGCTTACTGAGGGATACTGTGTTGAGCAATGGGATACGTCTTGAAGAGGACAAACACTTGCCCTCTTGGAGATGACATTCTAATGGCATTTTGTAGTTGGCATTTTCTTTGGGCTGCCAACCAGCTCCCAAATAAAGACACAGAGACTTATTATTAATTATAAATGCTCAGCCTTAGCTTAGGCTTGTCCCACTAGCTCTTTTAACTTAATTTAACCTGTTTCTATTCATCTACATTTTGCCTTGGGGCTTTTTACCTTTCTTTCATCCTGTATGCCCTACTTTCCTGCTTCCTCCCTATCTGGCTGGCTGGCCCTCAGCGTCTCCCTGCTGTCTCTTTTTCTTTCTTCCCTAGCATAAATTCCTCTTCATAATTACTCTCCCTGCCCGTAAGTCCCGCCTATACCTCCTCCCTCACTATTGGCTGTTCAGCTTTATATTAGACCAATCAGGTGCCTTAGGCAGGCAAGGTAAAACAACAACACTTCTTTACATAATTAAACAAATGCACATAGTTAAACAAATATTCCACAACAGTACATGCTACATGAGGTCAGAATTCTGCAGGAAGTAGAAGAGGGAAGGGGGTCAGGGGAGTTGGTAAGGGAGAAGTGACATTTGAACAGTGACTCACAGGCACAGGTATCTGGGGGAGTGTCCCAGGCACAGGCATAGGTGTCTGGGGATGTGTCCCAGGCATAGGGAGCAGTGGACGTGCCACATGTTTGGGGAACAGCAAGGAGGTCTAGCGTGGCTGGAGCAAGGAAGAGAGAAGCAGGAGGTATTGGGCAGAGAGCCTCAGGCCTTCTGGGCTGTTATGAAGACTTGTCAGCAGATTCTGAGAGAAGTAGGTAACTGTGGGAGCAGCCAGCTGCTGGGGAACTTGGGTTTCAAAGAGAAAACAAGGCACTAGCTTGTAGCTTTTGTTGATTGCAGTCACCAGGGTAATATCACTGAGCATAAATCAAGGAGGGATGTGGGGGACTGGCTCCCACTAATGCTGCTCAGGAAGGCCGGGAAGAGTGGTGACAGGGTCTGACTGGAGCTACTGAGTCACAAAGGCTGCCNTGCTGAGNGCAGAGTCTGGCGGGACTAAGGGAGAGAATGAGGGTAGACACGAGTTCATTTCAGGAGCTCTGGTTGTGACGTCAGTGAGACAGGACAGTCTCAGAGGTGAGCGGTAGTGCAGGCAGCAAGTAGCTGGCAGGTTCGGATCATGCTGACTGAATCCACCTGGATTTTTTGGCAGATTGCACACAAAGCACAAGAGGAGAGCTATTCAGGGAGGCTCCAAGGTTAAGGAAAGTTTTGGAGAGAGTGAAAAGAAAAACATTCTGGGAAGAGGAAACTGCCTGGGGAAAGCCATGCTTGTGAGCATACGTATTGGGGGATAAGGAACAAAGGTATGTGGCTGTCAAGCCAGCACTAGACAAACCAACAGACAGAACTAGAGACAAGGATCTAGGGCAAGTGTGCCACAGAGAATGGTCACTTGGGCCTCGGTTACAGAGAGCCACTAACGGAGTTTTAACAGAGAGGCATCTGATCAGAATTGATCCAACTAGAGAAGCAGGAGCCAGGAAGACCAGTGGCTGTGTGCCAGTAAGGCTAGAGAGAAGAGAGGTGAGAGAGGGTAAAGGTCATGTCTGGGTCCAGAGCTGACCTTGTGCCTACATCCTTCGTANACAGTCGTTCATAAATTACACATCAGTTGATTGAGATCTTACCCTTAAAACCCTCCTTCCACCCTCTCACATCCCAAACGTCTTGTCTAGAGCACAAATAAAGCTATTGTATAGGAATACGGTTTTGACGCCCATGGCCCCGAGAGAAAGCTAAAGGAGCACTATCTAGGAGGATTTGCCCTTGAATCCTTTGGAAAGATTCTCCGAGCTGTCAAGGTCAGACCTGTAGGCCTTAATCTACACGTTTTCACTTCCCCCAGAGAGATAACACACACACTGGCAGGAATGCCTCACTTGGCTAGGTAAATAACAGAATGCCGATCCNTTCCTCANGCTCTGCTCTCACTTCCANGAGCAGGAGGAAATNNGGGAGGTGACAGGGCCAACGCTGAACTTCAGCCTCCTCCTGCTGGGGACTCAAGGNCTGGAGTTTCCAGTAATATCCAAAACTTCTGACTTCAAGTGTGTCAGTACTTGATGAATGACCACAAGACACACAGAGTCCAAATGTGCCACCAACCCATGCCGTGCAGGACAAGCCCCAGGTGTCACTTTTAAGCACAACGGTGGTCCTCATGCACATTTCCCAGGAAGGCTGTTGTGTTCTGCTTTCAGGTCACTGCCCACTCATGAATGTCTTCCCTTACCCTCTAGCACCANGAGGAAGAAGGACATCTTCCATAGACTCTGTGCANAGCATTTGCAGCCACCGACTTCCAGATTCTTCTGGGTGGATCATGAAGTTCAAAGCTGGTCTACACCGCAGTACACAGATATGACCCCATCAAATGGAGCTCTGTGTCGTCTTCACACTTATGAATTTTGTTCTCATCATTGAACTGGGAGCATGAGTCCAAGGCCAGATCCCCGGGGACATTACTGTATTAGGATAACCCATACCAAAAAAACAAAAAACAAACAAACAAACAAACAAAAACCCACAAACCAACGAGAATGCGTCCAACTTCTATCCTCAGACTCTGAAGTGAGCATTTATCCTTCCCTGTCACAACTGGACTGGGAAATGGGCCCAGAAGAGAGAGAGAGNGAGGGAGNGAGGGAGAGAGGGAGAGAATCCACATTAGTTGTGTCTTTGAAAGTATGCCTGTTTCTGAAGTATAAATTTGTTTATAGTGACTTTCATTTATCAGATGCCTGCTGGGCACCAGGAAGTTGCTATTCTTATTGAAATCTCACAAGAGCCCAGTGAATTATTTTTTCCTCTGGAAAAAATTTGATGNTTTTTTTTTTACACCTTATTTACTTGCAGAATAAATTTTACAAATTCATTCCACTTAGCTTTTATGAGATTACAGTTTCTGTAATTTAGGCTGAGCTGTATACAATAAACAAGCTTAAAAGGGAAAAATATAAATGCCTATCNGCTGTTAAAGCATTTGGGATGGAAGATAATGTTACTGGATGGACAGATCCAAGCCAAAGGGCTGGGCTAACAGAAAATGATCCTTTGAGTAACTGCTAGAGCGTGGCAAACAAAACTGGAATTGGAAGCAACCGAATAACCGTTAATAGCAGTATAAGTTACAAACGTGTATTCTGATGCTCTGGCAATTCGTCCTATGGTTTCCTTTAAGAACATTGTTACAAAACGCCTCCATTGCTACGCTGATGAGCAGGGAGGCAAAGCCTTGCCAGAGTCATGCAGCTCACTCAGTCTCTTGCCTTTGTCCCTTTACCATACTGGGAAAGTCTTGCAGCAAATACAGCTGCCTGGGTTCTGCATGTCCCAGACCCAAGGCCAAGGCTCTTGGCAGGTGAGGAGGAAATCCTCCACAAACAACTCCATCTGGGCGTGGATGCTGCACTTCTGTCATCCTAGGGCTTGAGAGACTGAAGCAAGGTGATCAGGTGTTCCAGACCTGTCAGAGCGATACAGGAAGACCTTGTCTCACAGAACAGAAATGGGACCATGCGACGGCTCAGGGGGGAAAGGCACCTGACCACTTTGATTCAGTCTCCAGGACCCATACGATAGAAGGAGAGAATCAACTCCTGCAAATTGTCCTCTGTTGAAAGCATAGCATGAAAAGTTCGTGTGCCCACAGCTGTCCAGAGAAACCAGGAATGTTAAGCACCCAGGATTCTTTCCAAGGGGTAATATGAAAAAGCTGTTCTTCCATCAAGAAAGATGAGAATTGGGAATGATTAGTAGCCCAGTGATCTGCATCATCTGTTAGGCCAGGCTATATATATCAAGTTCTCACAACCAGGACCTGAGATGGCTAATAATCTAAATGACCCTTTTAGCCAGGGGTTCCCCAAGCTCCTACAACCAGGATCAGTGATACCTAATNGTCTAAATGACCCTTACAGTCAGACTCCCCTAAGATCCCACAACCAAGACCAGAGGTGGCTAATAGTACAAATGACCTCTAAGCTATCTGCATTACTGAGACCAGTCCAGGGCCTTCCCTAGGACCTTAAGCTAGCACAGGTAGCCTATCTCTAGAACCTAACTTCTTGGAAGAAATGACATGCATCCTGAGTTGAGTTTCAATGTAATTATGCTTCCTGTGCACTGGGGATTGTATTACACCAGGAAACATTTTTTCCAAACTATACTGGGCTTAAATATGTTGGGAATAAACTGCCTGGCATCAGACTCTTTAGAAGTTTTGATCCAGTGATGAAGTCCATCTAAAGCAAGTTTTCATTCTCATCTCCTCACGGTTTGCTTCCCTGTCTGACACCCACAGAGACCCCCCTCAGTCCTGTGCCTGACACACATGCTGTGGTATGCATGACACACACACACACACACACACACACACACACACACTGGGGGTATAAATAAATTTCAATTTAAAATTAAAAAAAAAATACCTGGGCATGGTGGTACATGCATTTAATCCCAGCACTCAGGAGGCAGGGGCAGGTGGATCTCTGAGTTCAAGGATAGCCTGGTCTATAAAGCAAGTTCCAGGACAGCCAGGGCTACACATAGAAACCCTGTCTGGAAAAAATAAAAAATAGAAAAAATAAATAGAAATGACCAAACAAAACAACAAACAAGTCTAAGCTAGAAATGAGTGAAGATGAAGCCTTACAAAGGAGACGCTGGGGTTAGGGATTTACCTTGGTGGTGAAGTGCTTGCCTAGCAAGCAGAAGGCCCTGAGTTTGTTTCCTAATGCCAGAATAAAAGAAGAAAGAAAAAAAGGAAATGTGACTCTATAACGTGCACACACACCTCATTGTGCGTGTGTTTGTGTGCAGGCACACGACAGGGAGCGGCCCTTACTGCCCTTCACTTCCTTTCTCCATTTGAACACAGTTCACAACAAAGGGTTTTCCAAGAATGCAAAAAGAAGCTGGAACTGTGCCTCTGTCAATCACGGGGTTNGTCATCAGGCACATGTCACTCACCACATCCTCAGAAAGGGACATCTCTCCTGGTATTGGGTTTCTGTTGCCTCAACAACAGCCATCTCCGTACAATCCCTGTCTAGCTCCTCTGAAAGAAGTTGGGCAAAGGGCTGGGGCCCTCTGGCCATGTGTCCCAACCTGAGCAGAAAGTAGCGGTGATTTACAAGAAGAAGTGGAAGGTTTGCCAAGCCTTGCAAGCATGGATTCTTGTTTGTTTGCTCCTTTGCCCCTCCTCTTCTGGGTTCAGAAATAGTCGGTAGGCACAGACCTGGCATAAGTGTCACTGTGTGCCATCCAAGCCACATTTGTGGACTGGCTGGAAGAGTATGGCATGATTTTAACGTGCTTTGGGATTTTGTTCCCTCAATTACTTTAGATGAAGAAGCAGACACCAAGAGGTTAACTGGTATGTGCTCAAAGCAAGGAAGCAACTTCAGCCCAGCGTCTGTCCCTGTGGCTTCTGGCCATTGTCTGCCTAGCCATCACCCTGCTTCTGCATGCTGAGGTTCCTGAAGGGAACAAGACCCCGAGCTTACAGCTCTTTCTAGCCCCATGCTGGGCTGGGGCCAGGCTGCATGGGAGACACTGCCTCTTTGTGCTGCCCTCCTTGGCACAAGATGAAATCAGGTGGTCCTCATTCTTCCTGCTCTACTTTGCCAAATCCATCTGAACACATTTCCTGTGCACAGAGCCAGCTCACCAATTATCTGCTCCAATTAAGGAGAGCGAGGATACCATTAATTCATCCGTTCCAGTGGGTTGACCAAGGCGGAAGGCAAGGTTGATAATTTTGGCTTGCAGGTCTTACAGTGGCCCTAGGCATGCTTCTTCCTCTGGTACTCCTTTCCTGCCCCAGATGACCAAAGAGGCTTTCCCCCCACCCCTTCCCTTTCAGAGTCCTTGGTCTCCCTCTCTCTGCCTTCCCATATTGATAAAGTTCTGTCCTTCTCTGTCTGTATCCATGGATCCAGTGAGGTGCAGGAGATGCTGGAGGAAGACCATGAGGGAATTAGCTCTCACATGACCCTGCCTATGAGGTATCTTCTGTGTCTAAGCCCCAATCTACGCTTGCACAGATGAATGTAAAAATTGGGTCTGTTTTTGGCTCTGTGGTACAGATCCCAAACTCTTAGCTCTCGGCTGTCAGTCCTTTCTGTCTCCTAGTACCACAAGGCAGGCAAGGGCTGTGTGTATCTTCTCTATAGCAGTCAGGACCACAGGCATCGTCAAGACCAAAGCTCTGTCCCCTACCTAAATTCACAGAGCAGGTATGACCCTGGGATGAAAAGCACAGACACATACTACCTACCCACGTGTTCCCTCTCAGAATCGGAAAATGCCTTGCTGGAAAGATCAAAGGACAAATGAAAGTGGTAGCAATTCAGTAAAATGTCTCACTTGTACGCTACACTAAAAAATGTGATAAAGGATTTGACCACTTATCCTGAATGGGCAACTCCAAAGAGAGATGAATATAAGTGTGTTTGATATATGGGAACTAGTTAGCAATGCCAATGGAGATGTCACTTTGCGGGTGGCAAACAAATCCTAATTAAGTTTCAAAAAAAAAATTCAAGATTTCTTTGTTCTACATAAAAATCAAATTCAAAGAAAATTACATATGTCTGTTACCATACATAGATTATTGTGCTTATGCATATATAAAATGTTTATATGATATCTTAATAACTATATCTATACATACATATACAGTTGGATATATGTGTGTGTATTAGATTCAAGGCACAGTTAATTATAAACATTTTGTTATCACTATTGTATTTAAATCTACATGAACCTATAAGACAGGATATCCTATATTTACTGAATGTAAGATAGTATTTTCATTCACTTTGACAAGAAATACTCTTCCCAAATTTTCCAAATGCCCTGAATGTTGTCTTTCAGGGGACAGTTGCTTAAACAAGGTAAGGGTTTGCTTGTCTCACAAGTAAAATGAACCTAAGAGTGGAGAGTCTTGGGCTGGTTTATCTAAGCCTCTCACCACTTCTGTTCCAACATTCCCAGGATCAACTCCACCTTTAAGTTCATAGCTACAGAAAGGTTGCTACCCCCTACCCNGCCCTCAGCCACTGTGTTTGTAACATAGATAGGAAGGAGGGAGGAGGAAGAAGAAGAGAAAAAGGAGGAGGAGGAGAAGGAGGAGGTAGAAAGGAGGCCAGTGGGAAGAGCAAATCCATCCAGTGGGTGAACAAGCCTCGTTAGGAGGAACCTGGCAACCCTCAGCAGACAACTCTTTATATCTCATTGGTCATCCCCATGCTCAAACTCAGCCTGAAAATGTGGTATTCCAGTTGAGGTATTACCATCTTTAATAACATTGGGTTCTGTAGCAAGTAAGAGTGAGGGAATACTGGATTGGCAGCTTGTGGTGATATTTTGTTTGTGCTCTAACAAATAAAGCTTGCCTGAAGATCAGAGGGTGGAGCTTGCCATTAGCTAACAATAGAGGTCTGGAGGTGTGTAGAGACAGGAGATAGGAAGTGATATGGCTGGGCAGAGAGAGGAACAGAAGACAGGCAGAGACAGGAGCTCGGCCCCTTTTTGGTCTGAGGAGCCGTGGAAGTCTGAGGAGCCGTGGAGGTCAGAGGTGACTTTGGCAGCTCCTTACTTCTCTTATCTTTCAGCGTTTACCCCCATATCTGACTCCAGGTTTTTATTATTAAGACCAATTAGAATTCAAGCTACAGCAGCTGGTCCTCTCTGACATTGCTGGCAATGCCTGAGAACAGCAACAACTAAAGATGCTGATCTGACACACAGGCCTAAGGCAGAGGCTGGAGAGATGACCCAGCAGTTAAAAGCACTGAATGCTCTTCTGAAGGACCTGGATTTGATTTCCAGTACCTACATGGTAGCTCACAACTATGTTACTCCAGTTCTAGGGATCCAATGGCCTCTTCTGGCTTCTGGAGGCACCAGGCACGCACACACACACACACACACACACACACACGGAGGCAACACGCATAAAACCAAATCATAATTTTTTTTTAAAGACGGTGGTGAGCAATCTTCTAGATGGCTTACAAGGTATGTGAACTCCCATTTTTGGGGGCTGCTCATCACAATGATCTGTTGTGACCATATCCTGATTCTGAGCAAATCTGGGGGTGGCACACCCAGCTGAAGATACATGGCTCAACCCCTACCCCTACCCTCCCAGCCTCACAAAAGAAACATGACTTTCTCAAGTGAGAAGAATCAAGATGGCAATGGTCTAGCGCCTCACAGGGACACTAGTCATTCAAAGGAGTGAATATGGATTCATGTCAACTCTTAGGGGAATGAGGGCCCAGCTTCACAAACGTGTTTTACCTGCTGTGTTTCTTATCGTGTACCAGCAATGTAAGGTGAAACAAACACGCCCCCTCCCAGGAGAGCCGAGAGTCAGGTCATTGCACTAACACGTATCCTAGGATGCGGAGGGACATGCCCATGACACCCAGTGCCAAGAGTCTAGGTCATTGCCCTAACATGTGTCCCGGGGTGTGGAGGGACATGCCCATGACACCCAGTGCAGCACCTTATGTAGGAGATACTCAACACACAGTTGCATTCTGCCCAGGGATTCTTCCCGGGGACACTGAGAAGACCCTGCTCCCTTCAGCAGAGTTTCCTAAGCTGAGTAGTGAGTTCCTCCATGGCTTCTATTGCCCAGTGATCTGGATTCCATTTCATCCAGTCACCTTTGCCCTAGAAAAAGTTCCCAAAATATGAAATGCATGTTTATTTTTAACCTTGCAGAAATCGTACTTGGACTGAAACTACAGCAAATTCTTAGAGCTTAGAAATATTTGGAATTATGAAAAGATAATAAACACCATCTCTATATTTAGAAAATTATTGGCTTTTTTTTTCTTTAGTCTTAAAATCCCTCCAGAGCACAGCTGGACAATAATTTTTCAAAAGTGTTTGTTTTCTTGGTTTTTTTGAGACGGAGTCTTGCTATGTAGTCCAGGGGTGGCCTGGAACTCACTGCTCTCCTCCTTTCTCCTGAGCTAGGGTTACTCATGTGAGCCACCAAAGTTTTAATAAAACATTCAGAACCTTCGAAATAGCCATTCCTCTTCTATGACTTTATACTAAGAAAATAATTAAAGACATACAATATACAAAAAAATATAAAAAGTAGCTAGGCATGGTGGTGGTGGCGCACGCCTTTAATCCTGGGGAGACCGAGGCAGGTGGATCTCCAAGTTCGAAGGCAGCCTGGTCTACAGAGTGAGTTCCAGGACAGCTAGGACTACACAGAGAAAGCCTGTCTCGAAAAACAAAAAAACAGACAAACAAAACTGTAAAAATAATGTGCGTTAGTTAGAACTGCTTTATGATAGTAGGATTGGAAGCCACCTAGATGTGATGTTCCCAGTGTGCCCTAATCAATGAGTGTGTGGGACATTCCATAGCAGGATACATGACCTCTGCTGCTATCAGCTGCCTGCTGGGTGCCAAGCAGCAAACAAAAGGTTATATTAGCAAATAAAACCATGTGACCTCAGACCTCACATTCCATGCTTACGTCATGCCTCATTGACATGAAAACAAAGGAGGTACAGTGGGACACACCTGTAATCCTCACACTGAGGAGGCAGAGGCAGGAGGAATTCCAGGCTAGCCAGGGCTACCTATGAGACCTTGACTCAACAACAACAAAACCCAACAATAACAACAAAAACAAAAAATTACAAAAGAAAAAAAAATAGGTTAAAGACAATCCACTAAGCGAAACAAAGCAAGCCAGATTACAAGGCAGTAGCGGGAACAATAGCAACAGGTGATATTCAGAGCATTCAGACATTCAGACATTCGTTACAGGGGTAACCCCATGCTGGGAGCTTTACCTGTACTGAATGACTTCACTTAGATAAGACAAGGACCCCCGTGTTCAAAGTGTCTTACTTCCACAGTGGAACTAGCTTAACTTCTTCCAGTTGAGAGGAATGCTCCAGTCAGCTTGTTGTCAGTGTGCAACCTTGGAGATGTGGGGTCTCTCCCTCCTCAGCTCCACCTCTTCCTTGCATCAGTCTCTGAGTTCTCAAGGTTGGGTGCCTGACAATGGGGACAGTGTAGCCAAAGATCCGACAGAGGAATTTAAGGAACAGTTTGTTTGGACTCACAGTTTGAGGGTAGGGTCCTCCATCAGAAAGAATGCGAGGCAGCTGGTCACGTGGCATCCGCAGTCAGGAAGCAGAGAGAGATGCATGCTGGTCCTCAGCTCACTTTCTCCATTTTATTCAGTCTGGAAACCTAGAGCCTGAAATGGTGTCACCCACATTCGCGCTGGATCTATCCCTCATCAGTTAAGTCTTCCTGATCTTCACTAACACCCAGCGATTTGCTTCCCTATGTAGAAGGGCCCCCAAACAGCTTGACCACACAGCTGCCATGACAGGCGTAGGGGCCCAGGCACAGTTTCTGGCAGACCCCACCCAGTAGGGCCTGCATCTAAGAGGAAATACTTGAGGCCCAGACACAGCCTCTGGCAAGCAATACCTGGACACAGGAAAAGCCACAAGCTGACCCCACCCAGTGGGGCCTGAATCTAAGAGGAAATACCTGACATTCCAAACATTCCCTATACCCCTGGACAAATGTCAGCCAATCAGGGTCTTGAACCCTGGAAAACCCCTCACCCCAACCTCTGCTATGATAAAAACCCCAGCCTGCCTGGGTTCTGGGCTCTTTGCTCTCGCTGCNGTGTCTGACAGAGGGCCCAAGCTCCAAGCTTGAAGATAATAAAGGCTCTTTGCTTTTACATGCGGGGTTCAGTCTCCATGGTGGTCTTTTGGGGGTCCCCGCAATCTGAGCATAACACCCTAGTCATTCTAAATCCCACCAGGACTAAACCATCACAGATGCTATCTCTCTGGCTGGAAGCTGCCAGTTAGCCATGAGCCCAGGGTTCCCAGCAGTCCCCTGGCCTTCCCCTCCCCGCCCTTCCCCTCCCCTCCCTCCTCTCCCTTTTCCTCCCCTACCTCCCCCTTCTGTCCCTTCTCCTCCCCTCCCTTCTCCTCCCTTTTGCTCCATTCCCTTCTCTATCGTTTTGAGGCGTTCTGCCCTCCTTCTCAGAAGTCCTCTTGTGTAGTGTCCTCCAAAACAACCCAAGCTGGCTGCCTTCCAGAGTCCTCCTGGCTCTAGGAAAACACNGGTCNTTGTCTGCCTCCTCCTCCGTCCCCTTCTTGCTGTGGTGTAACACAGTCCTATCCAGTCTTCACCTGTATATTTCTTTTGGTAAAAGGCAGAGTCCACTCCCTAAACTCCAGGTCTCTGGGTGCCATTGTGAGAGCCAAAGTTACATTTTAAGTTTTAATGACTGTGCCTAAGAGATCATCCATGAAACAAAAATGCCTCTGATCTGCAAACCCCTTGCCCAAGGACAGAGAGTTCCTGAAGTGCTGGAGGCTGTTGTTTATGGGAGATAAGAAGCCACGAGTTTTTCATTCCCTTANGCAAGTTTGTTTGACCCATCTGCACTGATGTGCTTGATCACATGTGGGCNGGAGGTTCACAGGCTGGAGGTATGTCAGGATGTATGCTTGGCCCTGATTGGACCTGATGGGAAATGCAATGAATTATGGGGGTCCCTTCTTAAGCCGCTACAAACTGTGATTCTGGGCCATTTCCCCAGAACCTGGATATGGACCTGGCCAGACCTCATCCACCTGGCCAGTATTTAATTAAAGCTTGCTTCAAATTTGGCTTTAAACCATGGTAGTGGTCTTCTTCTCGATCGGTGGGATTAACACTGGGGGCCATCTTGGGAATTCCCCCTGACTGACCTAACAGGGATGAGGGTGTTTCTTGCCTACCTGTTCCCTCTGCAGAAAGATGAGAGCCAGGCCACCAACCAGACTCTCTGTGAGCTCTCCAGCTCTTCAGCCCTCACTGGAACCTGGAGGAAAGTTGAAGGTTTAACACCTACAGAACCTGCTTCCAGATCTCAGTCCTCTCTCCACAGTTTGCAAGGGAGCCACAACCTTTCAGCTACAGTCAGAAGTCTAGGAAGGACTTAGACCAAGGCTGCTGTGTTTTTCCTGGAGGCTCTACGGGAGAACCCGTTTCCTGGCCCTCTTGGCTTCTAGAGGCTGCCGTATTCCTTGGATCACGATCCTTGCACCTTTCAGTCAGCACTGATGGATTGAATCTTTTACATTGTTACTCCAATGTTCTCTTTCCTGCCTCCCTTGCCCACACTTAAGAACGCGATGATTACATTCTGCCCACCCTGTGTTATGAGCATGCTGCGGCAGGCTGGGCAGATGCACGCCATGTGGGCATGCATGGTGGCAGCAGTGGTGGCAGCAGCCAGTAATTCACAACTCAGACACTGCACCCACATGGAGAGTTTATTATTATAGAGAGATGAAGAGAAAGATAGGAAAGAGAGAGACAGAGAGAAAGAGAGAGAGAGAGGTCGAGGGTACNCACCTTGTGGGAGGAAAAGCAGAAGAGAGAGGAAGGGGAGTTTTTCCTTGGAATGAGACTTTTACGTCAGGACACAGGTTGGTGCCAAGGGGGTGNGATTTCAAGGGGTGGGTNAGAATAGTAACACCCAGATCATCTACAATCTAAGGTAGGCTGACTAGGAAACTTAATTTCATATGCTACCTTCGCTTCCTTTGCCATTGATGGTAATATATTCACAAGTTCCANGAACAAGAATACAGCCACCTGGAGGGTCATTACTTCGCTTGGCACAGCTGTTCCCTGACATACTCAACACATCTCTGAGTCACAAGCTCAGCTCTTTCGACTGTCTCTAAGAAACACCAACTGAGGAATTCCTCAACAGAAAGCGTGTGGATTTGAGTTAGTATTTCCATCAGTTCAGGGCATATACTGCCTATCAGTATCTTGTGACTGGTAATCTGAGCAGGTAAACAGATCTTTCCAATTTTTAAACAACTTTTAGTTTTAGAAAATTCCTAATAAAGTAACACAATCAATGTTCTTTTACTGACTGACATAATATTGTCTTAAAAATATCTGCAAATAAGCCAAGTTTGTAACCCGTTATTTTTGTTGTGGATATTAATAACTCCCTGGATTTCCCAAGGTTTTGTTATAAGAAATGGGATCTATTTTAATTAGATTAAACAAAAGTCACTGGGGAAGAAAGAAATCCATGGAGAAGTCTGAGGGCTATGACTTAGAAATGGAACATCAAATAAACTCCTTCTCTTCCTTCCTGTGTCCCTAAGAAAAAGCCGAGAGAGGGGAGAGAGAAAGCCAGTGCCAATGGCTTGATGATAGTAGCANGAATAAGGAGCAAGAAGGAAACCTGTGCAGCTTTAGACATCTACCTGGGTGTTCACTTATTTAGTTCTATGGCTACCCATCCATTTGCTTGCCTACCTATTTACCTATCTACCAACCTACCTACTTACCTACCTACCTACCTACTTACCTACCTACCTACCTACTTACCTACCTACCTACCTACCTACCTACTTACCTATCTACTTACTTACCTACCTATCTACCTACCTACCTACCTACTTACCTACCTACCTACCTACTTACCTCCCTCCCTGCCTACTTACCTACCTACCTACATACCTACCTACCTACCTACTTACCTATCTACTTACTTACCTACCTATCTACCTACCTACCTACCTATCTACTTACCTACCTACTTACCTACCTACCTACTTACCTATCTACTTACCTACCTACCTACCTACTTACCTACCTACCTACTTACCTACCTACCTACCTATCTACTTACCTACCTACCTACTTACCTACCTACTTACCTACCTACTTACCTACCTACCTACTTACCTATCTACTTACCTACCTACCTACCTACTTACCTACCTACCTACCTACCTACTTACTTACCTACCTACCTACCTATCTACCTACTTACTTACCTACCTACCTATGTGTCTCTTTTTGACTCTTTTTGACACACACTAAATGGCTCCGCTGAGCCCATCATAGAGGCTTCGTATTTCTGACCTGGTTATGAGTTTCAGTTTCCAAAACATTAGGACAGNTTTAATGACCNGAGATGAGGCTGGGAGCAAGGTTAAAGGAACTGGTCTTTGAACTCTACAGGACTGCCATCTAANTCAGCCTCCACACTGGCTGATTACAGAGAAACCTGCCTACCCTTCTTAATGAATTGGGGACTTATTTGGGTCTCAGTTTCCTAGCTGCAAAATGGGTAGTGTACTAGACAATCTGTACGGTTTCTGACAAGGTTTTTGGTGTTGATGTTTGAGACTGGGACCTCACACTACAGCCCAGGCTGATCTCAGACACATGAAAATGCCCTTGACTCCTCTTTCCCAAGGGCTGGAATTGTGGGCATGAACCACACTCCTAGCTAAGCTGCTGACAATTTAGGTGTTACCTGTCTTTCTTCAGATCTCCCTGGATGGATCACCGTGAATGAGTTAGTNAGCTGACTGACTCATTCATGAACACAGGTCTACGCATTTCCTGTGTAGCAGGCAGTGTTACAGAAAACAGGATCAGCCCTGCCCTCTACCAGTCTACTTCACACTGTCACTCACTGGTCAGTTTACGATCTCAACAAAAAGCAAAGAGGTGTTGACTTAAGAAAATCACTATACTATGTAACTGCTAATGGGAAGAAAATAAAGGTAAACCATGAGAGCTCTCCAATTAACAACAACAGAACCTAGGTTCAAGAGAACCTCGGCCCCGCAATTTCTACCTAACCAAGAGCGTCTGAATAAGGTGATTCTGGAAGCCCTGTTTGGAAACAAGACAGTTAGTTTACTCTGGGCCTGTCTCGCCCTCTGCTAAATTCAGCAGCAGAGGAGGAAGGAGGGACAATTTTGCAGAACTTTTGTTTAGTTGGAAGAAAAGAGAGAGAGAGAGAGAGAGAGAGAGAGAGAGAGAGAGAGAGAGAGAGAGAGAGAAAGTTGGGCCAGAGATTGATTGGAACATGCTAGGTTTGGTGTACCAAATAGGACCAAATGAATGTATCAGTGGACAATAGAATTTGGGCCTAAAGTTCAAAGGAAATGTCAGTCTGGGTAGAAAAGAGTTCATGATTGTCCTCAGCATATAGATGGTGTTTGTGAGAACACCAAGGGAGTTAAAGGCATTTAAAGAAGAAAAGGAGACAGAACAGGAACTCTAATTTCTTAGATATAAGACCAAAAAGGACAGTCAAAAAGATAAGCAGCATACTGGATGAGTCTAGAATTGTAGGAGCCAAGCATTTTGGTTTTGAAATGTTTAATGAAGAAGGAATGGTTAGGGATGTAGCTCAATTGGTAGAGTGTTTGCTTAGCATGCACAAAGCTGTGGACTAGATCCCTAGCAACATATGAACTTGGCATGGCAGGTGGAGGCAAAGAAGGATCAGAAATTCATGAGTGCCACCCTCAGCTCCATAGCCAACATAAGAACTGAGACCCTGTCTGTAAGGAAAAGGGAGTGGTGAGCAGTCAATTGCTGCCAAAAGCCAGGAGGTAGAAATTAACCATTAGATTTGGAGGACAGTGCTGACCTTGATAGGAACAATTTCAATGGAGGATAGAGACGCAAGTATAACTAGAGAGCAATGGAGGAAAGGGAGGTAAATGGGAGTTTTAATTCTTTTAGTACATTCCTATGAGAATAAAAGCAATTGGAGAGATGGCTTAGTGAGTTAGCGTGTCAGCTGCTCAAGTGTGAGGAACTGAGTTTGGATTCCCTAGGATCCATGTAAAAGGCCAGGTAAACCAGGNGGCTGATTTGAGACACCCCTGTCCACACTACCCTAACCACAGTGCATCTTAGTGAGAGAGCGCAGGCTGATTTTAGTGACACTCCTTTTTGTGACACTCCTTTTTGTGACACACCCTGGTGTGGCCCTGGTGCAGCCTACTTATGCAGACCAACTGAAGAGCCACCATAAAACATCTAGGAGGTCCTAGCTGGTTTACACTGCTACTCCTGAAAAAAAAGAGAGAGAGAGAGAAAGAAAGAAGGGAGGGAGGCAGGAAGGGAAGGAAGACAGGAAGGAAGGAAGGAAGGAAGAAAAGAAAGGAAGAAAGAAAAAAGAGTTTTGAGAGATGTCTACTTTCCCCAACCATTTCAGACTGAGAAGGCATTTTCCCACGTTGCACAGAGGAGCACAGCTGAAGAAACAAACAGCAGTATTCCTCTCGGGCTTTTGTCCCGAGATTCCCACCAGTTCAGCATCAAGAAGCCAGCCTGTGCAAGGGTCAACCTCTTTAAAATTCTCATCCACGGAAGGCTGGCTCTTGTTGCCTAGTGACTGCTGTGTGGCTTCCTGCTGTCACTCACCTTGTCNCCAGAGCTATCCTCTACTCTCATAAGGAAGGTTATGATTGGACAAAGGTGACATCATAGCAGAAGAAGGAATTACATTGCTTTGTCAAGACAGCCACCAATAAGATGACCCAAGAGTTGGTGGCAACGTGTTCATTTTTCTTTGTGTCTTTCACACCGAGCTAACAAATTCAATGGGCATTCTCCTCCATTTCTTGGAGCGCCAGGATTGCAGGTGTTTCTGATGGATTTTTGCCCATATAAATATTCTTTGACACCGTGTGGATTCTCTTTACACCATTTAATCAATGCTAGTAGCCCAGCCAAAACCTTTCCTGCCAAGGACTTGGCCAGCACTCGGGAAGCTGCAGATCACAGGCAGCAAATGACTGCCTACAGCTCATTATCACACCCCGGACTGTAGCGCTGAATTCTGTGCAAGGCAACTCTCCTTGGTGNTTATCTGAGAAGTGCCTAAAGTGCTTCCAAAGCNCCCATCTCAAGGATGGCTTCAGAATATGATGCAGGGCACATACAGAAGGCATCAAAGGAGGAAAGTGGAGGAAAAATAGTGATTAACGCTAAAAGCCTATCTACTTTTAAAATCAAGCGCTTGGAGAAATCTCACACAGTTTAGATAACAAATACAGCTCTGATTACTTTTGCAATTGACATCGCACATATTGGCCCTGCTTTGAGAATCAAGCCTCACGGTGCTTGTTTTATTCGGTGACTTACACCATGTACACTCTTGACTATTTCAGCCATTGAAGACACCCTCTGTGCGATTGCAGGGTTGCTTGCAGCCTCATTGTGCTTGNCTGCTGAATTAAATCCTCAGTTAAATGCTCTCTTTTCTTGGTAAATATTTAGTATACAGCATCGTCACTGCTGGTATAATTGGATAATTGCTTCCAATTAATGCTCTATTTCAAAAGCTACAACTCCATAGGAAGCTTAGTTGAGCTGTAACAAAGGCAGACCCCCACGGGAAACTGAAGAGAGCAAATTCTTTTCTGTGATCCTGCTGGAAAGCAAGGGGAGAAAGAGAAAGGAGAGAGAGAGAGAGAGAGAGAGGGAGAGAGAGAGAGAGAGAGAGAGAGAGAGAGAGAGAATAAGAATATATTCTCTATGGTCCTGATTATAACATCCACTGATAACGATGAGCGTGTGTCAGCTGCAACCTGGGAGGACATGCTGCCTCTCACCAAAGCTGGCTACACACCATTATTTCCTGCTTGAATAACTAGCTTGTCCTTAAAGTGAATTAAAGCTGGTCATGCATTTTTTGAGCACTTTCAGAAAAAAAAATTCATATAATTTCCTTTTAAGAACTCAGATTGGGAGCTGGAGAGATGCCTCAGTGGTTAAGAGCACTTACTGCTCTATCAGAGGATCCTGGTTCAGTTCCTAGCACTCTCCTAGTTCCTAGCTCACAAAACACCTGTTACCCATCCCAAGGAATGCAGCGCTCTCTTCTGACCTGCAGTGAGCACTCACCCACACATTTGCATATATAAACATATACACACATAAATAAATAAAATGAATCTTTTAAAAAAGGGTGGGGTGCTGGAGAGATGNCACAGAAGTTAAGAATACTTGCTGTCTTTCAGAGGACCTGGGTTCAGTTCCCAGCACTGGAAAGGTGGCTCACAACCACCCTTAACTCCAGTCTCAGGGGATCTGGCACTCTCTTCTGATCTCCATGGGCACCAGGCACACATACGGTGTACATTCATACAAGTAGACAAAACACTCATACACATAGTATAAATCTAAAAAGAGAAGGGCCGGAGAGATGGCTCAGCAGTTTGAATACTCAGTATGAGTACTGCTCTTCCACAGGAGGCAAGTCCTGTTCCTCATAATCACCCNTAACTTCAGTTGCAGGGGTCCTGACNCCCTCTTCTGGCCTCCTGGGGCACTGCATGCATATAGTACATAGACATACATACAGGCAAAACACCCATATACATAAAATAANAAATAATAAATCNGAGAAAATTGAAAATAAGTAAAAAAGCAGAATCCCAGTAAGCTTTCTTCCTTCTGTGTATGTGTGTTCCTTCACCCTCCTGCATCTCTCAAGCCCTGGCCCTAGACAATTGCCCATCTGGTTTCTGTTATGTTACANNGGACTAAATTTGTCTCCTTAAAAATCCCACGTGGTGGTTTCAGTGAGAATGATCCCCACATACTTGAATACNTGGTTCCCAGTTGGTAGAACTGTTGGTGAAGGCAGGAGATATAGCCATGTTGAAGGAGGTGTGTCACTGGGGGCAGATTTNAAAAAACCCTAGCCATTCCCAGTGTGCTCTTGCTCTGCCTCCTACTTACAGATCAAGATTTGAGCTCTCAGCTGACCAGCCACCATGTCTTTGCACTACCATCATGGACTCTAGCCCTCTGAAACTGTAAACCCCAAGTAAATGCTTTCTTCTATAAGTTGCCCTCGTCATTGGTGTCTTATAGCAACAGAAAAGTAACCGACGCCATGCAAATGGGAATTTATTTTTTTGGAAAATGGCTTCATGCACACTCTTACAATTACCAGTTTAGCTTTTTTCTCTCTCTACTCCGCACTGTCCTCCTTCCCTTTCTATCCTTTTCGCTCTTCATTCCTAAAGGGACTTGATTGTCCCTTGAATGTCCTAAAGGGACATTCCTAAAGGGATTGCCCATGCTGGGCAATCACTCCATCACTGAGCTCTACCTCACTCAGTCTTTGTATTTATTTACTTTTTTATTTTGAGATGGTCTCACTAAGTTTCCCAGGCTGCTTTCAACTCACTCTGTATAGCCTGGGTAGGACTTGAACATCTTTCTCATCCTCCTGCACTAGCCTCCCAAAGCTGGGCTTATAGGCCTGTTTCACAGCCTGGCTGGTTATTTTTCATGATTAGATTATGGGTTTGGGAAGAAGAGAACAGACATGAGTCCCATGTTNACACCGTATCAACTGTCGGTGCTGTGAATGTGGTCGNGGCTGTTGAGGTAGGTCTAGCTGGCCNATCTGAAGCGGAGTTCTACACTGTAAATGTCCCTGCTCCCCCNCAAGTCCCCATCCCTTGCCCAGCAAAGGCTTGGGGAAAATGTGAGCATAGCCCACTAAGGAAACTTGAAGCTCACTTCNGACCCCTGGGGTGGAATATTCACAGTTCATTTGNAAGTCTTGGAATAGATTTGNCTCTTTTCCTCACTTCTGAGTTTATTGGCTGTTTCTATCAGATGGACTCACTGGATACTTCTTTATACTCCTCTCCTTCAGCCACTCATCTTACCACCATCTCCATAGTTTTACTTTTCCCAGAATGTCNTATTGTTGGGATCACAGCATTCACCTTTCCAGATTGGTTTTGTTTTGCTTTTCAAGACAAGATTTCTTTGGGTAGCCCTGGGTATCCTAGAACTTGCTCTGTAGACCAGGCTGGCCTTGACTCAAGGAGATCCACCTACCTCTGCCTCCTGAAGTGCTGGGATTAAAGACATGTGCCACCACTGTATGGCCCACATTGGTTTTACTTAGTTAAGATGCATTTATTTTTCCTTCATGTCTTTTCAAGGCTTACTAGTGCATTTAAAAAAATTATGGCAAAAATGTATGTAGAATTTACTAATTTGNCTATTTAAATAGTATTATTNAGTAGCATCAGGAACATTCAGTGTTGTGTAACCAAGCTCCAAAACTATTCTCACTCTGTAAAACTTAAGCTCTGTGCACATTAAACAATCCCACCCCTCTACCCTAAGCTCCTACTTTNTGTCTCTATCAGTTTTATTACTATAGGTACATCATCAAGATGGGATCATTCCATGTTTTATGTTGTAGCTCGTGTATTCAATTTAGCATGACTTTCTTAAGTTTTTCCCCAGTTGTAATGAGTCACATTTCCAGGACTCATCAGCAATGAGTAGCAGTGAAGGGCACAATGTGATCAGGTTAGGAAAAACAGGGAAAAGGATTTAGTGATACCCCCAAAATTAGTCTTCAAGGTGCTAACAGAAACTGCTTTTATAGGAAAGGGAGACAAAGGGGGATGGAGCAGGCGCCCTGGTGAACAATGATCTTGCCCAGGGCAGTGGTTTGACTCATTATCTTGGGTCTGATTCTACAAAGGGATCTGGCAGAGCTGGTATCACTGTCATCACCGAAAGGAGCCATCCCCAAGAGATGACTACTCTTGCTTTGAGGGCAGCTTGCGGGGTGATTGTCCCCATTTGGGGGTGATCTGTCCTGTTAGGTTTGGTGAGTCCCTGGCCATGAAGATATTTGTCAAGCAGAACTAAGAGTAACTGGAGAGGNGGAAGTAAATAAAGAAGCAGAGAAGAGCAAAATAGAATTGGTTCTTCCAATTCTTTTTGAGTATTTACTCAGTACAGACCTGATCACACAATAGCCTAGATTTTAAATTTGAGAAATGTTCATATTGCTTTTCAAAGTGGCTATAACCATTCTGAATTAAGTACTCAAGACCTCCAGTTTCCCCACATCCTCATACAAGCACCAGTAATCACTCACACACACACACAACTTCAGCCAAGAGTAGTGCCAACACCCCTGCAGTCCCATCAGCAGCACGGCTGCGAAGGGCTAGCGAGACCCTGTCTAAACAAGCAACCCAAGGCTGGTGGGATTGCTCTTCTGGCAACACCACTTGCTACAAAAACCTGAGCACCCGAGTTCAGGCCCCAAAACCCACAGTGGAATGAGAAAACCAACTCCCCAAAGTTGTCCTGACTTCTACACATGCATGTCGGTATGATGTGCCAGTGTGCCTGCATGCACAGGCATACCCACACACACACAAGATATTTTAAAAATTAAAATATTGTAAAAACGCTTGGATGACAAGTTTCACTTACACCACCCTTCAAATTAAAGAACAGCAAAAGCACAAAAAAATGTTACAAAACGACGTTTACTCTGCAACTTTATCATAATGAATTGCATCTCTTTGGTAAAAATAAACTTTATAAACATTTTAATAGTCAGAGATTAGATACAAAAACTAAACATTTGTAAGTTGTTTTACTATGAGCAAAGACTGGCAACTGAGAAGTGGTTCACTTATGGCTGGTCATCTATTGGCAGTTAAACTCAGAAGTTTTTATGCTACATCAGAAAAGAGGAAACAATTTAATAAGAAATTCTTTAATCAAAAAGTATTCTTATACTTTTGTTTAAAAATAAATAAGTTACAATGAATTGGCAATTATACATTTTATACACACTATATGATGGCAACATAATACTTTAAAATTAAGCACTTTGTTTAATAAAAAAGTACAATTTTGAAAACAAGTTTGACAATGGCACTGGCAGTTAGATGCAAAGAATGTTCTTGAAAAATGGCAGGTATAACATTAAAATACTCTATTTTTGCCTTTCAATAAATATTTGACTACATCATTAACACATTGGAGTAAACTTTAATCAAAATTTACACATTTCAAAGTTAAGAAGAAAAAAAAACCCTATGACATATATGTAAACTGGAAAGCCTCAGAAGTCGTTTTAGAAAATGCTNTAGTTTTCCAAGGGTGTTAAGTAGGCTTCTATTTTGGATAACAGTCTTGAGGCTTTGTGGAACACTCCCACCTGCAGCCCAAGCTGATAGGAAAGGCCTCCCAGTCTACAAAGACAGACATTCCCTTAACACTCGCTCTAGCTTTCAACTGCGCTAACGTGCATTTAACTGACCATCTAGTATGAACCCTTTACAAATGCCTCAGAAAACAGTGAAAAAAAAAATACATATGCTGAACTTCACAATATACTAAGGAATCTAAGAGAAGTCATGCTGGCTGAGAACAGGCAAGGGTCCCAGGTGGGAAGGGGATGACGCACCCCTTGCTTTTCTACTGATCTAGGCAATGTTTTCATTTTGAATTAAAAAGCAAAAGATCAACTAATTTAGTAATATATTGCACAAACAAATTTCAAAGACATATTCAAGAAACACTGATTCTCTTGGCCACGTGGAAAATAAAGATAATAGTGCCAAGACACAGCTTTTCCTAGGGATCCTTTAAAATTGGAACTGGTTGCAACAAAATTCTTATTTTAAGACAAAGTATACCTTAGCTAAAACAAGTTTAACATGTTGAAACATGTATGTTGTCCCTGGATTCTAGGTTGTGTTTATTACACAAAGTGTGTTAATTATTGGGAATTTCCAGTCCATGAGGTTCAGAACGACTTCCTTAACTGGAAGCTTCCACCTACGTCTCTATCTGAGCACTCCAAGCGGGAGTGTGATCCCCGAGAACATCACAAGGGGCCAGAATGAAGAAGGCTCTCCCCTTGAGATAGATGCCTGNACACAACAGCACACGCAAAGCGAGACACTGAATTCCATACAAGAACTAAGTGCACAATGTTAGGGAACTCTGCTGTTGGTGCACAGGCAGGTATCATCCTTGCTAATGGCTACAGCTTTAAATAAAAGTCCACTGANGAGGGAAAGAAAATCAAAGAATTTAAATTATTGTCTAATAGGCAATCTGAAGAGGTCTCTTAGAGCTAAGAATAACTCTTTCCTCCTACTTCAGATCATTTCCTCTAGTTACAGAACAGCTAATAGACAGGAACTTGGAGAAACACTTGTGGCAGACAACTTCAGAACAGAATGCAATGAACCCGATCCTGGACACCGTGCAAGGCCAATCCAGAGGGCCGTGGTAATTAGNTTCAAAATATTGTGCTATTCAACCAAACTTTCTAATCTTTTTATGATTTACACCATGGTAAAACCACACTTTTATTTGGTGTTTTATTCACTGCAGTAAAAGACTAACTTCACTTAGCTCTTTTTTGGAGAGATAACATTTATGTGTTAGAAAAACTTCAAATTCCTCATCCTGCATTATCAATAAAAGAAAAAAAAAGTCTGTATTTTAGTAGCACCCATTCCATTAATGTGGCTATCGAGATTTCATTACAGCTAACATGGAAACAGGACTGTACCAATGCTATTACAGCTTAAAGTGTAGTCAATTAAGAAACATGCCTTAGTTTTTCTTCTCGTTTGACAGTGTTGCCCAAGTAAAATTTAGAAATAAAAATTAAAACATTTATCTCTTAAAAAATCCAAGAAAATGCTTTATAGTCATAAAAAACATTTGAAAGCAGGAAACTAACCTGAGCCTGTGTATGTGTGCATACAACAAGTGTATATATGCATATAAATTGGAAAACTGCAAAGAAGGTCACTGTCTAGGATACAGGATGTATCATGAAATAAGACTAAACTTTCCCAAAGTGTCTCCCACCACTGTAAAAAAATATATTTGTGAGTTTCAGTATTAGTATCCCTGTTCTGAATACTATAGTCAAACTGTAAGTGATACGAAAACTGTCTCATATAAGCAGTTTTGTTCAAATACTTAAAATATCTTAGCCAATGCACTTTTGGAATAGTAATATAAAATCTTTTAGCATGAGTTAATGGCACATACAGGTATTACATTGCCTCTCAAAAAGTTTTGTGTAAGACCTAATTTTTATACGTATTTTGAAATCCCTGAAGATATTTATGTCTACAGTTTCCTATCAAGTGTTTTAAATCTAATTCATTACACATATAATTTTAATTTATATAAAGCTTGGAAAGTTTTGCCCTCAATGACCTACTTTACTTACGATGTCATAATATAGCTTAACAATATTTCATTACATTATGTTTAGAAAACAAATGCAAGATTCTCTTTCTGTAAAAGTGTGTAAAGATGGATGTTATTCCATGACATACTCTGGCTGTATCCTCTCGCTGGACAATTTTTGCTTAACAAAGACAGCTAGCAGCTAAAACTTAAACACACTTGCAAAGTACTCCGGAAAAGGGTAAAGGCCCCAGGGATGCTATGCATTAACTGTGAGGTAAAAACATTTCAAAGATACTATTGCAATAGGAATTGGAGTCTTGAGATGAGCCACACCCCCAAATGGCCTTTCCTAAACCTCAGAACTGGATTCTCTACAAACAGAGAAACTTTTAGGCATCTAGGGGCTTTCCCATTTATATTTGGCCATGCTCATGCTGCAATGAAGAATAACTTAAAACAAGACTAAGACAAAAGATACACATTTCATCTCTGGATTGTGTCAAGAGAGGAGCACATGAGAAAGATGCTAGCATATGCTTAACTACATAGGTAACTACATTTAATTACAGAACGGGAAGAAAAATGAAAATACTGAGTTACCAATTCTTATATTTTTGACTAGTTAACAAGAGAGATTGATTTTTTCCCTACAAGTTTAAGACAGAGGCTGAGAATTTTCTTATACAAAAATTTTCCAAATCTGGGAGACACTTATTCACAAAAATTATGTTTTGGGGCCTTTATATCAGATTTACAATTAGGCATGATCCTAAGAGCAACTGTTTAATTTAACAAAACAAAAAGAGGAAAAGCAACCAAAAATTATTTAGAAAGAAACAAGTGGCACTCCTCCNTCACCCNCAAGCTAAAGAGGTCCGCTATGGCTCTGATATCCCTTGTAAAGAGTTAAGTAGAAGAGTATTGCCACACTTGAAAGTAACTTCACACTAACAAGTATTTCTACTTTTCCCGGTGTTTCTGACTTTGTGCCTTTGCAGTACTTATGAGGGACCCAAGGCAGGTGCGGATCCCAGCCAGGTGGAGCAGTGACCCAGCTGCTTCTTTGAGCTCCTCATCAATTTCTTGACATGACTGTTTTCGCATCTTTTTGCCTGGCTGTCCTTTCGGAGCACTGTCTTCATGAGCTTGTGGTGCATAGCCACTGTCTCCAAGAGGGTCATCCTCATCATCAGCATCCGTGTCTTCTTCACTGTGGAAGCCCTCGCTGCCGTCGCTTCCCGCATGGCTACTCTTTGGGATGAATTCAAACACCTCCTCTACAGAAGACAGGGAAGACACGCTAGCCCGGGATGCGCAGCGTTGAGCTGCCATGCTACTGGCACTGTAATTGTGGTCTGCCTTTGGGTCGATGCTGGCGGCTGGAGAATGGCTCTCCTGCAGTCCCACAGCGCCAGGGGCACTGAATGCACTGCTGTAACCCCTCTTCTTCTGCAGTGGTGTTTTAAGAGGCAGAGGCTTCTCACCTGTGGGAAACAGAACTTGTATCAAGTCAGAGGTATCTGACTGCAAAAAAATCCCCCAAAACTCTCACTTTTGAGTAATAAGAGCTTGTAACTAGTAGTTTTGTAGGATTTTCCCCATATAGTATTCTATCTATAGTCATTAATCTGAAACATTTAAAAACCAGTTANAGATAGCCTAACCTTTCCATGGAACATAAAAGTTACTTTGTACTATTTGCAAAGAATGTCTCAATATGACTACACCACTGCTTGACAATTTCCTTGTGGGGATTTACACTGTTCCCAAGTTTATACTTGTTCAAGTAACGCTGCAGGAACAAAATTTGTTGGATATCCTTCTCATACACACACACTTTCTAGGAGGGATGGTAAGAAATGTAAGGGCTGAATAAAAAGGTAAGTGTATTTTAAATTCAAGTATGCTCAAACGACACCTGGGGACTGTAACAATTAACCAACATATATGAAAAAAACCTACTTTCATACTACACTAGCCATCACTTACAATTTTTGTTTCCTAAACTAAAGGCAGTATCTTAAACTTACTTTACTTTGCATCTCCCCATATTTCTTCTTCTGAGAGTTACTTTCATATATTTTGCTGANTTTTCTGCTATCCTGTTAATTTTTCTTTACTTTAAAATGTTTTTATTTAAATATTTTTAGTACAATATACTTTTCTCACNTTCTTTCCCCTCTTAACTCCTTTCCACCCACCTACTCACATAGCCTTATATTTTCTCTCTCAAAGAATAAAAACAAAACACAAAAACTGAAAATCAAAACAGACTGACTAAACCAAACAAATGCAGTAAGAACAAAATAAAATTAAGTTAAACTAAACACTAAAAGCAGAACACTCCTCCTGACCTGGGGTCTACGACTGGAATGAACAGACTTTCCTCTCCCAGCAGGTATTAACTGCACATGGCTTCTCGGTTAGGGGGACTCTGTGCCCACTTCCCTCCTTAGTGTGGGGTTTTTCTGTTTGAACCTGTACAGTCTTGAGCATGCTGCCAATCTCCGTAAGTTCGTATCCACATCAGTACTATTGTCTGGAGAGCACGCCTTTCTTTCCACTACCTCTGGCTCAAATCCCTCTGCTTCTCTTCCACACAGAGCCCGGAGCCTGAGTGGCAGACTAGTGTGGCAGCTGTGGGTCCTATCTGCTTAATTCTCACGTGTTGGACCTTTTACAGACATGGTATTAATCTATTATANAGAGTTAAAAAATTCTTTCAGTATTCTGCTTTACTTCTCTTATTTTTTGGGGTGCTTGGGGTCAAACTTGCCCAGAGCCTTGTGAATGTTAGACAAGCCTCCTAACACATGCTGAAGTCCCCAGCCTCCCACTTATTTCATTGTTTGGAGACAAGGTCTTACATATCTCAGACTGGTCTCAAACTGGCTNTCTAGCCAAGGGTGATCCTGAACTCCTGGTTTTCTTGCCCCACTTTCCAGGTGCTGAGATTACAGGAGTACACCACCAATCAAAGAACTTTAATTAAATCTGTCCATCTTTTCCTTATGGAATTTTCCTTTGCAATTTGTATCTTAATATTGTCTTATTCCAAACTCAAAAATCTTTACAAAATTATTTTGTGTATGTGTATGTGCACTTGGGCCTGTGTACGGAAGTCAGAGGACAAGCCCTCAGTTCTCCCCTCCTACCACACAGGTCCCAGGAACTGAACTAAGGATCAGACTTGGTGACAATCATGTTTACCCACAGAGCCATCCCACCAGCCCAAATGATAAATCTTTCCCATAGTGTTATTTGTAGCTTTCATCTCTATTTTTAGCCCCTCAAGCTTACTTCTGAAAAGCAGTTCCCCCTCCATTTCTTGATCAACACAACAATCTCCCACAGCATTAACTTCAGTTTTTTCAAACGATTATATAAATGTTAATAATACAACAGAAACTGAGTCATTCAGATTAAAGCACAGTTTAGTGGAGAAGAGGTAATTCTGCTATGACAGTCATCTNGTATTTTAAAATCATTAGTTTGAAAAGGCACTTATAAAATGTATTTTAAAAAGAAAAGGATGATTGCTTACATTCTAAAATCTCTTGTTCTATTGAAGTATTTAAAAGTATCATTGCAGTGGCAGCATCAATATCAGACTCTGAAAATAGAAAAGAGTGGTAGCATTAATGTCAAAAATGGCAGCATCAGGACNAAGGTGGCCTGCAGTCATGACATACACCTTCAATCCCAGCATTTAGGAAGCAGAGGCAGATCCCTTTGAGTTCAAAACCAACCTGAGGCTGGAGAGATGGCTCAGATGTTAAAGGCTAGGCTCACAACCAAAAAACAAAACAGTTCTTATTGATAATTTTTGAACAAGTATTTTATGTGTATTAGTGTTTTGCCTACATGTGTATCTGTGCAACACTTGTGTGTCTGATGCTTGCAGAGGCTGTTCAAGGCTATCACATCCCTTTTTTTTGGAGGGGGGAGGGGATATTTTTTGAGACAGAGTATCTCATTGGTCTGGAACTTGCCAAGTAGGCTAGCCCGATTGGTAAGGCAGCCCCACCTCCCTAGAACCTGAATTACAAGCACCTGGCTTTTACAAGAACCCCCGGGTTCTGGGGCTCAGGCTCCCGTCCTGTACGAAAGCACCTTACAGACTGAGCTCTACCTTCTCTCCCAGCCCCAGCACTATACATTCTGTCTGTCTGGAGACAGGACCTCACTATGTCACATAGGCTAGCCTAAGAATCCTGATCCTCTGCCTCTGGAGTTTAGAATTAAGGTGTATGTATGTCTCACAGGGTTTACAGAATGACCTCAAGCTGGGTATTCTAACAGGGGCACAAAAACCATGAACTCCAGACTAGCCAGGGATACAATGAGAAACCTTGTCTCTAAAATGCTTAATAGGACCAAGACAGCTCAGAAGGTAAAGGTGCTTGCTGCCAAGTCTGACTATCTGAGTCACAACACAGGATCCCACGTGTTAAGGAGAGAAGCAACTCCTGAAAGCTGTTCTCTGACAGTGCCCATGAATATACACCACAAATAAATGTAACTAGAAGATTCTATTTCAGATGAAGCCACCAGGCTATCACATCTACACACGAAAGTTTTCCTTCCTCNTGGTGATACNAGGCCAAATAACTACTTGAAGAAACAAAATGGTGAAAGCAATGATTATAAACTTAAGCTTAAAAGATAAAACAAGATCTAGATACAAAGTTTCCATTCATTGTATCTTAAATTGGAAATGTTTATACTACAAATTTCAATTTACTTGCTTTANCTTACTTTCTATTACCATAGACAATGAACCTTGAAGNTATTGACTTGTTTACTCCCCAACATGACTGCAAATGCTCTTAGGGTAGGCAATGTTACTGGGATTTTGTTGTTACTTGTTTGGGGAGACAAAAGTCTATATATCCCAGGCGGGCCTTGAACTAGCATTCCTCCAGCCTCAACTTCCTGAGTACTGGGGATTAAAGACATGAACCATGAGACCTGACCTATATTACCACACTGGGTTTTAATAACAAGTTCATGTATATCTCACATGTNAGATACTACTGTACCTGCCTGTAATTCTAGCATTCCAAAGGTAGAAAAAATGAGTTCTAGGTCAGCCTGGCCAAAGAACTTATCTCAAAAAAATAAACAGAGGGGCTCCCTAAAACTCAGGTGGGATTTGTATTTCAGCGATGGACCTCTGGAATACAAGTGCTCAAGGATTAGCACTCCTCCTTNCTGTTTAGTAAACATCCAGGATTACAGTGGAACTGTAGAAAATAGTAGAATACAATGTACTCTCCATTCTGTTATTCATCCAATAAGTTCAATGTCCTACTGTGAGCCTAACATTATTCCAGACTGAAAACAGAGCAGGAAAAAGAANTAAACTGTCATCTCTCAGAATATAAGGAAACAATTAAAACACAGTGGTGATAAGCATGAGGAGAAAAAGTAGAGCAGGTAACAGTTGGATGAAGAGCTCAGGGAGGCTGGGGAATGTCCAAAGGCAAAGCACAGAATGTGCACTGACAGGCCACTGGTCACAACAGAGAGGCTGGACAAAACAGAGGTNTCCCATTCCTGCCTCGTGAGACTTGAGACAATTTGATAAGAGTTCATCACGCTTTTGAAAAAAAAATGCAGCTATTACATGTTGTCATACTGTGAACTGGAAAAAGTCAAGCAGTTTTCCAAGTCAATGTTCCCAACTGTGGAGAACAGCTAAGAGAGTGGTGGGTGGGCTGGGTTTCAAACCCCACTCATGCCCAGCCAAGTGTTCTGGCACAACTCACAACTTAGCAGGACTACTATTCCATAAATAATTCTCTCCATAAAAGGGGATTTAATCTTGTTCCCATATTTTTTAAAATGGGGGGGGGTGATAGTGAGAGAAAATCTAACAAGGAAAATTAAAACACCTAAAATGCTTCTCATTTAAAGTCAGTGTATATCTGTATTCCTTTTTAAAAAGATTTGTTTTTATTTATGGATGCACGTGTGTCCAAGGGCGCCTGCTGAGGCCAAAAGAGGTGTTGGATCCTTAGAGCTGGAGTTTCTGGCAACTGTGAGCTATCTGACATGGGTGATGGAAACTAAACTTGGGTCCTCACACGAGCATCAAGCACTCTTTGCCATTTTTTGACAATTAACTCTGAAACAATTTAATTTCAACATTAAAAATCCAAACCATTATGGAATCCAAGAACACAATTAACAGGGATTGCCCAAAGTAGAATCTTGAACTTCTTTTAACAAAACCAACAAAAATCCTCTTTATTGGTAGTACAACTAATCAGTTTGGGTGTTAAATTTAAACAGAATGTATATTTACTTATGACCACAACCGAAAATCTTTTGTTATTTTTTTCCTTCAGATTGCTTACACTATTTTAAAGGTGGTGTTTTTGAAAAGCTGCAACACCGCGAGCTGCATTATACAGCAGCATGTCTAACTCATTTGCAAACCACAATTTGATGTTCAAATCACTTCTAATCAAGACACACTACTGATTTCCTACCTGGGTCAAACAGCAATCCATCAAAACAGTTCATGTCCTTCCTCTACTCTTCTCCCCTTTCTTTGTTTCCTTGAAAGTCTTACTTCAATTGTTCAGCAATCCTCCTGCCTCAGGCCTTCCAGTTAAGGAGATTCCGAGCATGCGCCACTTTGCCTGGCCACACTGCCAACCTCTACCTCTTGATTTATGCTTCCTTACTCTTGATCTTGGAAAATTATTAGAAAATTTAAAAAAAATCTAGAATACCAATCTTAATCNCTTGAAACAGCCAAAACAAACTTGTTCCTAGTGACTGGTTCTCAGTCCATATGCTTAAAGAATATGAGAACAATCAGTCATATTTAAATGGCTCTGAGCTTAGTAATAATTATAAAAGAATTTACCTCCTCTATCAAAATGAACACATATAATTACAAGTTATCNAAAAATGAGAAGCCGCCTCTTAGAATTCTTTAAGCAAGGCAGCAAATTCATTTACAACTACCAGTATTTTAATCCATCTGGTCCACTGGTTTGCTTTCACTTTAATTTTAAAAATATGCTAACCTGCAACCATAAATTCGTAATTAATGTGCAGTTAACCTTCAACATCACCATCAACTGCTAAATTACATATTTATGTGTAGTACCTAAGTGTTTTAATAAAATAAACAGTGAAACTTGGTAACTACAATGAGTTCATTTCTGGTTTCCTTACTGCCCTGGCAGCTCAGCAGTACTTTTCACTGTGCTGTCCCAGTTTTGCTGATTATAGCTTCTCAAGTTCCCATAACTGATCTCTGCTCTTATGTGTCTAGTGGTAGCTCAAGACAACGGTCGGTCAGGAACGGATTCTATGGTGGNACAGCTGAATGTATTTTAATACTAGAGCCCTACAGGATGCTAAGTNATTTTTGTAAAACAAAACTAGTATTTTACTCTCATTATTTGAAGATCTTCAGCAGCTTCTTCAGTGCCTCCCATCTTGTAGGAAGGAGCACAGGACACAAGCTCCTAACTCCTGGATCTGAATCCCTCTATGCCACTTACCAGTTAGGTAACCTTGAGAAAGCTACTTGAATCTCTTTAAAGTTTCCTCTCCTTATTTGTTTAAAATATAGAAACATCTCAAAAGGATCAAATGAGACCATGCTGCAGGCACTGCAGTGAGCACTGGAAGCAGCTGTTCCCATGTCCTATGCCTCTGCTTCCCTTTGCCTTGCCCACATGAAATAAACAAGCACACCTGCATGGTCCTCTCCTACACACCTAGGCTGCAGCTACACTCATCAGTATGCTTGCCAGAGGCCTAGCAACGACCACACAACTTTCTGAATGCTAGCATCCCATCCTGTAACTCTGCATGTCCTACATCAAACTCTCACTCAGAGATTAAGCAACCTTGCTATTTGTGAGGCTCAGTAGCTCAAGCATCAGCTCCTTTCTGAAGATGGAACTACACCAATTTGTGCATCATTTTTGCACAGACTCTCATTTTCTTTGTTTATTTGAGTCAGTGTCTCTCTATATTAGACCTGGCTGTACTGGAACTCACTGAGATCTGCCTGCCTCTGCCAGGGATTAAAGGAATACACCTCCATGCCTGATCTTCATTTCTTCCCTAAAAGAGTCTTTCTGCCCAGATTAATTTCATACTTACTACCTCCTCCCTCTGCATAATCCTGCAAGTCAACCTTCCTCAGTTAAACTACTTCTCTCTTTTCTCTTTCTCTTTTTTTAGAGGGTGTGTTGCTGGGAATCAAACCCAGGGCTCTTTCCATGTGAAGCAAATATTCTACTACTAAACAACATCCTGGCGAAACGTTTCTGGGAGCAGGTTGGCCTGAATCTCACCTCTGTAAATCTCAAGGCACCTTGGACAGTACCCAGCACGATGTAGGAACTCAATAATAACTTGTGATGAATGTTTGATCTACTTGGTTATTTTTCAAACCTCTCCAGAAACAATTTAAAGGAAAAAAGGGGGGAGGGGACACCAAAATTTTCAGTTTATACATATGCCCTAACCAATCAAATTTAAAAATAAACTTTCTTAAACTTTTAAAAGTTCTTAAGTTTTGCCTCTTAAAATTCTGGAGATTTTTGTGTTCAAGTCCAGAACAGGTCTAAAACTGTTTTAATCTAGAATATCAACCCTCCTCACTTAATTCACTGTGGGCTAGGACAATAGGCCTCATACTGCTAAGCAAGGGATAAAAGAAGTTGCTAGTAGCAACAGAGATGGGACATGACATGCAAGCCATCCCAGGACGGAACAGAAAAACAGGCTGGAACTAAAAGAAATGTCACCATAGGAAGAAACCAAATTTGGATGGAATGAAACAAGAGCAAGAAGAGATTCTAAGAAATCCCCAGAATCCACAAAGAGCATGTCTCAAAATCTAGATGAAGTGAGCTTGAGGGTAAGATTCAGAAGGTACCCAGGATATAAAAAGATAAAAGTGCCTCAGCAGTGCCTAACGGTAAAGAGAGATCCCATCTACCCTTGCAAGTAACAGGAAACAGACACTGGCTTTCCCAGAGGCAGAGGATTATCAGAAACTGATTCTCACTCACTAAATTTCTTTGCAAAGGTTTCTCCCTCTCTTATTTTTATAGGAAACACAATGCCTCCAAAGCTCCTAAGCTTCCAATGGCTTTCCTGTGAGGTTTTCATTTTTGAAGGACATGGAAATGTTAAGAATTGAAACAACAACACTACAAAACCTCAGTGTACTAATCTACCCATTAATTATGAGCAGGAAGAAAATCCACTACNTAAGAGTTGAGGGCTGGGGGTGTTACTCAGACGTATGGAGCCAACATGCTTTAACCCTCAGCACTTTCAGAAAAGAAATAAACTTTTGGATTTGTTCTTACAACATCTGATGCAAGCATAGTTAAGGACTTTGTGAACAGGACTCCATTCACAAAGGAAGTAAGACCAACAATAGACAAATGGGAACTCTTGAAATTAAACAACTTCTGTTCGCACAGCAGATAAAGCAATTGATTCTCAGTGAAGAAGACAGCCTACAGGATAGAAGAGGATTTTTCCCAGTTATACACGACAGAGAATTCATTCCTAGTAGATCCAAAGAACCAAATCAAAAAAGCCAAGGAAGGCTGGGAATATAGTTCAGTTGGTACAATATTTGCCTAGCATGAATGAAGCCCTGGATTTGATCCTCAGCACAACATAACTTGGCATGGTTCATACCTGTCATCTCAGTACTTTGGAGGTGGAAGTAGAACGATCAGTAGTTCAAGGTCATCCTTAACTACATAGCAAATTAAAAGGCCAGCTGAGCTACATGAAACCCTATTATTATTATTATTATTATTATTATTATTATTATTATAAGACTCTGAGATTCCATCTCGCCAATGTCAGAGTGGCTGCAAAAACAAGTGACAACAAATGGTGGTGGATATGGAAAAAGTGTAACCACTATTCTCTACTGGTTAAGAGTATAAACTCCTGCAGCTACAATGGATATTACTGTGGAAATTTCCCTAAAGACTAAAGATAGAAATGCTATGATCCAGCTATTACACTCTTGGGTATATACCCAAAGGATTCCATGTTTTACTACCGAGATACTTGTACATCTATGTTCATTGCTGCTGTATTAGCAATAGTAANGAAAGAGAATCAGCTGGACGCCCACNAGCAGATGAAGGGATAATGAAAATGTGGTAAATATATACAACTCAGAAGTGAAGTTAAATAAAATTATGCAACTTGAGGAAAATGGATGGAAGTGGAAAATACTACATTAAGTGAGGTAACCCAGGCTGAGAAAGATAAACAGACCAGGTTTGCTGTCATGAATGGAGCCTAGCTCCTCATTTTCATGTATGTGTAGCATGTGAGAAGGAGACAGATTAGATGCTTGGGTACTGGTAAGGACCCCATGAGAAGGTGAAATGTGGCAGGAACAGGGACAGAGAGAGAGAGAGCAAGGAAGGAAATAACATGATAAATGGGGAAATCACGGGAATAGGGAGAAACAGAGTGCTAGGGAAGTCCAGGAGAGTCCACAGGGATGAACCCA